>WOXC01005101.1:0-215674 GCA_011680675.1 Gymnobelideus leadbeateri | reverse complement strand
TGGTAAGGCAGTGTATTAACAATGCAATATTCACCATGCCTATGGCAATTATAAATAGGCTTATGTGGTTATTAATCACAAAATATATCAGGCTCTCTATATGGGGAATAAAGCCAGAACATTTTTTTTTAATTTTAAGCAATTGGGGTTAAGTAACTTGCTCAAGGTTACACGGCTAGTCATTATTTATGTGTGGGTGCTCATTTTCTGAGGCCGGATTTGATCTTGGGTCATCCCAACTCCGAGGCCGGCGCTCTTACTCACTGTGCCACCTAGCCGCCCCTTTTAGGGCAATTGGGGTTAAGTAACTTGCCCAAGGTCACACGGCTAGGTTTTTGTTTGTGTGGGTTAAGTGTCTGAGGCTGGATCCGAACTCAGGTCCTTCTGACTCCAGGGCTGGCGCTCTACTCACTGCGCCACCTAGCCGCCCCTCAGAACATTTATTAAAATACCAAATAACTGAGTCCCCAAACCAGAAAGTCAAAGCCATCAGAGTAGTTATGAAATTGGCACAAGTAGTTAATGTAGTAACCAACCACATTCTTAAGCCTTCAAAACAGAACAGGCTACCTCAGGCAAAGGTCCTTCTCTCCCCACTCACAGCAATTGCTCGGCGTCCAGGAAGCGTGCTCACAACAGCTCCGGCCCCCCGCAGTTCCAGTCCCTGGCAGTCCCCAACAAGAGTCCTGAGCAGAAATTCTGGCTGGCTCAAAAAGGGGTTTGTGCCTCCACCTCTACCTCAGCCATTACTGCTGTTGCTGCTGTTGCTGAGGCCACCAACAGTTCCCACCAGAACTCTAGCTTTTCTTCCTCTTGCTCTTGCCCTGCCCCCTCCTGCTATGTCAGCAAGTCCAATGGGGCATGGAAGATCTTTAAATCCCATAACCCTTACACGCAGGACAACCAGGAGAGCACATGCAGTGCCATGGGTAGGTTCAAAATCTACTGACCACTCTACCTCCACCTCCACTTTCTCCATTCTCCATTTCATGTAGGTCAATTTGACTAATGTTACACAGCTTCTATTCTCTCTGACTCCCTTAGAAGTCCTAAATGACAATAAGACCTGGTCCCTGAAACCCTAGTAGAATAGAAGGCTCCCCTGACATTCTTATCAACCAAAAACCAGAATTTTGTCCTTTGACATGCAACTCCAGTGCTAGAAGCTGTAGAGAAATGACCTTGACCAAGTTACTTAATATCCCTGACCCTCTGTGTCCTCATCTATTAAAGGGTATAATAATATTTGCACTGCCTCTTTTATGAGTATAAGAAGGGTGTTCAAGAAATGCAGAGGGGCTAGACTTTTGGATTGAATCAAGAACAAACTAGATGTGAATAAGGCCTAGACATCTCTATGAATCAACCAAAGGCAAAAACTAGTTTCTTACAATCAATCAGAAGGAGCAAGCATTGGATGAAAGCAAATGAGGACACAAAGGAAATGTCTTGTGTCAGAGGAGAATTTGTCATGTTTAGTGGGCCTTGGATAAAAACAGCAAGCCTGTTCAGAAAACAGGAAACCAAAGTAGGCAAAACTAATTTTGGAACAGTGCCAGTCAAGCCCTTCAGAGTGAATCACTTGGGGGAATAGTGGGGAAAGGAGAGGTGCCGGACAGAAAAGGTATTCTCTATATCCTTTCATCACCCCTTGATCAGAAGATGATGTTGTGGTTCTGGGAACTAGAACTCTTGCAAGATAGCAGAGTTTTCATCAAGTCTCCCGAAAGCCTTTGCTCTTCCTCGTCCTTTGAGCCATCCTAGGTAATCATTCAAAATGGTGAGGTACTCTCTTGATCCAGAAAACCCCACAAAATCATGCAAGTCAAGGGATTCAAATCTCCGGGTCCACTTCAAGAACACCCGTGAAACAGCCCAAGCTATCAAGGGCATGCATATCTGAAAAGCTACCAAGTATTTGAAAGATGTCACATTGAAGAAACAGTGTGTTCCTTTCCGTCGATATAATGGTGGAGTTGGCAGGTGTGCCCAGGCTAAGCAATGGGGTTGGACGCAGGGTTGGTGGCCCAAAAAGAGTGCTTAATTCTTGCTGCATATGCTTAAAAATGCAGAGAGTAATGCAGAACTTAAGGGTTTGGATGTCAATTCTCTTGTCATCGAGCATATCCAGGTTAACAAGTCTCCCAAGACAGTGCACTTACAAGGCTCATAGTCGAATCAACCCATACATGAGTTCTCCTTGCCATATTGAAATGATACTTACTGAAAAGGAACAAAGTGTTCCTAAACCAGAATAGGAAGTTGCTCAAAAGAAAAAGATATCCCAGAAGAAACTGAAGAAACAAAAGCTTATGGCATGGGAGTAAATATGACATTAGAGTACAAATAAAAGTGAAATGAGAGCGGCTAGGTGGCGCAGTGAATAGAGCGCCGGCCCTGGAATCAGAGGGACCTGAGTTCGGAGCCGGCCTCCGACACTTAATCCGCACAAACAAAAACCTAGCCGTGTAACCTTGGGCAAGTTACTTAACCCCAATTGCTTAAAAAAAAAAAAAGTGAAATGAAAACATTTGTTACAGTAAAAAAAAAAAAGATGATGACATTGTGAACTTTGGAAAACTTGGACTTTCCATCATATCCTAGCAGTATCCTTAGAACAACAGTGGCTGATGGTAGCATTAAAATTTGAGACGTTAAAAAAAAAAAAAAACAGCTTCAGGACTACATAAAGAACCCAGAAGAAAGTAACACCAAAGGAGAACTTCATGAGGACTCCACAAAGGGAGAAAAGGGCTTCATTAACCAAGCTGATTTCCCATTTGTCACTTTACTAAGCCCACTTTCTCCAGTACTCTGTATGAATTTGTGGGATAGTGTCCTAGACTTTTGGGGGGAGATTGGTTTTATACCAATTGTTCTTATTATGTCACTTTAATAAATATCTCTAACAAAAGACTAACTCTGGGTGGCCAATCGATATCAGTAATAATCAATAGGGAAAACATTGGTGGGAGCTTGTGAGTAATAATGTTAAAAGAGAAGTAATCAGCTGCCTAGTGAAGACCTGACCTTCCAGTGTAAATAGGAACTGAGAGGTAATTCAGACCCTGCACTACAAGCGAAAAGTGTTTTGTAAATTGTAAATTATTTTATATCTGGAGAGAGGCAATGATTTATAGTTTCTAAAGTCAACCTCAGAATGAGAAAGATCTGAAATCAAGTCCTGCCTTTGACACATACTGATTTTTGACCCTGGGAAGTCATTTAACCTCTCAAAAATACAGACAAATCCCTAAGGCTTCAAGTTGCAAAACAGGTGCTGATCTAAGTTGAAAGAAGTTTCCTCACTGGAAGTTCTATATATCAGTTAAATCAGTTCCCCACAAAAGTGTGATATAAATGTGAGTTATTATTATAGTACTTTGTCTGGACCACTTTTGCCCTTTTCAAACACTTCTTTGTATCATTGTAATGATAATGGAAACCTGAAAATCTTCCCTGTCCCTTGGCCCCTTGATAGGCTTAAGTGAATTTGAGAACCTTCCCTGATATGACAATATACTCTGCCCCCTAATAGGCTGAATGTAGGCTGAATGTGGTCACATGGAGCCTTCAGTGGGAAGCTTGCTTTTCAGGAATGCCCACACCTTGTTACTTTGTGATAGGGCAGTGGGTCAAGAGGGTTGTGACATTCTCTGATCCAGGAAAAGGCTACATATACCCAGATGTGAGGTTTTGCTTTAGGGCTCACTTTGGGAAGAGTTGTGTGATCTGGCCAGATGAGACTCTGGGCAGCCATTGAGCCCCCCCAGCTTTGAAAACCAAGATATTGGTGCTTCCCTCTCTGGTAACTAACTAGGTATGGATGTAATGGTCAGACAGCTAGAGGACCTGTCTGCTGATCTGTTTCTCCGTCTCTACTTTTTGTCTGCTTATAACTTCTGTTTGTATTCTCTGAAGCTCAGGGTGCTGACTTTTTCCCCTGAACTGGGTAAATGACATATGTTTGATTAAAGTAAGATTGTTAACCCATTTTGAGTTGCTTTCCCTTAAAAAAGCAGATCTAAGAACCTGTGCTAGCAGGCATCCTGGGTATGCTATGGTGCTTGCAGCTACAATCATTTATTTCTGCACATGTCTTAGCTCTTCTATTACACTATTTATGTTTCTTAAGTACAGGGACTATGCAGTTTTTCATTTCATATTGCCAGTACTCAGCGTAGTGCCTTGCAGATAGTTGGCATTGCACAACTATTTGTTAAATTGAATGAAATATTATGGATCCATAGCAGATAAGGTTAAAAAGATAAAGAACAAGCATACTGTGTTAGAAGAATTTGAAACTACATCAAACAATAGTGAGGAAAGTGGGCATTCTTGTTTCATCCCCATATTTACTAAAAAGGATTCTAGTGTATCTCCATTGTATTCGATGCTTGCTTTTGGATTTAGATAGATGCTTTTAATGATATTTTAAAAAACCCTTCTATGAATATATTTTGTAGGATTTTTAGTATAAAAAAGGTGTTGTACCTCATCAAAGGCATTTTCTGCATCTATTAAGATGATTTTGTGGTTTGGGATGTTTTTATTTTTATTATTACGTATTAATTATGTTGATTGTTTCCCTAATGTTGAACTATCCTTGCAGTCTCATTTAGTCATAATGAATGATTTCTTGGATAAATCATTGTAGTCTGTTTGATAAGATTTTGTTTTAAAATTCTGAATCAATATTCATTAATAATATTGGAATATAGTTTTCTTTCTGTATTTTATCTTTCCCTGGTTTAGGTATTAGAGCTTTATATTTTCATAAAGCTAATCTGTTAGGGTGCTTTCTCAATTTTTGTGAATAATTTGTGAAGAATAGGTACTATTTTTTTTACAAGTTTGATAGGAATCTCTTGTGAATTCATCAGGAACAGGAGTTTTCCCCTCTCACCCCCTTCCTAATTTGTTTTTTATTTTTTATTTTATTTTTAAAGCAATTGGGGTTAAGTAACTTGTTCAAGATTACACAGCTAGTTATTTATGTGTGGGTGCTAATTTTCTGAGGCCAGAACCGAACCCAGTCCTCCCGACTCCGAGGCTAGTGCTCTTACTCACTGCGCCACCTAGCAGCCCCACGTTTTATTTTGTTAGTTACTTTACAGCTAGATATATTTTCTTTTCTGATAGTAATTTATTTACAGTCTCTTTTGGGTCTTCTGACAGTTTGAGTATTTCATATTTTTGAAGATATTCCTTTAGTATCCTCAGATTTGTTAGCATATGTATAATGTGTTCTATTTCTACCCTACCATCTTGGCTCCGCCCCCCATATAATATGTTCTGATTATTCTTTTTATTGCTTCTGATTTTGCTGTGATTTCACCTTGCTTATTTGCTATTTTATTGATTTGATTTTCTGTTCTCTTTTTTAAAAATTAGATTAGCTAAAGATTCATCAATTTTATTAGTCTTTGAAAGAATCAGCTTTTAGTTTTATTTATCATTTTTATATATTTTTTGCTTACAATTTATTGGAGGAATTTGAAAATCAGGACAAATTTGTGGACAATGGAATCCTACTGAAGATTAGACTGTGTTCTAAACTAAAGTCCTTCTCTTGATTGTCTGTGGAAACGAAGACAGACTTACCAAGTAACAGGCTCATCTTGCTTCAACGATTCAAGGAAGTGATTGTATCAGTATAGGTAGCCTCCCTTCCCCCTTCCCTCCGATGTGGATCATATTCCCTTTCTGCCTTAGTAGATCCCTTCATAAGCTGCTCTGGCTGAAAAAGAAAATAATCATCTCAGTCTTACAATAACAAACCTCTTTGTATTTAAGTAGACTGATCCTCAAATGACAGATGTGTAGTCCTTTACTGGGCTCATTTTCAAGTTTTCATTTTGCTGGCACCACCTTTAAGAATTCAAAGTCACCTCGAAGTAACAATGAGGAATTGGAATATGACTTAAGTGAAGGAATCACTAAATTCTTCAATTTAATAACAACTCCAGCAGTTATAAAAAAGTAATAAGAATGAATATTTCTCCTCAGAAACTCCAATGGACAGGGGGCAGAGTCAAGATGGCGAAGTAGTAACAGCATTTCCCCCCAGCTCCGGATCCCACCACTTCTAAATTCATGTAAAAGGAGACTCTGAACAAACTCTGGAGCTACAGAACCCACAAAATGACACAGAGAAGCTAACCTCCCACTGAGGGCAGCCCGGAAGGGAGCGGCCAGTGCAGCACTCTGGGAGCCCAACCCAGGCCCTCTTGAGGCGGAGGTTTCAGCCCCAGGGTGGCCTGACCAGCAGCCGGCTGGAAGGACACCAGAACACCAGCAGCTGTGGCATTTCCAGAATTACCAACATATAGATGCCAAGGACAAAGTGAGAGGTTAGTGCAGTATGGACTTTGGGACTCATTAGTTAGGAGAGCACATCAGCCTCTTTCCATGGGAGTGAGAAGCCACTGAGATGCTTCAGAGCAGCCCCAGTCATCAGAGTCAGCTCCTGGACTGCGAACTGTAGGGAGACCAGGCGATCAGTCTTGGGGGTAATCGCTCTTGCCTTAACCTTCTTGGATCTGGATTGCAGTCTGGGGTGGAGGTCTTGGAGTGTGTGACCAGCTTGGCAGAGCATGGGGAGGCTGTAGAGAGGGCACCCAAATAATAACACCAGCAGCTGGGAAAACCCCAGCATTTGGGAATGAAGCTCCCCTGGCTAGAGGCAGAGTCCTACTGTGGCAACAAGCCCAAAAGTCAAGTAATTGAATGGCAACATGTCTAGGCAAAGGAAACAAAATAAACAGAAAAATGCAACATTAGACTACTATTTGGGGGGCAAAGAGGATCAAAACATGGAAGAGGAGGAGGACTGTGAGGTCAGAACTCCTGCACCAAAAGCCCCAAATGAAAATACAAGCTGGCTACAGGCCATAGAGGACCTTAAGAAGCAAATAAGAGAAGTGGGGGGGAAATTGGGAAGAGAAATGAGATTCAAGAAAAGTATGAAATGAGAGTCAACAGCCTGACTGAGGAAAATAACACCTTAAAAAATAGACTAACTCAAATGGCAAAAGAGGCTCAAAAAGGCGATGAGGAGAAGAATGCCTTAAAAAGCTGAATTTGCAACAGATGGAAAAAGAATCTCAAAAGCTCATTGAGGAGAATCATTCCTTCAGAATTAGACTGGAGCAAATGGAAGCTAGTGACTTTATGAGAAATCAAGATGCTATTAAGCAGATCCAAACAAATGAAAGAATAGAAGGCAATGTGAAATATCTCATGGGAAAACCCACTGACTTGGAAAATAGATCCAGGAGAGATAATTTAAAAATTATTGGACTATCTGAAAACCATGATCTAAGAAAGAACCTAGAAATCATCCTTCAAGAAATTCTCAAGGAAAATTGCCCTGATGTTTTAGAACCAGAGGGCAAAATAGAGGTTGAAAGAATCCACAGATCACCTCCTGAAAAAGATCCCAAAAAGAAAACTCCTAGGAATATTATAGCCAGGTTCCAGAATCCCCAGATTAAGGAGAGAATATTACAAGCAGCCAGGAAGAAATAATTTGAATACTGTGGAAATGCAATCAGGATAACACAGGATCTGTCAGCTTCTACACTGAGGGATAGAAGGGTTTGGAATATGATATTCCAGAGGGTAAAGGAGCTGAGATTAAAAGCAAAAATCACCTACCCAGGGGCGGCTAGGTAGCGCAGCGAGTAAAGCATCAGTCCTGGAGTCAGAAGGACCTGAGTTCAGATCTGGCCTCAGACACTTAACGCACACACAAACAAAAACCTAGCTGTGTGACCTTGGGCAAGTTACTTAACCCCAATTCCCCTCCAAAAAGCAAAAAAGAAAAAAAAGAATCACCTACCCAACAAAACTGAGTATCATGTTTCAGGGCAAAATATGATCATTCAGTGGAATAGAGGACTTTAAAGAATTCTTGATGAAAAAACCAGAGTTGAATAGAAAATTTGACATTCAGACAAGAAGAGAAGCATGAGAAGATAAACAGGGAGAAGAAATCATAATGAACTTATCAAAGTTGAACTATTTACATTCCTACATGGAAAAACAATAACTGTAACTGATGAAACTTTTCTCAGTATGAAAATAGTTGAAGAAGAGTATGTGGGCATATGAATACATATGTGAATGTGTGTATATATGTTTTCAGGTATACATAGATAGAGGGCACAGGTCAAATTTAACAGGAAGAGATGATACTAAAAAGGTGAAATTAAGAGGTGAGAGAGGAATGTAACGAGAGAATATGGGGTAAACTATCTCATATAGAAGAGGCAAGGGAAAATAGTTACAAGGGAGAGAAAGAACAGGAAGGCAAAAAGGCAAAATCACATTCTCATTGAATTTGGATCAGGGAGAGAATGACATACATACTAAATAGGATATCTCACCCCACAGGAGAGCATGGGGGAAGGGGGGAAGGAACGTTCAAAGTTCGAAGCACCCACTTTTGAAAAGGAACAGGATCAATGTAGGGAATAGACCAAGTGGGAGTCGGGATAGGAAGGAGGGAAATATAGTCAGTCTTTTACAATATATCTACTATGGTAATGTTTTGCATAGCTACACATGTATAACATATACTGAATTGCTTATCTTCCCAGTAAGGGTGGGCGACAAGGGAGGAAGGGAATGAATGTGGAATTCAAAGTTTTAAAATCAAATGTTTAAAAATATATAAATACTATTTTACATATAATTGGGAAATAAGATATACAGGCATTGGGTCACAGAGATTCACCTTGCCCTACTGAAAAAGTCAAAGGGAATATGGGAGAAGATATGAGAGAGAGCAGATGGGATGAGTGGATATCCTGTAGGACTGCTATTCTGAGGTGAGGGGAAGGGGAAAAATGGGGAAAAAATTGTAATTCAAAATCTGGTGGAAATGAATGATGTAAACCAGAAGTTAATAAAGCATTTGGGAAAAAAAAGAAACTCCAACAGATCTGGTATCCCAATTCATTTAACTGTTCCCTTTAATGATGTCCTCAATGCCCACCTATCCTATGTAACTCTAGACCCTGTTGACTCATAAGTTTGCTCAGTTTCTGCTGGCATGTAGTAGATGCTTAACAAACGTTTGTATTATGATGTACTATAGAAAGGATGCACCTAATGTCCTGGCAAAATTCCTTTCTCCTAACATTTCAAGGATATCAGTGAAATACTCAGACCACTCACCTGTGATCCCTCACCTTTCCCAGGTGACCCACTCCTCTTTTCCTATCCTATACTTCCCTAATGACATCTTTTACTCCTGTTCATCTTTGAAGTTTCGCATTCGTTCTGTGTTGTAGCCTGTTCACCTTCTGCCACCAAATAATCTTCCATTCCCTTTTGTGTGATAATTCATTTCCACTTCTTCAGAGAAAGCTTAGCTTTATGTCTCACAGCCCTATAATACCACCAGCAAAATATTTATATCCAAAAGGTTATTTGTTGATGATGAAAAAGCATGTGATAGAGCAAGACTTTTTTCTAACAGTCTTCCATTCATATATCAAAATCATTCAAAATTCCTTGAAAGATATAATAGTGATAACCATATTCAATGATCTTCTAATCATACATATCAGAGGAAGTATAAGTGGGATGCATGTTTGCCAAAGGTATTTGCCAATATGATACAGCACGGAGTCCAAGTTGAAGAATTCACCTATGTATGACAAAGTTCTCCAGATGCCCCCTTTGTGGATTATATCATGCTAGTTGCATCAAGTACCAAATATTGCATATGCTTCCATAAGTGATCTATAGAGACACAAAGTAATTTGGCTTAATTTCCAGAATAAAAAAGTACATGGGGGGGGGGGGGCAGGGCCAAGATGGTAGCGTAGAAGCAGGAAAACTCTATATGCCCCCCTCCAAAACCACCTCAAATACCTATAAAAATGACTCTAAACAAACTTTAGGGCTACAGAACCCACAAAGATACAGAGAGAAACAAACCTCCTGCTGACGACAGCCCAGCAGGCCAACAAGAAGGATCCATCGCAGCACACTGGGAGCAGAGCCCAGCCCTGTGTCAGTCTTTGGTTTTAGCCTCAGGATGACCATGACCAGCCCCAGCTGGAGGAATTTCGGGAGAGTGGATCACCAGCAGTTGTGGTAGTTTCCAGAATTATCAACCCATAAATGCCAAAGACAATGTGAGAGTTCAGTGTGGACTTTTTGGGAACAGGGAGGTTCGGGAGTCTGGTATTGCCTCTGCCCCTGAAGGGAGAAGTAGCTGAGGCACAGCAGCCACCACCACATGCCTGCTTCAGAGCTCCTGGCCTGCAGATTGTAGGGAGACCAGGTGACCAGTCTGAGGGGTAATCGCTCCTGCTTTAACCTGCCTGGATCTGGATTGCTGTGTAGAGTGGAGGTCCTGGACTACATGACCAGTGTGCAAGAGCCAATGGAGCCTTCTGAGAGGGCACCCAACTAATAGCTCCGGTAGTTGTGAAAACCCCAGCGATTTGGGACAAAGCTCTCCTCTCTGGAAGGAGAGTTCTACTGTGGCAAAAAGCTCAAAAGTCAAATAATTGAGAGGCAACATGAGCAAGCAAAGGAAGCAAAGCAAGCACAGCAATCCAACTTTGGATTCCTTTTTGGGGGGACAAAAAAGGATCAAAGCATGGAACAGGAGGAAGACAACAAAGTCAGAACTGCACCAAAAGCTTCAAAGAAAAATATGAACTGGTTAGAGGCCGTAGAAGAGCTTAAGAAGAATTTTGAAAACCAAATAAGAGAAGTAGAGGAAAAATTGGGAAGAGAAATGAGAATGATGCAAGAAAATCATGAAAAGAGAGTCAACAACCTGACTGAAGAAAATAACACCTTAAATAATAGACTAACTCAAATGGTAAAAGAGGCTCAAAAAGCCAATGAGGAGAAGAATTGCCAGTGTGATCCAGCACAGAGTCCAAGTTGAAGATGTATGGCAATACATAAAAATACATAAAATATCACAATACATAGAAAAGCCAATGAGGAGAAGAAAAGCCAAATTTGTCACATGGAAAAATAATCTCAAAAGCTCACTGAGGAGAATCATTCCTTCTGATTTAGATTGGAGCAAATGGAAGCTAGTGACTTTATGAGAAATCAAGTTACTATTAAACAGATCCAAACAAATGAAAAAAAAATAGAAGGCAATGTGAATATCTCATTGGAAATACCACTGACCTGCAAAATAGATCCAGGAGAGATAATTTTTAAATTATTGGATTACCTGAAAGCCATGATCAAAAAAAGTACCTAGAAATCATCCTTCAAGAAATTCTCAAGGAAAATTGCCTGGATGTTTTGGAACCAGAGGGCAAAATAGAGGCTGAAAGAATCCACTGACCACATCTTGAAAAAGATCCCAAAAAGAAAACTCCCAGGAATATTATAGCCAGATTCCAGAATTCCCAGATCAAGGAGAAAATACCATAAGCAGCCAAGAAGAAACAACTTGAATATTGTGGAAACACAATCAGGATAACACAGGATCTGGCAGCTTCTACACTGAGGGATAGAAGGGCTTGGAATATGATATTCCAGAGGTTAAAGGAGCTGTGATTAAAACCAAGAATCACCTACCCAGCAAAACTGAGTATCATGTTTCAAGAGAAAATATGGTAATTCAATGAAACAGAGAACTTTCAAGCATTCTTGATGAAAAAACCAGAGTTGAATAGAAAATTTGACATTCAATACAAGAAGCAAGAGAAGCATGAGAAGATAAGCAGGGAAAAGAAATCATAATGAACTTATCAAAGTTGAACTATTTACATTCCTACATGGAAAAACAATAATTGTAACTTATGAAACTTTTCTCGGTATGAGAATAGTTGAAGGGAATATAAATATATATATATATATATATGTATATATATATATATGTCTATATAGGAGGGTATATGAGTATATGAATACATATGTGAGTGTGTGCCATGGGCTGCTCAGTGTCCAGCACTTAGCATGATTTGGAGACGTGAATAAGAAATGACCAGGCCATGTGGGTAGCTCAAGGAAGAACCATGAACTCCGTTTATTGATACTCAGGGAAAGGTTTTTATAGAGCAAAGAGACAAAGGAAGGGAAGGAAGAGAAATCATTATCTTAGTCTGTTGTATCCTGGAAGTAGCATGGTAATAAGGCCTATTGTTTCCTAGGTGCCATAGAGTCTTGGGCAGTTATCTCTTATCTCATTCAGTTACATCAGAAAGGATGCTCTTGAGAGCTGGCCTCAAAGCCTAATTACCAAGGCCGCATCATCAAGAACATCTGCATAAGAACTGACTTCCTGCAAATGTTTTGGACAACTAAAGTTTTGGGGCAGAGCCTCTTAGCCTCAGAACTCAAATACCATCCTTATAAGTGTAACCCATATCAAAAGAACTCTGGAGCTGACTTAGTGAAAAGTCGCATCTTTGTTGTTCAGGTCCACTGATATCAGAGTAATTATCTGAAGTCCTGGCTCAGGCCTCTTTGGCTCACCACAAGTGTGTGTATATATGTGCACATATATGTGAGATAGGAATATAATAAGAAGAGATAGGGAGAGACAGAATAGGGTTAATTATCTCACATAAAAGAGACAAGGGGAAACTGTTACAATGGAGGGGAAGAATAGGAAGGCAAAAGGGAATGAGTCAACCTTACTCTCATTGAATTTGGCTTAAGGAGGGAATGATATACACACTAAGTAGGGTATCTCACCCTACAGTAGAGTAGGGGGCAAGGGGATAAGAGGGGGGATGATGGAAGGAAGGGCAGGCTGGGGAGGAGGGAAGTTGAAAATACCCACTTTTGAAAAGGGACAGGGTCAAAGTAGAGAATAGAACTAAAGAGGGGTGGGATAGGATGGAGGGAAATATAGTCAGTATTTCACAATATATCCACTATGGAAATGTTTTGCAAGTACAAGTACAACCTATACCAAATTGCTTATCTTCCCAGTAAGGGCGGGTGATGAGGGAGGAAGGGAAAGAATCTGGTATTCAAAGTTTTAAAATCAAATGTTTAAAAAATTATTATTATTATTATTATTATTTATATGTAACTGGGAAATAAGATATACAGGCACTGGGGTATAGAGATCCATCTTGCCCTACTGGAAAGTAGGTGGAAGGATGGGGAAGGATATAGGAGAGAGCAGAAGGGGGGATGGGGTATACAGTGGCATCACTGTTTTGGGGTGGTGGCCAAGGGGAAGATGGGGAGAAAATTTGTAACTCAATATCTTGTGGAAATGAATGATGTAAACTAAAAATAAACATAAAATTTAATTTAAAAAATTAAGTGATAGAGAAAATGTTGATAATGAAGATTAGACTTAAAAGTGTCTTTTTCTTTTTTTTGGAGAACTGGTTGTTAAATATCTTACCAGCACACCTATGGATATAACATTGTATGATCTATGAGTGATAACTATATTTAATAAATGTTGTAGATATTTAGAGGATGAAGGAGGAAGAAATCATTGTATATTAGAAAGGTCAGGAAAACCTGAATGGAAGAGACAGGACACAATTTGTCCCAGATTTACACAGCTAGTTAGTAACAGAGACAAGACTAGAAGCCATGACTAGTTCATTGCTCTTTCATATAAACTGCATATAGAGGAATTCAAAGAAAACAAAGGCTATCCACTGTGAACACATTTTTAGAATCATAATTCCTCCTGGCTTCATCTGAGAACCTCCAGGAAGAGTTAGCTAGAAAAGCCAGCTCAGTGGAAGACCCCATTGAGTAAGATTATTTCTGAAAGCTCTGCCCTTCTCCTTGTTCTTCATTTCATCCTTGTGCTTGGGTGTTGATGAGCTGCAACTACATCACTTGCAGTCCTAAACAAATTTTTAAATCAAAAAGGTTTCTAAGAAGTGGATTGACTACTAAACAAAATATTTGGAAAAGAGCCATTGACAGTTATTAGAGAGAATAACACACAAACCACATCCTTAGAAATGGTAACAACCTCAGTTTGTGTTTTCTTTTTTTCCCCTTAAAATCATAGCAACAGCCATATCTGAACAGTTCTGATGCATCTCTGAAAGATGCTGGGTGGTAGGTGGGCTGGGCTGTCAGGGCATCTGATGATTCCAAATCTGATTTTTCTGTTTCCATGAAAGAGAGAAGGTAAAGGTTAAAAATTATGCAAGGCTTCTCAGGATCTGAATATATCTGACTATTTAATCATATCTTACACTGCATACATAGTAAGCACTCAATACTTTTTTGGGGTACTTATCCTTATGCTCTTCAAATAGCTTTCACAGGGGCAGCTATGTGGCACAGTGAATAGAGCACTGGCCCTAGAGTAACGAGAACCTGAGTTCAAATCCAGCCTCAGACACTTAATACTTACTAGCTGTGTGACCTTGGGCAAGTCACTTAACCCCAATTGCCCTACCTTCCCCCTCCAAAAAGAAAAAAGAAAAAAAAATAGCTTTCACAGATATTTCATCTGATCTTCATAAGGGCCCTCTATGATTAAGAGTATTCTTCCGGCTTTATAGGTGAGAAAAACAAAGAAAGGAGACATTATTCAAGCTTCCATGGCAACTTAGCAACAGTCAAAACCATGACCCGAATTTCCTGACTTCTAATCTAATCTTATTGCCATGGTACCATGCTACCTTTCCTAGGACAAGTAAACTCTGGAGAAACAACATTGTCAATACTCTTGCAATATTTATGTAGTTTTTGAAGTTTTGCTATTGACCAACTCCTCCTAGATACTTTTATATTCTTTACATGGGGCCATGTCCACATGTGTTGTCTATAATGTGGCTCATGGGGAGGCATATAGATATCGGTCTCTGGAATCTGGCCCACCCCTCTCCAAGAGAAACTCCTCCCTGGAATGGAACAGAAGTATGGGCCCAAGACTGACTGCTCTGTTCTCCTCTCAGAGAGAATACTGGACTAGAATTATATCAATCAGTTCTGTGTGCTTCCCCCCCCCCCATATTGATGGTTTAGGGATGTGAATTTTTTTTAGGTTCAAAAGCAACAGAGCTACTGGCTTCCCTGATTGCTATCCTTTAAAAGGGAAGAATATTGCAAGTTTACAACTATCTGCTTGGCTCATTACACATAAGACCATCACAAATAATGAATAGCAAGTAAACCTATTTATCCAACCAGATAGCAAAGAAAAATTAAAGATCAATAGAGGAGGGGGTGGTTAGGTGGCACAGTGAATAGAGCACCAACCCTGGAGTTAGGGACGACCTAAGTTCAAATCCAGCCTCAGACATTTAACACTTACATGCCCTGTGACCTTACTAGCCCTTGGGCAAGTCACTTAACCTCAATTGTCTGGTCTTTCCTCCTCCAAACAAAACAAAACAAAACAAAAGATCAATAGATGAGAATATATCAGGAACTATACAAAAGTGAAGGAGGTCTTTAAACTACAGCAGACTGATATCTACTCAATGAAGAGAGAGGCTAAATCTTATTCAAGAGGAAATAAACCAAAGCCTCTAGGAAGGCAAGTTGGAAATCAGCAGTACCTTAAGGAGCTGTATTTCCCTTTTATGTCTGCCTTCCAGAGTTTGTCTCTTTCCCTCCATGTTTCTGGAATTTTTTTCTCAAGAGAGTCTGGAACTATATGTGGTTTTCTTTAAAAAAAAATTTTTTTTCCCAAATGCTTTATTAACTTCAGGTTTACATCATTCATTTCTGTCAGATTTTGAGTTACAATTTTTTCCCCATTTTCCCCCTACCCACCACCCCAGAATAACAGTCATACAGGATATCCCCTCAACCAATCTGCTCTCTCCCATCTCTTCTCGCATGCCCCCTTCGACTTTTCCAGCAGGGCGAGGTAAATCCCCTCACCCCATTGCCTGCACATCTTATCTCCCAATTATATGTAAAATAGTATTAATCATAGTATTTATATATTTTTTAAATTTGATTTTAAAAGGAAGATAAGCAACTCAGTATATATTGTACATGTGTAGCTATGCAAAACATTACCACAGTAGATATATTGTAAAAGACTGACTATATATCCCTCCCTCCCATCCCACCTTCCACCTGGTCCACTCCCCACCTTGACCTTGTCCCTTTTCAAAAGTGGGTGCTTCCAACTTCCCTCCCCCCAAGCCCATCCTCTCCTCCACCACTTTCCCTCGTCCCCTTCTCCCCCACACTCCTGTAGGGTGGGACACCCTATTTAGTATGCATGTCATTCTCTCCCTGGTCCAAATTCAATGAGAATAAGGTTTTGCCTTTTTGCCTTCCTATTCCTCCCCTCCCCTGCAACCACCTTCCCCTGCCTCCTCTACACGAGACAGTTTACCCCATTGTCTCTCCCCATTCCCCCTCACCACATTACTCTCTCACCTCTTAACCTCACTTTTTAGGTATCGTCCCTTCCTATTAAATTTGACCTGTGCCCTTTGTCTATGTATACCTGAAAACATATGTAGACATATTAACATATGTATTCATATGCCCATATAACCTTCTTCAACTATTTTCATACTGAGAAAAGTTTCACCAGTCACAGTTATTGTTTTTCCATGTAGGAACATAAATAGTTCAACTTTGATAAGTTCATAGTGATTTCTTTTCTCTGTTTACCATCTCAAACATCTCTTGCTTCTTGTATCGGAATGTCAAATTTTCTATTCGGCTCTGTTTTTTTCCTCAAGAATGCTTGAAAGTCCTCTATTCCACTGAATGACCAAATTTTTCCCTGAAACATGATGCTCAGTTTTGTTGGGTAGGTGATTCTTGTTTTTAATCCCAGCTCCTTTGCCCTCTGGAACATCACACTCCATGCCCTTCTATCCCTCAGTGTAGAAGCTGACAGATCCTGTGTTATCCTGATTGCATTTCCACAGTATTCAAATTATTTCTTCCTGGCTGCTTGTAATATTCTCTCCTTAATCTGAGGATTCTGGAATCTGGCTATAATATTACTAGGAGTTTTCTTTTTGGGATCTTTTTCAGGAGGTGATCTGTGGATTCTTTCAACCTCTATTTTGCCCTCTGGTTCTAAAACATCAGGGCAATTTTCCTTGAGAATTTCTTGAAGGATGATTTCTAGGTTCTTTCTTAGATCATGGTTTTCAGATAGTCCAATAATTTTTAAATTATCTCTCCTGGATCTATTTTCCAAGTCAGTGGGTTTTCCCATGAGATATTTCACATTGCCTTCTATTCTTTCATTTGTTTGGATCTGCTTAATAGCATCTTGATTTCTCATAAAGTCACTAGCTTCCATTTGCTCCAGTCTAATTCTGAAGGAATGATTCTCCTCAATGAGCTTTTGAGATTCTTTTTCCATCTGTTGCAAATTCAGCTTTTTAAGGCATTCTTCTCCTCATCGCCTTTTTGAGCCTCTTTTGCCATTTGAGTTAGTCTATTTTTTAAGGTGTTATTTTCCTCAGTCAGGCTGTTGACTCTCATTTCATACTCATCTTGCATCTTTCTCATTTCTCTTCCCAATTTTCCCCCCACTTCTCTTATCTGCTTCTTAAGGTCCTCTATGGCCTGTAGCCAGCTTGTATTTTCATTTGGGGCTTTTGGTGCAGGAGTTCTGACCTCACAGTCCTCCTCCTGTTCCATGCTTTGTTCCCCCTTTGCCCCCCAAATAGTAGTCTAATGTTGCATTTTTCTGTTTATTTTGTTTCCTTTGCCTAGACATGTTGCCATTCAATTACTTGACTTTTAGGCTTGTTGCCACAGTAGGACTTTGCCACTAGCCAGGGGAACTTCTGTCCCAAAGTTGGGGTTTTCTCAACTTCCAGAGGTATTAGTTGGGTGGCCTCTGTGAAGCCTCCACACACTCTGGCAAGCTGGTCACACAACCCACGACCTCCACCCCAGACTGCAATCCAGATCCAAGAAGGTTAAAGCAAGAGCACTTACTCCCCAGACTGATCGCTGGATCCCCCTACAGTTCACAGGCCAAGAGACGAAGCTGCGCCTCTTCAGCTGCTTCTCGCTCCTAGGGGAAGAAGCTGACACATTCTCCCAACCAGTCCCAAAGTCCATAGGGCACTGACCTCTCACTTTGTCCTAGGCATCTATGTGTTGATAATTCTGGAAACGCCACAGCTGCTGGTATTTTGGGGTCCCTCCAGCTGGCTCCTGGTCTCCCTGCCCTCAGGCTAAAACCATGACTCAAGTGGGCCTGGGCTAGGCTTCCAGAGCTCTGCACTGGCCGTTCCCTGCCAGGCTACAGGACTCTCCTCAGTGGGAGGTTAGCTTCTCTGTGTCATTTTGTGGGTTCTGGAGCTCCAGAGGTTGTTCATAGTCCCCCTTTTACATAATTCTAAAATTTTTTAATTAAAAAAATTTATTTACTTTTAGTTTACAACATTCAGTTCCACAATCCCCTGAGTTTCAAATATTCTCTTCCTCCCTCTCCTCCCCCTTCCCCGCCATAGTGGCATGCAATCAAATATAGGATCTACAAATACCTTCACTATCTGTTCTTTTTTTTTTTTAAAGCAATTGGGGTTAAGTAACTTGCTCAAGGTTACATGGCTAGTCATTATTTATGTATGGGTGCTCATTTTCTGAGGCCGGATTTGATCTCGGGTCATCCCAACTCTGAGGCCAGCCCTCTTACTCACTGTGCCACCTAGCCGCCCCTTTAGGGCAATTGGGGTTAAGTAACTTGCCCAAGGTTACATGGCTAGGTTTTTGTTTGTGTGGATTAAGTGTCTGAGGCCGGATCCGAACTCAGGTCCTTCTGACTCCAGGGCCGGTGCTCTATTCACTGCGCCACCTAGCCACCCCTATGTGTTCTTTTAAAACAGGAATGAAGAAAATCATTTCCAAAGCTTGCACATTAACTCTACCTTTCATGCAGGTGCACAAGGCAAAGCAACAAACCATCAGAGCACAACATTAAGTCAAAATTTTGACCACCAATTAGAAGAGTCTTGTGTAGTAATAATAAAAATAAAAATGACAGCAAGCATTGATAGAGCATGTCAAAGTTTGCAAAGTGCTTTACAAATATGTCATTTTATTCTCTCAAGAGCCCTGGGGAGTCACGTATTATTATTTTCATGATTTTACAAATGAAGTAATTGATGCAGGCATAAATTACTTTCCCAAGGTCATATAACTGAGAGTCTGAGGCTAGATTTAAACTCAGGTGTTTTTGACAAGCTTGAAACCTAAGTTGGGCTTCCTTTCCTTGGCTTCCAGGATGATATACTTTCACAGTTCCTTTTCTCTCTTTCTGGTTGCTCCTTCTATCTCCTTTGCTGGCTCCTCATCTTTTTCCCTCTTCTTAAATATGTCTTCCCTATTCTTTCCCCTTTGGTATATACTTCCATGGATTTAGTTATGATCTTTATGCTTCTGACTTCCAAATGTTTATTTCCAGCTCTGATCTTTCCCCAGATTTCCAATCCTAAATTTTCCTGCTGGGTAAGTCTACCTTTGCCACACTTGGATTGTCTTTTTTTCACTTGCTCTCACTACATGATTGGCCTACTTCCTTTACCAATCACACATTACCTGTATAATATCTTACAAAAGACTTTGTTGCACACCAGTCCCACCATAACTCACTGACCATCTCTCCATTACTCTTTGGTGACTGGCACTTTATATTTAGAGAGAGAGAGATTAGGTTATGTAGGTTATAAGAAAACAAGATATCAATAAATTTATGTATATAAAATATAGACATTATAAATATGTATATATAGGTATATACACATGCAAATATGTATACACACATATATACATATATATTTAATATTTAAGTAGTGTAGGTGGACTACATGCTAGACCCAAAATTGAATAGGAAGAAAAAAGCAGATTGGATTGTATTACAAAAACTGTGTAGCACTTTATGTGATGCCAACCTACCCTTCCTGAAACAAAATGACCCCCTTAAAAAAATCTTCTTTGGGTTTTTGTTTTGTTTTGTTTTGTTTTTGCCTTTTGGAGGGCAATTGGGGTTAAGTGTAAAAAAAATCTTCTAGTGACATTATATGGCCACAAATAATAAATTTGAGCATCTCAAATCTACCATGTCTAAAACTAAATAAATTAATTTTCCCTCAAAATCTTTCCATGCCCCTCAAAATTAACACTTAAATTTTGATTTATCCATTTGGTCTTTTCTATACAGATTACAGCCTGTCCTTAGATGTTCATCTTTTGTGGTTCTTATTCATGTCATTCCATAAGATCACCACATGGGGTCCACCCAACGTTCCACAATACCTCTTTTTATTCTCTGATATCTTGAGAAACCAGTAGAACACTGTGGCTAGTAACCTAGCTTCTCTTGCTACTTGACCCGTCCATCTTCTCCTAACAAACATTTTTCCTGATGTCTTTCATCTCCTGTCCTTCTTTAAAGTTCCTCAATGGTTACATGTTGCAGCACTCATAGACACCATACTCCTCTATATGACTTCAATTTTCACTTCTTTGGAGACTTCTGTGTTCCATGTTTTGTTGACATATTAGATATGAGAAGATAACTCCCTTCCATCTTTAAAGTGGTAGTAGGCCAGGGACATAGAACACTAAAAATAGTATCAGTCTTTTTCAGTGTGTTGATTACTTTTCTTGACTGTTCTTTTTTTAACCTTTTAATTTTTTTGCTATAACCTCTCTAGGAGGGGAAGAATGATACATTAGAAAATTAGGTGATTCTACTGATTAGAGAAATGCAAATCAAAACAATTCTGAGCTACCACATCTCACCAGAACTGGAAACTAAGATGACAGAACTAGAAAATGACAAATGCTGGAGAGGAAGTGGAAAAATTGGAACACTAATGCATTGTTGGTGGAGTTGTGAACTGATTCATACATTCTGGAGAGCAATCTGGAACTATGCCCAAAGGGCTATAATTTTATACCCTTTGACCCAGCAACACTACTTCTAGGGCTGTATCGCAAAGAGATCATAGAAGTGGGAGGAAGACCCATATGTACAAAAATATTTATAGCAGCTCTTTTTGTGGTGGCAAAGAATTGGAAATTAAGGGGATGCCCATCAATTGGGGAATGGCTGAACAAGTTGTGGTATATGTGTGTTATGGAATACTATTGTGCTATAAGAAACAAGAAGCAGATGGACTTCATATTTACCTGGAGAGGCTTATTCAAACTGATACTGAGTGAGAAGAGCAGAACCAAGAGAAATTTGTACACAATTACAGATACAACATACATGTGATGACCAACTTTGATGGACTGGAATCTTCTCAGAAATGCAGGGTTATAAGACAACTTCAAAAGACTCGTGGTGGAGAGGAGATGTCTACATTCAGAGAAAGAACTAGAAAGAACAGAGTTTAAATGCAGATTGAAACAAACTACCTGCTCTTTTTCTTGTTTGGTTTTGTTTCCTCTTTCCCATTGTTCGTTCCACCTGATACAATCCTTCTTTATAACCTGACCAATGTCTAATGTGAAAGTATTTGCAGATCCTATACTTGATTGCATGTTGCCATGGGGGGAGGGGAAGAAGATTGAGGGGCAGAAAATTTGAAACTCAAGGGATTGTGGAACTGAATCTTGTAAACTAAGTAAACCATTAAATTAATAAAGACCAAAAAATTAAAAAAAAATTAGGTGATTGTGAAAACAAAAGATATCATTAAAATGTGTTTAAAATTTTTTAAAAAGATAACCTTCAGTGGCTCCCCCTTACTTTCCAAATGTAAGCAAGGGCTCAAGCACATTTGCTCTCTTCATTGGTGGAGACTGCAATCACTCAATGCTCCATACCTAAGTGAATGATAGAAATGATAGGAGTTTGAGAGATCTTTTACAGCTTTGAGAGAACTCTGGTTCCTAATTCTTTTCAGGTAGAAGTTCCCAAAGGGTGAGGAAGACTCTGTGAAGAAGCTGACATGTAAAAGAGAGAGCACTTTGATCATGCATTTTTTTTCATGTTACACTATTCCCTTCCACTATGCTTAGAACAAACTTCATTGCCTACTTATTGAAATTCCTCCTTTTCTTCAAGGCCTAATCTGGTTGTCACTTTCTGATGAAGCCTTCACTTTCTCTTTCAACTAAAATTCACCTCTCCCTCATCAAGTTTCTACTAGTATTTTTTTGGACCTCCTTTTTGCATTTATCTGTTTCTCCAGGAGGTTTTTCCAGGCACCATCCCCTCCTCCCCCTATAGCTAGTGCCTTCCCCTCTCAAATCGTCTTCCATCTTCTCTATATATATCTTGCACTTACCTATTTATTTATGTGTAGTTTCCCCCATTAGAATGAAAGTTCCTTGAGGGCAAGAGGTTGTTTTTTTTTTTTTAATCCTATGAGTTAGCACAGTGCTGGGAAATAGTAATCACCTAATTAATGCTTGCTGATTGAATTAAAGTGCTATGCAAATATGAATTGCTATTTTTGTGTAGTTGGTCTTTCATAGATACGTATTGAATACTGGAGTCCTCTTTATTGGAACAAGCTTCCTTCTTAGTGTGGCTTTCATTCTGTAGTCTTGACAAATGAAATGGTTTCCATTCCATTTTCTCTCACACAAACCAGCCAATTCTCTTGCCACCAAATCCACCTCAACTATTGCCTTCATGAAAAGCCAACATGATCAACTCTTCAATTATCTGATTTATTACAAAATAATTGATGGAGCCAGTCTAGGTAGAACTATGAGGAAAGCACAGTCTATTTCTAGCACCAGCCAGCACCAAAAGATCACTGGCTTTGAAATCAAGACCTGGATTTGAATTCTAGCTCTGCTACCTGTTTGACCTAAGGCAAGTCGATTTACTTATTTGAGGAAATTGACTTTGGTTCTAAATACTACAAACCTATCCAGTGATCTCTCTAATAGCCTGATTCAGTCTTCCCTTTCCCCCAAGGTAACTTAGGAAAATTGCAAACAGGTCTCAAGCATATATAAACTCCATTCTTATACGGTTTTGAATAGTGATATCTTGTCCTAAGGAGAGTGAACTGGGGAATAATTGAGCCATCAGACTTTTAAAGGGGTGATGACCAATAATAATGTCAAATAATGAGGACATTAGAGTTGAGTTCTAGCTTTAGCATGCAAATAGGGTTGATGATTATTTCTGTGTGGCCAAGAAGTTAAGCATCTGTGGAGAGAGACTTCATTACAAAAGCCCTGTGCTCTATGTATTTGGAAATAATTGCCAAAAAGGAAAAATCCCTGGTCTAGTACCTCATTGCTAGAGCACTCACCCCACAGATCCAACAAAATTGAGAATTTCAGAGCTGGAAGAGACCCTCAAGTCACCTGGCCCAGGACTTTACATTTTTTTACAGATCTCCTGAATGACTGACTGGGGAAGCCTCTAGATCTCTCCTCACAATATCTGTAAATACATAGGGTTACAAAGGAAACCAATTATACTGAACTATAGTTATCAAAAATATAAAATATAAAAATATAAAACAAGTTCATAAACCCCAGTTAAGAATCTCTGGACTAGGTCCATTTTACAAATTGGGGAAAGTCTTCTTCTCTTCCTGTCTCCTCTTTCTCTTTCTTCTCCTCGTTTCTCCTTCTCCCAACTACCACCACCATCTGGTACTACCAATTGCTGCTACTACTATTACTATTACTCAAAGACTGGTGAGGCTAAATAGAAAGGGGAGGACAGCCTAGTCATTGGGGGTGTGGAGGAGGTTGAGCAGAGAGCTACAAAGCATTACATTGTAACTTAAAGAGCTGCCACTTAGAGAGAAGAGGTCAGTGTATCATCTATGGAGTAGGAGAGAATAACAGAAAGAAATAGATCAAACAATTTGTACTATGGTCTTAATGGTAGATAATGGCTTAATGTGTTAACTTTCTTTGACTTCAACACATTTGCTTTATAAGAACAATCTTAATGTTTTCTTCTGGGCTGGTTTGTTGATATTTTTTCACTCATCCCTGTGCCCCGATATTTTATGTAATTTTACAACCCTATTCCTATAAAAACAAGTAAAAAGGCTAAAAGTAAAGAAAAAAATTAACTGTTAAATAACCTCTAAAAACGGCTGCTTAGTAAAGGGAAAAGGACACATTTGTACAAAAAATATTTGTGGCAAAGAAATAGAAATTTCTCTATCAATTGGGGAATGAAGGGAGAAGTCATAGCATATGTTTGTGATGGGATATTATTGTGCTATAAGAAATGACAAGCAGGATGATTTCCAAAAATCCTAGAAAGACTTACATGAACTGAGACAAAGTGTAGAGAGCAGAGCCAGGAGAACATTGTACGCAGTAATAACAACATTGTACAATGATGAACTGTGAATAACTTAGCTCAGCAATACAATGACCCAAGACAATTCCAAAGGACTCATGATGAAAAATTCTCTCTATATCCAGAGGAAGAAGTGATGGAGTCTGAATGCAAATTGAAGCATGCAATTTTTTGCTTTTAAAAAATTATTATTTTTGGTCTGTCTTCTTTCAAAACATGACTAATATGAAAATGTTTTGGGGGCAACTAGGTGGCACAGTGAATAAAGCACTAGCCCTGGAGTTAGGAGGACCTGAGTTCAAATACGACCTCAGATCCTTAACACTTACCAGCCATGTGACCTTGGGCAAGTCACTTAACCTCAATTGCCCTGCCCTCTCCCCGCCAAAAAAAAAGAAAAAAACAAAAAAGAAATATGTTTTGCATGATTGCACATGTATAACCTATATCAAATTGCTTACCATCTCAAGAAGCAGGAAAGAAGGGAGGGAGTGAATTTGGAATTCAATTTTTTTAAAAAGCATGTTAAAATTATTTTTAAATGTAATTGGGGGAAAATAATATTAAAAAAAGAAATGCTGCTTTCTTATTATTGCTGTGGATAACGCTTTTTGGGTATGCATTTTTAACTTTCAAGTACATATATTAGTGAGAACTAGGAAGACAAAGTATGGCCTTGTAAGGGTCCTTCAAACCTCTTTATGCATTAGTAACAAATTACTTAAAATTAGACAAGCAAAGAAATAACTAGGGCAGCACATGTAGATCTCCAAGGTACACTCACCAGCTGACACCTCCATAGCCAGGGAAATACAACTCAATGAAGCAGTCAGCGACTATGGATTTTAGTGGGAGAGGGTAAGGTTTATTTCCTATCTCAGGACAATTCCAAGAGTTGGCCAGTGAGACCCTGATGGTATAAACATGAAAGTTACAAGAAGTCAGCCTGACATGTGTCCAGAAAAGCCGCCCCCCAAGAATTTTGGACTATCATAGGAACTTTCTGTTTAGTTATTTAAAAAAATTATTGGTGTCTTTTGTTTTTATGTCACCTACACGAGGTAATATATAGAGAGGGCATTGTAAACTCTGATGTGCTATAGAAGTGCTAGTTATCATCATCATCATCTGTCCTCTCAGAGAGCCATACCTTATGATGAAGACTGAAAAAAAGAGGAAAAACTTAAGTAAAATTTACCACCATTCTGAAAAAGTTTGACATTATATGCAGTGTTCCACATTTATGGCCTTCTACCTCTGCAAAGAATGGGAGGAAAAGTATCTTCTCATACCTCTTCTTTAGGACTGCTTCTGGTCATTACAATCATACAACATTCAATTCGGATTGTTTTGTTTCAATTTTCATTTCTGTAGACATTATATACACACACACATATATATATACACATACATACACACACACACACACAATCTTCCTGGTTTGACTTACTTTACTTTCGAACAATTCATATAAATCTTTTCATGAGTCTTTGTACTCATCATATTTATCATTTCAGACAGATAAGCGTATTCTGTTACTGTATTGTCACAACTTGTTAAATCATTCCCTAATCAATGAATATCTACTTTGCTTCCAGTTCTTAGCTACCACAAAAGTGCTGCTATGAGCATTTTAGTCACTTTCTGACATAATTCCAAGTTGCTTCCCAAAATGGTTGTAGCAATTCACAGTTCCACCAACAAATGGCATAAGTATGCCTGTCTTCACAACCTTTTTCAAAATTGGCTATTCCTATCTCTTGTCATCTTTGTCAATCTGTGGAGTCTGAGGAGAAATCCCAAGATTGTTTTGATTAGCATTTATCTTGTCATGAGTGAATTGGAGCATTCTTTTAAATGGTTTTCAAAAATTTATAATTCTTTTTGGTACCGTTTCCTTCATATTCATTTATCATTTATTTACTAGGCAATGGCTTTCATTTTTTTTTGTTTCTTAGATATGATACTCTTATCAAAGATATTTGATACAAAAATTTTTTCCCCAGTCAACCTATTTCTCTCTTATCCAAGTTACGTTAATTTTGTCCCTGTAAAAGTCTTGCAATTTCATACAATTGAAATTGTCTCATCTCTATTCACTCCTTACGATGAGCATGGATTGACCATGTTCCCCTTCAAAATGGAAAATCTTATGAATACGTTCAGGCTTGAACCCCAGGTTACATTTGTATGGATTGATGCAGAATAAAGTGAGCTTAACCAGAACAATTCATACAATTACAGTCACATCGTGGAGACAAACAGCTTTGAAAGACTGAAGAACTCTATCAATGCAGTGACCAATCAAGATTCCAGAGAAATAGATAAAACAACTCTGCTTTGGTCTATGCCCTCAAGAAACTTATATTCTACTAGGAAAAAGCAACATATACATAGTTAAGTAATTTTTGGAGGGTGGGAGAAGATATTAGCTACTGAGAGATCAAGATAGGCTTTCTTATAGGGGAGAGAATCTGAACTGAACCTTGAAGGAAGCTAGAGAAGAAATGAAGCAGAGATAAGGTAGGTATATATAATATAGTGCCTGTCACATAGCAAGTACATAACACACATTTTACCTATATATCTTTTCCAGGTATCATGGGTAGCCTACACAAGACATGGCAATAGCTGACACCACCTTCTCCACTTGATGAAATTAGAGGATACAAGAGCCAGGTTAACACAGAACATGTCCTTTGCAGACTTGAAGTGAAAGTGGTCAAATTTGTCAGTTTAATAGGTCCAGGAAGAAGGGGACTATTGAAGCTAAAATAACTGCTTCTCAATATAAACTGAGAAGGATGTTTTCTTCTTTAGGCTAATCTTTTGTGTTAGTCTTAAGAGGTCATGAAGTCTATTCCCCAAAGGAGTTATCCACTAGATGGAGAGACTTTTTCTCTAGTTTGTTTACAGTAGGCTTTCATTATATAATTTAAAATGTAAATTCTCAGAGCAGCAGAAATTCCTAATTCAAGTGTAAGAATAAACACCTTTAAAAACCAAATGTTTCACTTTTGTGTTATCTACCACTATTCCCTTCCTCAACCATATAGTAAAATCTTATTAATTAGGTTTTAATTGAAATAATAAGTTATATAATGTGGGGAGATAATGATGTCTGAATTCTAATATAAAGAAATGAACTTTTCTAAAAGTATCTTACATTTGATGTTGTTTAGTCATTCAGTCACATCTGACTCTTTGTGATCCCATGGAGCATAGTACCCCAGGCCCTTGTATCCTCTACTGTCTCTTGACATCTGCCCAAGTTCATGTTCATTGTTTCCATGACACTATCTATCCATCTCATCCTCTGCCATCCCCTTTTTCTTGTGCCTTCAACCTTTCCTAACATCAGGGTCTTTTCCAAAGAATTCCATCTTCTCATTATCCACCAGCTTCAGTATTTCACCTTGCAGTGGTTAACTTGAATTAATTTCTTTAAGTATTGACTGATTTTGGTTTTTTGTTGTCCAAAAGACTAAAAATTCTTCTCCAGCACTGCAACTCAAAAGCATCAATTTTGCAGTGCACAGCTTTCCTTCTAGTCCAACTCTCATACCCATACATTGCTACTGAAAAAAAAAACCCATAGGTTTGAATATACGGACCTTTGTTGATAAGGTGACGTCTCTGCTTTTTAGTATGCTTCCCAGATTTGTCATAGCTTTCCTTCCAAGGAGCAAGTATCTTTTTAATTTCATGGCTATAGTCACCATCTGCAGGGATTTTTGAGCCCAAAATCTGACATTGCTCCCTTTTCTTTTCCCTCTATTTGCCAAGAAGTGATGGGACCAGTTGCCAAAGATTTTAGGGGTTTTTTTAAGGTTAAGTTTCAAGTCAGCTTTTACACTCTTCTTTTTCATCTTCATCATGAGGCTTAATTCCTTTCCACTTTCTGCAATCAGATTGTATCTCAGATAGTTGATATTTCTCCCTGCAACTTTAATTCCAGCTTTTGATTCATCCAGCCTGGCATTTCACAGGACATACTCTGCATATAAATTAGATAAATAAAGTGACAATATACAGCCTTATTGTACTCCTTTTTCCAATCTTAAACCAATCAGTTGTTCCATGTTTGGTTTTAACTGTTGCTTCTTGGCCCAAATACAGGTTCCTCAGGAGAAAATTAAGATTATCTGGTACTCCTGTCTCTTTGAGGACTTGTCACATTTTATTGTAATCCACACAAAGGCTTTAGTGTAGGAAATGAAGCAGAAATAGATGTTTTTCTGGAATTCCCTTGCTTTCTCCATTATCCAGTGAATGGTGGCAATTTGGTCTCTAGCTCCTCTACCTCTTCAAAAACCAGTCTGCTCTTCTGGTAGTTTTTGATTCACATATTGCTGAAGCCTAGCTTGCAGAATCTTAAGGTTATT
The DNA here is from genome assembly GCA_011680675.1 of Gymnobelideus leadbeateri. Lineage (NCBI taxonomy): Eukaryota > Metazoa > Chordata > Mammalia > Diprotodontia > Petauridae > Gymnobelideus > Gymnobelideus leadbeateri. Next base: position 187,114 of record WOXC01005101.1, on the reverse strand, counting down.
TTGCTGGCAGTGAAATGAGCATAATTGTTCAGTAATTTGAACATTCCTTGGCATCGTCCTTCTTTGTGATTATTAGAACTCTCCATTATGACCTGTCCATCTTGGGTAACCTTGAACAACATAGCTCAATTTCATGGATCTAAGGAAGCCCCTCTGACACGAGGTACTGATGGAGTGGGACAGAGGGACGTAATAGGTAATCAATAAATGCTTATTAATTGATTCTAAATAAAATTGGAACTAAGCCAAACATAGTGGATATGTTGAATGGGTTGTAATAAACGTGTGAAACGGCCTAAAACTTCCTTTTTACAATATTGTTCCTCTTGTCAATTTATTCTAGCAATCCTTTCCCATATAGGGCAAAGTTAAACTTTAGGTAAACTCATGCTTAAATGACCATACATTCCAAGCTGTAGGCATGTAAATTAATGAGGTATTTACTTCTAACAAATCAATCAACCAGTAAACATTTATTTAGTGCCTACTTAATGTATCAGGCACTAATTCTTCCTAAGCACTTCCTGATCCTCTGAAACAACTACCCTTAGCAAAACTCCCTCAGAATTCAGCTTCATCTTCTTCCTCTTCTCCTGTCCTCAAATAAGCAATGTTTTCATCTGATAAATTTTCTACACATCTCATCGTCAGACCTACAACAATCCAAGCATTATCAATTTACCTATCTATACCAACTCAAATTAATAAAAAAAAAGACACATAAAAGTTGTTTCTCCTGAATAAGATGGGAAGGGAGAGGATGAAGAATATTTTTCTTCAGTTGGGCCAAAACAAAATGAAAATGCAAACCTTTCTTTGATCAGAATTTTAAGTAATTAGAACTGTACCTGGAGGGGCGGGTAGGTGGCGCAGTGAGTAGAGCGTCAGCCCTGGAGTCAGAAGGACCTGAGTTCAGATCTGACCTCAGACACTTAACATGCACAAACAAAAACCTAGCCATGTAACCTTGGGCAAGTTACTTAACCCCAATCGCCCTCCAAAAACAAACAAAAACAAAAACAAAAAAAACTGTACCTGGTACAAGTTCCAGTAGGGAGAGGGGTATGCAGCTGTCCATCAATGGGATGAGAGAGGCTGTAGTGTTTGAGGATATTCAAATCTTGGATGCATTTGCACTAGGAAGTGGGGGCCTATTATCCAGGGCCCCAGCCTCTCATCCAAATATAGTGATAAGACTCTGGAGTGGGGGTGGGGTGGCCATGGGTTGGCACCTTGGTCTCCAGAGTACCTTGAAGCAATTGCACGGGTGCCCCTTCTTTACAGCAGCACACCCCTCCCCCACAAGATGTCAGCAACTTGGGACAAAGATTCTTTCATTCCTTGACATTTATGGTTGTCTTTGATAGATAGACTTGTTTCTTTGGAAACTTGCCACTGCCAATCTATTCTTAGTAGATATGCGGTTTTTCTTTATCCTTTGCTTATGCAAGATAAAAATCACTCAGGCTTAGCAATGGAGTTTCAAATTTGCAATGATTGAAATCCTTTACTCTCAACTTTGAAATGAATGCCACTCAAGAAATGTATGGAAGCCTTTTAATTCACAGTAAGAACAATGTTAGTTATTAAAATTGGAAAAAAGAGTGCCACAAATGCTCTTAGCCAGCTTTTAAGAGGAGGTGATGCATATATGTATCTCAGAAGCTACTTATTAGTTCAAGTAAAAGCAGAACCATATATAATTAATAAGGACTGTCTCCACAACTGCTTTTCAATGGGACTCTAGGACTCTTCATTTTTACTGCTTTTATCACTCATGAGGGTTTGCCTTTGTTGCCACTAAGTTACATACTTTATATGGAGTCATAGACTTTGAAATAGAGCATTAATTGGAGACAATTATCCAATTATACTAGCTGTGACCATGCTTTATACTGGATGTTGGAGAGGGCCACATTTACCAAATTATTTGTTACGGAACTGGCATAATGGATCTGCTACTTGACACTGCAATCTCATTGATAACATTATGTTAAATCATAGGAATCTTCAAAGAAGTAAGGTAACAACCTGTCATTACATAATAACTAGTCTATTAAGTTGTGATTTAGAAGCCAGCAAAGTATGTAGCACAATATAATTTTTTTAAAAAACCAACATATTTCTTCTTTAACCAGAAAGAATTTTCCAACTATTCTTTTAAAAAAACCCAAACAAACCACAATGTGCTTTTGTGGCATTTTTTTAACCTTCCAAATGACATGAACTTGTAACACTGGAATCTTGCACCAATGTCCATGGGATTGATACCACAGGATCATCTTATACCAGGGTTCTATTAGATACAAACCTCCTTGAATGGACCCCACAAACAACATGTCTCAAAAGGAACTTGTAAGTTCCATGAAGGTAGGAACTGTCTTTTGCCTCTTTCTGTATCCCTAGTGCTTATCAAGTGTCTCCACATTGTAGTGCTTAATAAATGTTTATTGAATGAAAAAAAAGTTCTCTCTAGGTCAGTCAGTGTAATTGTCTTTTGCTTGTATTCATGTAGTTTCTCAAGTGGAGAAATGCTGTCTGAAGCTCTGAAAACACTTGGGACATAATGATTTGCTGGCACTAGTGCCAATTTGAGACACAAAAAATTAAGCTGAAGATATCCTTTAAAACCTGAAAATGTGTGTGTGCGTGTGTGTGCGTGTGTGTTTTAATGGGAAAATACATCCCCACCTAACCCTTACCATATTCTATAACTATTGGCTATATAGGAACTATAGAATTGTATATGTATATTAAAACTGTTAAAAGAAGTCTAGGTTAGTAGTCTGCTTTTGATCAACATTAAAGAAACAAAAGAGGCAAAATTCCATGCTACGAAATCCTGAATTACTTTATTAGACACTACTTAGACAAAGACAGAATTACATTATTCAACATGATGTCACCTTTATCCAATCATAACCTGTCTTTTAAAAGCAGGAGGGTAACGAAGTCCCTAGAGACCATGTGAGTGACAGCAGCAGGCAATGCAGCAGTCACTAGGCAACAAGAGCCAGTGAACGGTGAGAGCTAATTTTAAAACATTTAACCCTCAAGTTGTCAAGGATCTTTAAAGCAAATATGGTCAGTTATCAGCTTTTGGTCAGAAGAACTAGTATTCAGAATCCAGCTATGTCATTCTCTAAAGACAAGCATTAGAAAACTTCTTTACAGGATTTCTTGAGATATCTTGCTTTGACTAATGTTAAAAAATTCCTTGTTTCTAGAATTATACATGTATACAATGTATTGGTTTATAACACATAGTCAACACATTACTAAATATGGCCCAGGGCAGCTAGGTGGTACAGTGGATAAAGCACCAGGCTTGGAATCAGGAAAATTCATTAATTTAAATCCAGCCTCAGACACTTACCAGCTGTGTGACACTGGGCAAGTTATTTCACCCTGTTTGTCTCAGTTCCTCATCTGTAAAATGAGGTGGAAAAGAAAATGACAAACCAGTTCAGTATCTTTGCCAAGAAAACTCCCAAAGAGTCAGACACCACTTTGGGGCGGCTAGGTGGTACAGTGAGTAGAGCGTCGGCCCTGGAATCAGAAGGACCTGAGTTCTGATCTGGCCTTAGACACTTAACTCACACACAAACAAAAAAACCTAGCCACGGGACCTTGGGCAAGTTACTTAACCCCAATTGCCCTCCAAAAAAAAAAAAAAAAGAGTCAGACACCACTGAAATAACTGTACAACAATAAAAACACAGCTAATTCTGTTTCTTACATGTATGTTTTGTCTCCTCATATATAAACTGCAAAATCCTGGAAGTCAGTGACTCTATCACCTCCATTTTTGTATCCTCCAATGTTTATTCTAAAAGAAAACATGGTAATTGGCCACATGGCAAAAGTCAGGTCTAGGGTTTAGTTTCCCCGGATTGTTCCCATTCTAAAGGCGCCAAAAGGACAGGGAGTATGTGGCTTGTGAAAACAGAGGTCAAAAATCTGTTCATTGTTTCGCCTTGTATCTGGATATTGAAAAACAGCTATTGCTTGCTTTATGGGAAATATGTCAGAAGATAACAAAAGAAATACTTAAAACCAGAGAGGGACACATAGGTAGTGTGCCCAACACATAAAACAAGCAAGGAGATTGCAGTGTGGGGTGACTGATTGAAGCAGGTAGGGTGATGTTGGAGATACCAGAAAACCTCTGGTGATCATCTAAGTCTTGGTTTCACTTGGCAAGTGGACAAAAAAAAAAAAAATACTGTCCCTGGAGAAGTAACGATAAGGGAGAACGGCCAGTCATATGGAGGAATTGTTAACTTTTTCGCTTTGGGACTTTGATACTGAGAAACTGAAGGGTAGTGATGGCAGTGCTTGATCATCCTCTTCTATATGCACCCTGTTGCCATAGTGAAAGTCAAGTTGAGAAAGCAGATCTGAATAGCAGAGACTGTAGCTCCTAGAAAACTGAGATTTCAGACCATTTTAGGAGTGACTGGCTCAGTTTTAATATTAGATCTTTTCATTTCAATTTCATTCAATAAATGTACTTTAATTTATAATGTGAGGCATGGGGTTGGGGTGGAGCCAAGATGGTGGTGTAAAGGGAGCATTCTTGCCAAGCTCTCTTAATACTCCCTTTCAAAGGGAATCTTTTTAAAGCACATCAAATAAAAATCTAAGCAGCAGAACCAACAAAAAGTCAGTAAGGAATTTTTCTAGATTAAGACAGTTTAGGAGGACAGAAAGAGAGGTCTAAAGGACTCAGGTGGAAGCTAGTCAGGAGCACAGCATGGTAGAAGCAACACTAGCTGTGGGATTTTGAAGTAGCAACAGCAGCAGCAGGAACCAAGAATGCTTAGCACCCAGTGACAGTATGGGAATTGAACAGCTGGTTAGGTGTTCTATCATTGGGAGTAAGACTAGGCACTAGGCAATTCCACTGCCCATTACCCAGTTCCAGGTCACAGTACTAGAGAAGAGGTCTTTTGGTCAAAATGAGCAGGGGCCTCACATGGATAAGGATTAGAATGTAGACCAGGGTAATAATGATCACCACCCTGGAAGCACCAAAAACTTACAGGACCACCAGAAGTAGCTGTGAAAACTTCAGGATCAAAAAGCCTGAAGCTCAAGACAGAGGCAAGTGGAGTTCAACTCTAGCATAAAGTTCAAAGTCAAAAAATAAGCTAGGAAAAATGAGCAAACAACAAAAACAGAACATGACCATAAAAACCTAATATAGTGATAGGGAAGCTTAAAACACAAACTCAGAAGATGACAATGACAAAAATATCTACAAGCAAAAAATAAATCTACAATCAAATCTTCAAAGAAAAATGCAAATTGGATACAAGTCCATCAAGAATTCCTAGAAGATGGGGCAGCTAGGTGGTGCAGTGAATAGAGCACTGGCCCTAGGGTTAGGAGGCCCTGAGTTCAAATCCGGCCTCAGACACTTGATACACTTACTACCTGTGTGAATTTGGGCAAGTCACTTAACCCCAAATGCCCTCCAAAAAGCAAAAAAAAAAAAAAAATTCCTAGAACAAAAGAAAGTGATCTTTTAAGAAGAGCAAAAAGAAATAAAAATAAAAATAAAATGAATACAGAAAAATTTGGAAAAGAAATTAGAGCAACGTGAGAAAATTATGAAAAGAGAATTAATAGTTTGGTAAAAGAGGCATAAAAAATACTGAAGAAAATAACTCCTCAAAAATTGGCCAAATGATAAGAGATATAAAAACCTCATTGAAGAAAATAATTCCTTAAAAAGCAAAACTGGCCACATGGTAAAAGAGGATAAAAACTCTATATAGGGGCGGCTAGGTGGCACAGTGAGTAAGAGCACCGGCCTCGGAGTTGGGACGATCTGAGATCGAATCCGACCTCAGAAAATGAGCACCCACACATAAATAATGACTAGCCGTGTAACCTAGAGCAAGTTACTTAACCCCAATTGCTTTTAAAAAAAAAAACCAACTCTATATAAATAAGTCCTTAAGAATTAGGATGTTAACTGGAAAATATTGATTCCACGAGACACCAAGAAACAATAAAACAAAGTCAAAAGAATGAAAACAATAGAAGAAGATGTGGAGAATCTCATGCAAACAACTGGAAAATAAATAGAGGAGAGATAATTTAAGAATTATTGCACCACCTGAAAGCCATTATTTTAAAAAAAAAGAGCTAGACATCATATTTCAAGAAATTAAACAGGGAAAGTGCCCAAATATCTTAGAACCAGAGGGCAAAATATAAATTGAAAGAGTTCACCTCATTTCCCAAAAGCAATCCCAAAATGAAAATTTCTAGGAATATTATAGGTAAATTCAGAGCTCCCAAGTCAAGGAGAAAATACTGTAAGTAGCCAGAAAGAAACAATTAAAATGATGTTGACTCATATTAAGGTTCACAGAAGATATAGCAGCTACCATGTTAAAAATGCAAAGGGCTTGAAATATTATATTCTAGGAGGCAAAAGGAGCTAAGATTACAACGAAGAATAACCTACCCAGCAAAACTCGGCATAATCCTCCAGGGTGAAAAATGGATATTTAATGAAATAGAGGACTTTCAGGCATTCCTGATGAAAAGACCAAAGCTGGATAGAAAATTTGACATTCAAACACAAGACTCAAAAGAAGCACAAAAAGGTAAACATGAGTGAGAAATCACAAGGAACTTAATAAAGTTAAACTATTTACATTACTAAATGAGAAAATTTTATAAAAAAAAATTATATATATATATATATATATAAGTCTTCTTACACAGAAAGCATGAGTATAAGTCAATCATGTCAGGATGATGTCAAAAGTAAAATGAAATGGTGAGAAAGAGGGATATACTGGGAAAGGGAAAAGAGAAAAGAAAAATGGGGGAAATTATCTCACATAAAAGAGGCATGTGAGTAAAAAAAATTTTTTTTTTTGCTTTTTGGAGGGGAGAAGGCAGGGCAATTGGGGTTAAGTGATTTGCCCAAGGTCACACGGCTAGCAAGTGTTAAGTGTCTGAGGCTGGATTTGAATTCAGGTCCTCCTGACTCCAGGGCCGGTGCTCTATTCACTGTTCCACCTAGCCACCCTTACGGAAAAATTCTTACAATGGAGGAGGAAATGGGGCAGAGTGGGAAATGCTTGAACCTCATGCTCATCTGACTGGTTCAAAGTAGGAAGAATATATTTTGTTTTTACCTAAGAATTCATCTTACCCAACAGGGAAGTAAAAAGGGAAGGGGATAAGAGAAAGCAGGAGGTGATGATAAGAAGGAGGGCAGATTAAGGGAGGCAGTAGCCAGAAGCAAAATACTTGAGGAATGGAGAGATTTAAAAAAAGAGAAGGATAAATAGACTAGGATAGAAGGAAATATAGTTAGCAATCATAGCTGTGAATGTGAATGAGATGAATTCACCCATAAAATGGAAGTGGATAGCAGAATGTATTAGAAACCAGAATCCAACAATATGTTGTTTACAAGAGACACCTGAAATAGAAACGCATACTCAAAGTTAAAATAAAGGGCTGCAACAGAATCTATTATGTTTCAGTTGAAGTAAAAAAAGGCAGGGATAGCAATCATGATCTCAGACAAAATAAAAGCAAAAATAAACCTAATTAAAAGAGATAATCAGAGAAACTACATTTCGCTAAAAGGTACCATAGGCAATAATTAATATCAACACTAAACATATATGTACCAAATGGCACAGTATCCAAATTCTTAAAGGAAATTCTACCAAACAGTTAAAGAACAATTAATCTCAATATTATATAAACTATTTGAGGGGAAAAAAGATGTAAAGAGGAGTCCTACCAAATTCCATCTGTAACACAAATATGGTTTTCATTCCCCAACCACAGAGAGAAAAAACAGAAAAAGAAAACTATATATCAGTTTTGCTAATAAACATTGATGAGAAAATTTTAAATAAAATGCTAGCAAATAGACTATAAAAATATATTACAAAGATCATATACTATAATCAGGTTAGATTCATACTAGGAATGCACAGCTGGTTCAATACTGAAATGCAAAATAAAATGAATAATGGAAACTATATTTTTTGCCTTCTTAGGGAGTTGGGGAGAACTTGGAGGGAAAGTGAAAATTTAGAATTGAAAAAATTTTTAAAAGAAGCCATGTAAGAACAACGTATGTGTTTGTGTATGGGTTTGTGTATAAAACATAAAACAAAATCCTAATGTTGGCAAATATTTGAACTTCTTTGCAATTAAAAATATTTATATGGAATACAACTGAAAATCATAACCTTTAGATCACCAAATTACATGAAATAAAAAGAAGTTTCTTCAGATCGAAAAAAAATTATAATGTAAATACAGAATTCTTTTGGAGCTATGGGAAATTGGGAAAGTTAAAATCTTACCATGAATGTAAATGAACAAGTCAAATCAATTATGATAATCTTCATGTTTTCTGTGCTAGACTAAATGAGATGAAATAGAATCTGAGTTGATTTCTAAAGCACTAAATGGTAGGGAGGCAGGGAATCCAAGCCAATAAATTTCAACCTGCACAGACATACTGTAAATGTGTGAAACCCCTCAAGCTCATAGCACCATCTGGTGGCACTTATATATACATATACATATACATATATATATATATATATATATATATACATATATATATATATATTTTTTTTTTTTTCCCCACTCTGATTAGATTTTTTTTCCAGCTCCACTCCTGGGAGGCACATGGGCAGAGGTTCCCAAACTTATTTGGCCTACTGCCCCCTTTTCAAAAAGAAAATTACTCAGCACCTCCCTAAAAAGCTACTTTCTTTAACCCTTTAATTTTTTGAAATGTGCATAATTTTAAAAATATTAAAATATTTTTGAAAAAAATGATGCATCTTAAATTTAATAATTTATTATAAATTTGTGAAGTTTTTCTTGCATTGAAAATTTTATAATGCAATATTATGTCATGTAATTGTATAGTATTTTACTGTAAACAAGTCATTACATGCACATATTTCCACCCATGCATGCTGGACTTCCTGACAGCATGCTGCCCTGCCAACACCTGATTGTTAAGACCTGTTGGCAGACAACCACTGATCTTTTATAACTTGCATTTTGTGTGTTAATTTGGAGAATAATATAATCACTATGACTTTAACTCTGTTACACAACAAATGAAACATGTATGAATGGTTTTTCAAATTTATCTTTTTTCCTTTCCTTATGCTTCCACCACCCCCTTGTTTTTATTCAACACCCCCAATTGTATCTGAGGCTACTACTGCCCCACTTGGATGATTCCAGCATCTCCAGGGGGTGGAATCACCCACTCTGCACATGGGCATTGCCTGTCCATTTGCTATCTGTTTCTGTTTCAAATGCCACAAGAGTTCCAATGAAGAGAAACTCTTTTGTTACATTATCTTATTTAAAAAATCCAGATTTTGTCTACAAAGAATGGGGGGAAATAGGATTTGGCCACAATTAGGCCAGCAGAATGGGGAGAAATGGGTAGGATTTGTGGTAGCAATGGTAAGGGAAAGTGCCATTCTCAACTGTCCTAGAATATTGGCCTAAAGTAAATCTCTGATTGAACTGGCTTAAAAATTCACTGTTAATTCAGGCTTCTTTTTATCTGAGGTTATCAAAGGGTGAGGCACATGAAATGTTCAAGAAATCCTTGGTAATTGGTTGACCGTGTTTCCATATATTTTCCAAGGATAACTCAGTTCAAGCTATTAAGGAGATTTTTACTTCTTGCCTAAATCTAGCTTAGAGACCTTCACTCTTGTCTACTTCCTCTCACCAAAAGATGTCTTAGCATCTATTTTCTCCACCCACTGAAGATGCTATTTATAATGAAAGTTGCTGGATACCAAGACCTAGGACTGCTGTTTAGTTAACATTCAAAAGTAGCAATTAGGGTTTCTTTGGTGAGCATGGGACTGATTGCTAGAACTGGGCAGGTCAAATAAAATAAAGGGATTAAATAATGTTCAAAAAGGGATCTTAGTTATGATTTAGGGTAACCATCTCATTTTATGAATGAGAAAAAGAGAAACTATGAAAAGTTAAGTGAAAGGTTTAAGTTACGCAGTTAATTAGTGGCAGAGACATGATTAAGTGCCCTGGTGTCCTGATTCTCACTCTAGTGTTCTTTCCACTACAATGCCATATCTCCTTGGAGCTTATACCATAGCTGGCATAATAAAGAATATAATAGGCTTCTAAATGTTAAGAATTTGTGAATAGAACAAAGGTGGCCCAATAGCTACTGAAACTTTAATAATATGCACAGTATTTATTGATAATTGTATCCCTGTTGATGAAGGCCTAATAGCATTGTAAATAACTTAACAAATATTTTGAATTTTGCTTTGAAAATCTTTTCAGATATTCACTGAAGCCTATGAACAGAAAGGGGGTGGCAATAGGGAATGTCTACTCTCCCAAATTTGGGCTTATATATTTAAGGAGTGCCACTCCATTTACGTTTTAAGTTCGCAATTCAGTTTTTTATCCTATCTTTTCCCTTTCCCTGTACAATTTTCCAGGAGGAAAAAAGCTTTAAAATCACCATCTTTAAATTGAAGCAACAATCCAGAAATCTATAACTGGGAATATTCACCATAAAAGATGAAGTAGAGCCCTGGCGTCAGAAGGACCCGAGTTCGGATCCGGCCTCAGACACTTAACACACACAAACAAAAACCTAGCCGTGTGACCTCGGGCAAGTTACTTAACCCCAATTGCCCTCCAAAAAGCAAAAAAAAAAAAAAAAAAAAAAAAGATGAAGTAGAAATAACACTGGATTTGGAGATAAGACCTGAGTTCTTACTCTATTAGTTATCCATGTGACCTTGGACAAATCATTTTTTTTTTTACTTTTTTGGGCTTTGGTTTCTTTATCAACAAAATGGGAGGGTAGAATAGAAGGAACTTCTAGGGCTCCTTTAAGCTCTGAATCCTATGAATACTCCCAGCCAAGATGGCAGCCTGAATAGGAAGCAGACTACTCAGCTCCCACATACCTACTCCAGCAAAATCCTGCTGTTCACACAACACTGAAAAATGATCAAGAAATCTAATGGAAAACTATAGTGACTATTTTCACCCCAGAACTTACAAAAAGTTAGACAGAAATTCATGGACAATATGAAAATATCAGTGGAGGGTAACCTCCTATTGCAACCAGACTATCAAGATTCTGTATCCTAAGAATGCAAGAAGAGAAGGCATATCTTCAAAAGTCCCAGGGTAGAAACTTCAGAAGTTCAGGGATAGCCAAGAACCAGGCATTCTGAGGTCCCTAATGCTCTGTCCTAAAACATCAAAGGAAGTTCTGAATTTTGCCTACTATGTGCCAGGCATCGTGTTAAATATTTTACAAATATTATCACATTTGAGCCTCACAACAACCCTGGGAGATAGGGCGCTATTATTATCCCTATTTTACAGTACAAGAAACTAGGGCAAACAGAGGTGAAGGGACTTGCCTAGAGTCACAAAGCTAATAAGTGAGGCCAGATGTGAATTCAGGTCTTCTTGACTCCAGGCCCAGGATTCTACTATTGCACCATTTAGCTGTTTCTAGGCAGCAGTATCAAAAATTATTACAGATCTGCTCTACATCATAAATAACTGGAGAAATGCAGATTAAAAAAATTCTGTGATACTATCTCAAATCTATTTGATTGGCTACCATGATAAAAAAAAAAAAAAAGGAAAATGCTTAAAGGGTTGTGGGAAAGTCCATTAATGCACTACTGGTGGGACTGTGAACTAGTCTAGCCATTATGGAAAAGAATTTGGAGTCATGTCACCAATGCTATTAAACTGTGCACACCCAGCAGTGCTGCTACTAGGTCTTACACCTCAAAACAATCAAAGAAAAGAGGATAAAGATCCATATGTACAAAAACATTTATAGTAACTCTTTTTGTAATGGTAAAGAATTGGAAAGTGAAGAGATTCCAATCAATTAGGGTATGGCTGAACAAGTTATAGTAAATGAATGTGATGTAACACTATTGTGCTGTAAGAAATGATGAAAGTGACAGTTTTAGAGAAACCAGGGAAGATTTGTATGAACTGATACAGAATGAAGTGAACAGAATCAGAACAATGTGTATAGTAACAACATTATAAAGTCAAACCACATTGAAAGACTTAGGAACTCTGATGAACACAACAACCACATTCTATCCATCTCCAAAGACAGAGAGGTGATGGACTCAGAAATCGGACTGAGGCATTTTTTTTTTTACCTTGGTCAATGTGGAAATTTGCTTGACTATACATGTTTGTAATGGGTTTTGCTTTTCTTGCTTTCTCAATGGAGGTTGCAGAAAAGAAAGAATGTACACCTGAAAATAAAATAAAACAGAATAGAATTTAGAAAATGCAATCAAAATAGGAGTCTTAAAGGAAAAAAATGTTTTTTCTACAAGGACTGAAGGTTTCACAGATGAAATGAAGCAAAAGACAAAAATGAAATAAACGCTGTGTGAGGAAAGAACTAGGAGAAAAAGTAGCTCAGAAAAGAAAAATAGTAAACTTTATCCAAGAAATGGATTTTTGAAAATTAGAATATGCCAAATAGAAATCACTAACTCCAGGAAACAGCAAGAAACAAAATCAAGACGGACAGACTGTTTACGTTTTATATATGTAAAATCTATGTCTAAGATTCTTATCAATAATTGGGTAGTTTATAAGAAAGATTGGGGGTAAAACTGAGTATGATATAAATTTAAAAAGTAAAACCATTTAGGAACAGCTTAAAAGAGTATTTTATACCAATGAGGTGCAAGAGGAAGAATTGATAGAGGAAATAGATGGCAGAGGAGAGTTGGTAATTTTAGTAACCTACTTTCATTGGGAATGAGTTTAAGAGGGAACAATACCTACATACATGTGTACATATATATATATATATATAATAGTATAAAAGTCTTCTAAATTTAGAAGATATTAAACGGTAGGGACATGGGGAGGGGGAAAGGACATGGGAGGGATCTTTAGAGGGTGAGGGAATGGGTTAAATAGAGGTATAGGAGGGTGTTTAGATTTATGGGAATGGGATGATAGGGGAGGGATCTTGGAGAGGGATAGGCAAGTCATAGGAGGGCAAAGTAGTGGGTAGAAGTAAAGTAGAAGAGGCAGGAGAGATAGTAAAAAAGAGAGATGCATATACATGAAAACAAAGATCAGGAGTAGAATAGGTTTGGAAAAGTGACTATAGTATGTGTATGTATATATCTATAGCTATAGAGAAACTTAGCTAAACTCTATTGTGGTCTTCTGGGGGGGGAGTTGAGGGAGAGAAAAAAGCAAAAAGTAAAAAAGTGCACAGCAGATAACAAAAGAAAACTCACAAGGAAGCAAAGATGGGCAATTCTCAACACAAGTATTACTTATCATACAGGCTTTCTTGAAGTGAAAATTTATTGTTATATTTTGAATCCCCTCTTAATATTCTGCTATGCACATGACATGCCCCCCCCCAACTTTGCATTTAAGTTCCAATATTTAAGTTTATGATATGTTTTTGTTTCTTTTCTCTACTCTGTATTTGTGTTCTGGCATTTGAGTCTAAAATAAAATTTTGAAAAAAAAAAAGATTGGAAAAAAAGATAATAGATGTTAAAAACAATTGACCTGTAAAATAATTTAGAAGAATTTAAGATTCCAATTGACTCTCTGAAACTATAATAGAAATCATAGGTGAAAATTGCCCAAATTTATGCATTGCGAAGATGGAATGAATCCATAAATGAAATAAGGTAGAGATGCGTATCAAGGAAGAAATGGTTAGAAACAAAACAAATTTCTTGATCCGGAGTGGGGAATTAAAAGCAGTGGGGAGAGGAGAAAGAAAAACAAAGACCTAGAATCCAAGGTGCTTTAAAATTGTCTCAAACAATAGGGAAATAGCTGAATAAATTGTGGTATATTAATTCAATAAATATTATTGAATCATAAGAAATATGATTTAAGAGAATCCTGGAATTAGTTCATAATACAAATTGAGGAAGGGGGAAGTCTGCATAACAAAAAAAACTTTTTATACAATATCATCAACATCAAGAAAAACAATTTTTAAATACTTCAGAACTCTGATCAATGCAATGATGGTCTCCAAAGGATTGATGATGAAATTTGTTCCCCACCTCTTGACAGAGAGGTGAGAGACAGAGAAGAAACACAAATTTTTAGACATGGTTATTGTGTGGATTTGTTTTGCCTGATTATGCATACAACTGGTTACAAGGATTTTTGGTTATCTTTCTCTTGGTTTTTAGTTTGGGAGCTGGAAGTAAGAGGAGTTAATAATGATAGCAAAAAAACTTTTAAAAGAGGCCACTGAAACATTTTTTGAAATACAAAGAACAGAATGAAATTCAAAAAGAAGCAGAAATAAGCAGAATAATTTTGAAAGTAATATGTAAAATTTATTATATACTTTTAAAAAAAAGCAAGAGATATAAAATGGAGATTCAGAGTTTCATGCTTTTGTGCTCTGCTAGGTGTATGGTAAATGCTGAGTTCAGAGTATTGAAACACTTTGTTCACTGGTGCATTGTTGGAGTTGCTTCAGTCATTCTAGAATACCATTTTAAACTATCCCCAGTGAGCTATAAAACATTTGCATACTCTTTAATCTAGCCATACTGCTACTAAGTCTATACCCCAAATAGAATAAAGAAAAAGGAAAAGGACCCACATGAACAAAATATCTCTAGCAGCTCTTTTTGTGCTGGCAAAGAATTGGAAACTGAGGGGATGTCCATGGACGGGGGAATGTCTGAATAAACTTGTGGTATATGATTGTGATGGAGTACTTTATGCTGTAAGAAATGATGGCGATGGTTTCAAAAAAACTGATAAAACTTATATGAACTTATGCAAAGGGAGGTCAGGAAAACACTGTATACAATAATAGCAATATTATATCAATGATGAACTGTGATCTAGCTACTCTGATCAATACAATAGAGTGATAAAAAACAATTCTGAAGGATTTAAAATGAAAAGTGTTTTCCACCTCCAGAGAGAACTGATGAACTTAGTGTGAACCGAAGTGTAATTTTTTTCAAAATTTTTCACTTTTTTTTGGCAACAAGGCTAATATGAAAATGTTTTACATGATTTCTAATGAGTAATTAATATCATATTGCCTTTGCAATGGATAGGGGAGAGACTGCAGGGAGGAAGAGAACTGGAGTTCGAATTTTTGAAAAAATGAGTATTAAAAAGAAATTATACACCTAAAAGAAAAATATTTTTAAATGGAAAAAGAAAAACTTAGGAAGACTTACATGAATTGATGCAAAGTGAAGTAAGAACCAGAATAATGTACACAACAATAATGTAACAATAATCTACTATAAAAGACTTAGCAATTCTGATCAATACAATGATCTATAATTCCTAGAGTCATGATGAAAAATAATATCGATCTCTAAGAGAACTGATGATTTTAGTGCAGACTGAAGTTCCTTTTTTTCTTTTTATTTTATTTTTAACACATGGCTAAAGTGGAAATGTTTTGCATGACTTCTTATGTATACTGGGCATCATATTTCTTTTCTTTTTTTCTTTATTTTTGGAGAGGGGGAGGGCAATTGGGGTTAAGCGACTTGCTCAAGGTCACACAGCTAGTAAATGTTAAGTGTCTGAGGCTGGATTTGAACTCAGGCCCTCCTGACTCTAAGGAGGGTGCTCTATTCCCTGTGCAACCTAGCCACCCTCTATCATATTTCTTGACTTTTTAATGGGTTGGGAAGGAAATGGAGGGAGAGAATTTATGATAAAAGAAAAAAGTAAAAGACAAACCAAAAAAACCACTGTACATTAGTGTATTGTTGTGGAGCTGTGAAGCTGTGAATTATTCCAGCCATTCTGAAAAGCAATTTGGAATGATGCCCCAAGTTACTAAATTGTAGGAATCCTCTGACTCAGCCATTCCTGGGTCTACTAATACTTGAAGAAATCAAAGAGGAAAAGGATCCACATTTTAAAATAGATATCAAAACACACACATATCAACTCTTTTCACAGCAGCCAAATATTGTAAACTAAGGGGGTGCCTTCCTATTTGGAAATGGCTAAACAAATTGTGGTATATAAATATAATGGAAAATTATCATGCTACAAGAAATGATGAAACAGACAATTTCAAAAGAAATTGGGAAAAGCTCTGAGATGATGCATACTGATGTGAGCAGAGCTAAAAGAATTTTTATTCTGGGGGGAGGGAAGACTTTTTTTCTTTCTTTTTGCTTTTGGGAGGGCAATTGGGGTTAAGTGACTTGCCCAAGGTCACACGGCTAGTTTTTGTGTTAAATGTCTGAGGTCACATTTGAACTTAGGCCTCCGGACTCCAGGGCCGGTGCTCTATTCACTGAGCCACCTAGCTGCCCCAGAATACTTTTTTTTCAATAAATATTATTCTAGTTCGCAAATAAGAGAGCCTAGTTTAACAGAAAGTACGATAGACCTGTAGCTAGGCAGTTGGGTTTACATGCTGTTTCTAGGATTTATTAGTTGTATGATCATAGGTAAGTTATTTAACCTCATCTTCAGCTCCTTCATCAATAAAGCAGGCATATTTATTCTTGTAGCTACTACCTACTTTACAGCATTCCTGTGAGGATCAAGTGGTTTGCTGTATATAAAGTCCTTCATGAACCTTAAAGAAATAAGTAACACATCATTATTCTTGCTAATAATAATAGCTAACATTTATAGAGCACTTATTGGGTGGGAGTGGCAAAGCAGATACAGGGTCAATATGAGGGAACAACTTAACAATTAGAGTTGTCTAAAAGAATGGTCTACACTTTGGGCATTGGCGAGTCGCTCCTTATGAGAGGGCTGAATGACTCCTTGTTACAATGTTGTAAAAGAGTTTTTGTTATCTATTGATTGGATTAGATGACATCTGAGGTTCCTTCTAAACTCAGTATCTTGTGACTTTGAAATAGTACATTTATAAGATTGATTTAAAAAAATTAACAAAATGATTTTCCATTCCTAATGGTTTATAATGGTTTTATCCAGTCTTTGTACAACAGGACAATTTGTCCCTGTGTATGCCAATGGCTCTTTGCTAGCTTTATTACCAGCTGTTTAATAAAATGTCAAATTAGGACTTCCTGGAAGTTTTGGGGAAAAGTGTGAATAATTAACATACATTTGAACAAAGATAAAAATTTATTTCCTAGAGATTTTGCACAAAACATCCCTAATATATCCTCTCTTAGGACAGATATTCTTTAGGAAACAATAATAGGAGAGAGAGACAGTAACTCTTTTTCTTAAAGGCCAGGTGCACTGATCCCAAATTTAAAGTAATTTGGTATTATACATCATAAGGATACCATGTCATAGGGTTTATATTGTTTACTAACATTGTTGATTATTTGATAATACTACTATTTGAAAATACTACATATTTTCTTTGGGCTGGAACTAATTATTGTGTTTTATATAATTATAACATCAAATTGGTGCTAACTAGACTAATCAGGACCTTGCTATGAAGGCTACTTTAAAATAACAAAGACTTAGTTGAAAATAATAATAGTAGATTCATATTTTTGGCTATTCAGAATTTTCTGATGTAGGTCTACAAGATGGTATGTACATGGAATCTAGTTTGGGATATCATGGTATTTTTCATATTATACAGAGAAAGATCACTTAGCCAAAGAGCAATGAAATTGATGCCAAAAGTAATTATTTTTAAATGATAATATCTGTCTACTTACAAGTAATTCCATAGCATGCATTAAGTTTCCAGAATTTTCCATGTGTAGGTAAGTGTGTTTGTGGAACTTTTTTTTTTTAAATGAGTATTATAAAAGAAACATAGCTCACCTTATAGAATTGGACTGATTTTGATTAGCTAACAGTACTTCCATCATCAGTGGTCAATGAGAAATAAAACAGGAACAAGAACATCTTTCCATAAATAAAAGAATTAAAATCACTGCATAATGAAATTTAAACAGTATTATTTTTCAAAGCAACAGAGATAACTGATGTATTTATTAAGCACTTTCTATGTGTCAGTCACTGTGCTAAGTGCTGGTGATTGAAATAAATAAGACAGTCCCTATCTTCAACAAGTTTATTCTTAAAAACAAAATACCATATTAAGATCTTTCGTTCCAGATCAATTAAATTTCTCCCTGTATGTTTCCCAGAGAGACATCCCATGCAACAATTTTTTAAAAGACAAAAAGAGGGGGGAAAAACCAACAAAATTAGTAAGATATTTCCCCCAGCCCCTGAAAGTATATATACTGTTCTATAATCAGGGACTTCCTACCACTACAAAAGCTCAGAGGGGATGGAGAAAGGAAAGTCTTCTCACGTTTCATTTTTAGGGTCACAGTATCATTTTTCAAGATGTGATTCCAATACTGCTATCTATGAGAAAAAGATGCTGCAACAATGTACCATCACTACTCCCAATGAAAAAAGCAAGCATAAATGTTATAAAACAAAGTTTATTCTGCAATACTTTATCATAATGAATTGCATCTCTTTGGTAAAAATAAACTTTATAAACATTTTAATTAACAGAGATTAGATACAAAAACTAAACATTTTGTAAATTGTTTTTAAAATGAGCAAAAGACTTAGAACTGAAAATAGGTTCACTCATAACTGGTCATCTACTGGCAGAGTTATTCTACAGTCCAGGACATTCCTTATGCTACATTAGAAAACTGGATTAAGGGATAGTATAACTCAAATTGCTTTTCTACATTTTTACTTTAAATAAATAATAATTAAAATGACTTGGCAATTGTAAATTGTTTCATATCACTATATGATGGCAACATAATACTTTAAAATTAAGTACTTTAGCTGAATAGAAACATACATTTATATTTTTAAAAAAAGTTTTGATAATGGCACTGGCAGTTAAGATACAAAGAGTGTGCTTTAAAAATAATGGCAGGTACAATGCTTAAAATATTCTACTTTTCCTGTCAATAAATATTTTGACTACATCATTATTAACAAATCTGAGTAAGCTTTACTTTAACCAAAGCTTTCCCTTCCCAGCCTAACAAAGAACTCTAGAGAAATTGCAAACCAGAAAGTCTCAAAATTTCAACAAATGCTATGGTCTCCACAAAATGTCAAAAAGTTGCTGTGGAATTGGAGACAATAGTCTTTAGAGTTCTGTGAAGTATCCACATTTGTTGTTTAAACTGGCAGGAAAGACTTCCTGGTCCACCAAGTCTCACATATTCCTCCAGAAACACTTCCTCCTACCTTTGAATTCCTGAAAATACAATTTAGTTGACCGTTTCGTATGAACCCTTTACATTATGTCATGAAAAGTAGCCCAAAAAGAGAAAGGAAATAAAAAGTAAGCAAAGGAAAAAATTATGCCTTCTCCTTCCCCATTCTGATTACATTAGGTTTATACTATATACAAAAAAAATTATTTAACTTAAGAGAAGTCATGCTGAATATGGGAGGGGCAGGAAAAGCTTAAGTTACAAAGCTGGAGAAAAAAGATGATTCACTAAAAGAAATACTTCCTACATATATGGAAAGGCTATGTTCTTTCTCTGTATGTGAAAAATAAAATAAAAATATAACTTTTGGTAAGACATTGCACATGCAAATTAATGTGTGTATATAGATATATACATATATACATATACATATGTGCATATATATGTATATATTTAGAAGACACTGATCTTTTTGGGGTAAGAGAAATGAATACTAACTATGGCAATTAAAAAAATTTAATAGGGGGGCATTTAAGTGGTGCAGTGAATAGAGTACCAGCCCTGGAGTCAGGAGGACCTGAGTTCAAATCCGGCCTCAAACACTTGACACACTTACTAGCCGTGTGACTTTGGGCAAGTCACTTAACCCCAATTGCCCTGCAAAAAAAAAAAAATTAATAGGGGAACATTATATGGATCAGTACCAATTTCAGTATTATTTGTATTATTTTGACATATGGCAAATAATATTTGAACTGAAATCATAGTTTTTAGCCACAATGACAAAATTCCATTGTGACAAACACCCTGGGACATTTAAGTGGTCATTATGGTAGAACTTTGTCATAAATAAATTGCTAGACATCCTGTACCCAGTCTGTTGGGCCTAGCCATGAAACAGAGCTAACTCCCAATCTTACCAAGTAAAAAAAAAGCCCTATTTTGAAATCTAGTAGAAGAAAGAGTAAATTGTAAAAATTGGGATAATAAGCACTTGTGTTATATTACCTAACAGTTAATAACTAGGGATACTAATGTCCTCTGATAACTGCATCATATATGATAAAATTTTTTAAAAAATCTAAGAAATATAACCTAGTTGTGCTTAAGAGCTATTTTTCATGAACAATAAATAAAATAACTACCTCCACACTCCCACTAATTCTACTAACAAGGCTGAGCAGGTTCATTTATTACTAAAACAGGTGACATTAACATAGAACAGAGAACATTTAACATTATATATCCCTGCTTAAGGTTTCTGTGAAAGAAAGACATTTAATATTAACATGCATCTTATTTGAAAATTATGCCCAAACAAATTTTTGAAATTAAACAAGAGGGTCGTTTTATCCCTTTTAACAATCCTAAGAGCTTGAAATTATTTGAAAGCATCGAGGCAACATCATCCTGACAAGGCAGGAAGGGAAAGTTTTTCTGGGGGAAAAGTCCTACAAGGAGAATCTTAAATAAAAAGGAGATGACAGAGGACAAGGATAAACTTATAAAAGATTTGCTTCCAAAAGCCCAGAGGGGGGAAAATTTTCATTTAATAAATACTGAGTTTACCTCAAATCCCTAGGTTTCACTGAAGAACTATAACTTCAAACCTGGAAATGCTTCTTATGTAGGTAGAATTGTTCAAATAATACTTAATCACCTCAGCCAATGGACTCATTATTAGAAGCAGTAATATCTATTAGCTAAAGATTAATGGCACATTTCGGTATTATACTGCTTTTTCCAAAGGGGTTTAATTTTTCTAATTCTGAAATATTAAAACTATGTTTATTTTACCCTGGGTTTGGATAGATTTTCCAAAATTACCTATCATTACTTAACTGTAAACATTCAAAACTTTTATTCATATAGACTATGTGTTCCTAAAGAGCAAGTATTGCTTCCCTTTTTTGTCTTTATATCTCTAGTGCCTGGCACATAATAGGCATTTAATTGCTGAACTGAACCAAATTCTAGACCACACTCCATTCAGATTATCATTATAATTTGCAATTATAACTATTCCTTTAGAGAGAAGAAAATACAAGGAAGAGAATCTCTCATTGCAAATGTCTGCCAAAAATGAAGATTATTACATGCTATCATCTCACTGACTACCTGCTACACAAAGAGAACTTAATGATTAACAGAGAACTGACCAACTAATTACTGATTTAAAGCACTTTAGGTAAGAGCAAAAGTGCTCCCAATAAAGTCTATAACAATAGATAAGCCAAAGAATTTCAAAAGATGATGTTATAAGAGACATGGAGTGGACTTAGAAATTACATAAAAAATCAAGTTCTCCCACTTTCTACTTGTATAAACAGAACCTTCTAGCAATCATTCTAGTTTAGCTACCTAAGATCTTTTCATATTTAACTTTTTTCTCCACTTGGTTCATGTCTAAACAAGCATTCACTAAAAATATACTCTACATTAGTGAATAAAATAAGTAGGGTAAAAGGGGAAATACCATTTTTAGCCAATTCATCCACTGTATTCAGTGGTTTAAAAAAGATGGAAAAATTGCTATACTGAGTGGCAAGTTATCCCATTTTGCTACATCAACAGAAGATATTTATGTGGGAAAGATTTTGTCTACAATCTTAAGAGGGAGCCTGAGGATTTCTCTGTGGAAGTTCTCCAAATCTCTGAATCAGTGATTAGAAAAAGTATGCTATTAGCACTTCAATCATGCATTGATTGGCCCAATCTTAGGTAAGCATGACCCTAATTGCAGTGATAAAAAAAAAAAGCGTAAAGAAAAAAAGATAATTAGCACCCCCCCCCCACCTCCCCACCCCACCTCCCAGTTAAAGAAGTCCATTATGGCTTTGATCTCCCTTGTGAAGAGAAAGTAGAAGAGTATTGCCACATTAAAAAAAAAAAAATCACACTATCTGGTATTACTATTTTTTCCTTTGCTTTTGGATCTTTGCAGTACTTATTAGGGAACCCAGACATGTGCGGATTCCAGCAAGGTGCAGCAGAGATCCAGCAGCCTCTTTAAGCTCCTCATCAATTTCCTGACATGACTCTCTTCTAGGCTTCTTGATGGGCTGGTCTTTGTCAGAGGTATTTGCACAAGGCTGTGATACGTAGCCACTGTCTCCAAGAGGGTCATCTTCATATTCTATATCTGTATCTTCTTCACTGTGAAACCCTTCACTGCCATCACTTCCTGCAAGGTTATTCTTTGGGATAAACTCATACGCCTCATCGACAGAAGATAAGGAAGACACGCTGGATCTGGATGCACAACGCTGCGTGGCTATGCTGCTTGCACTATAATTGTGATCCTCCTTTGGATCAATATTGTTGGCTGCAGAATCACTCTCTTGTAAATTTATGGCACTGGAATGGCTAAATGCACTAACAAAACTCCTTTTCTTTTGTAAAGCCGTTTTGAGTGGCAGGGGCTTCTCACCTGCATAAAATGAAGTTCAATCAATGAATAAAACATTTACCTCAACATGAAGAGTTATTTATATATAGGATTTCCTGGATGAGACAACTATACTACTACTTTGGATTTACACAGCATCTTTCCTCAGCAGAGCCACAGATTATCTAAAATTGTACTTAATTTTCTCAAAATGTTAGTCATATCACCATTTAATAGTACCTCTCAAAATTTCAGCACAGTATAGTACAAAAACCACTAGATTTTGCAATCAAAGGATATAGGTTTGTTAGCCTGGCTCTACCACATGTAACCTTTTTTGCATGGGTTCAACTTCCTGGGTTTTAGTTTTCTCAAATGAAAAATAAAGGTGTGGGACTAAGGTGATTTCTAGTTCTAAATCCTTTGACCTATTATAAAATTAATGTTGCAAGCAAACACAGCTTGCTTTAACCAAGAACACAGAGCAACAGAAATCTAAGGTCATAAAATAAAACCATTAAATACTCTACATGCTAATAAAAAACATTCAAAAGTCCAAAATGTTTTGCAGTAAAAAAAAAAAATATTTCTTACACTCTAAAATTCCTTGTTCAATAGATGTATTTAAAAGCATCATTGCAGTGGCTGCATCAATATCAGATTCTGTAATGAGAAAAATTAATATTAATAACATTTTAGAAATTTTGTTAAAAGATTATCTTTTTAAAATGTGACTTGCATTTATAAGTTTCAAACTACTGAATTCTATGTTTAAACTTTAATACTGCTCTCTGATCACAGCAAGACCAAAATACAAAATACCAGCTTTCAAGCTTCCAGTTTTGGGGAAAGCCAAGGACACAAGTCCAAGAAATAATGTCTGCAAACTTCGCCACTCAAACAGCCAAGTGTATAAAACTAATGAAGTTGTCCATGACAGCTTTTTGCTATGAATAATGTTCTTACCCACAAATATTAAAACTATTTAAGGACCTGAGGTCAGAATCTCAACTCAAGCACTCAATGGCTCTGTGTCCTTGGGCCAGTTAATTTTCCTGACCCTCAGTTTCCACATCTTTAAGATGGAAGTAATGACACCTACTGAAGTGATGACGCCTACTTCATATGGTTTTTGCTGTTGTTCAGTCATTTTCAGTCATGCCCAACTCTTTGTGACTCTATTTGGTTTTGGGTTTTTGTTTTGTTTTGTTTTGTTTTTTGCAAAAATACTGGAATGGTATGTCATTTCCTTCCCTAGTTCATTTTACAGATGAGGAAACTGAGGTAAACAGAATTGACTTACAGCTAGTGTCTGAGGCCATATTTGAACTCAGGAAGATGAGTTCCTTATTCCAAGACCATTACATCACACTATGGCACCTAGCTGTTCACTGCACATGGTGGTAAGGTTCAAATGTGGACGTGTATGTAAAGTAGTTAGCATACTCAATATGGTGTACAAATCTCAGGTATTATGAGCACCACATACCAGTAACAATGGCTACATAAAAAGAGACAATCAACTAGCAATCACTAAATGCTTACTATGTATGTGCCAGGCACGTGCTAAGGACTGAGGTACAAAACAAAAAACAAAAAAACAGTACATACCCTCAAAGAGCTAACATTTAACAACATCAAATACATGGGAAATACAACTGAACAACCTATGCTTTGTAAAATCACAAGCTAAAAGGTGACAACATTAAAAAATATTAGCTCAACCGTAATGTCTTTTCACATAAATACAAATATAGTTTTGTGCCGAAGCATGCATAAAATGATAAACTATGGCAAAATTAGTTGTCTCTGTAAGAGAGAACACTATTATGATCTTAGGTCTATTTATGTGTTTATGGAAACATTTATTTAGTGCCTATTATGTGTACAGTATTATACTAGGTGCTAAGGATTAGAAATATGAGAGTTTATAACCAATCAGGAAAGAAAGGAATGTGTATGCAAATTATTATAACATGATAGAGAATGGAATAAGTACAAATACATGCAAAATGCTAGTACATTAGTACAAAATAGCTGCTGTAGCACTAAGAGGGATTGCCTCCTTATTAGTGAAGCACAGAAGTAAAGATAGTCTGGATCACTGAAATGAGGGCATTCCCTGAACTGCCTAATAACAAATGAGGAATAAGGAGTAGGGATCTAAGAAATCTAACTCTAATTATGCTGCAGCATAAAATCAGCTGGGATGGGGAGACATTTGGTCTCTGAGGAAGTTTAACCTTAGCAAACAAGCATTCTAACGACTAGGGAACAGTAGAAATAGGCTTCATCAGCTCACATCAGTAATCAGCCTACTCAAGATAATCGTTCACTTTAAAAAGGGAAGTGAAGGAATCTTTAAAGGACTGGCTAAGGCAAAACAATTATTTCATATTATACAATTTCAATTTGAAACAAGGTTCAAGTATAGGAAACTTTCCACTCCTCTACTCTTCTTCAATGTGGTAAGATAAAACTTAAAGAGTAATTTAAAAAATGATCACTTTATCTTATTTGAAAGTTCATGCAAAGAAATTAAAACTTAAATTGCAATGGCCAGCCTTACTAATTTAATGAAGATGACAGGACTGAACAATTCAACAGTAATTATCATTAGACAACAAACAATTCTCTTCCTAAAAGTTTTATGTATCAAGTAAAATTTTGTAACTTTAAACTAGAATTTAAATTAAACTTATACCTTGATAAATATTATGGTTTAAAATTAACTAAAAAGACAGTAAAAGGAAAATAATGAATATCAAAAAACAGCAGAAACAAAACTGAAAGTATTACAAAACATATCAACTTAGATAAATGCAATGATGAGAAAAATAAAATTAGCAAAGAACAAAGGAGACAAGGTGATGATGAAACACAACAATTTAGTAGATACCTATGGAAAACATAATGAATTATGAGGTAAAACTGTTTTGCTGGAATGTAATGAAGACGATCCATTTTGCATTTCACAATGTTCTTTTTCTCTTGTTTTTTTTCTCTTTTTCTTGGTCATAAATTGGAAAGAGTTCTTCTGCAAATGGGAATGCTAAAAGGATAGGAACACTAAGAGGAGGTGGAAGTATGCTAGCAGTTGAGGAATGAGCCTATGCAGAGTATCAATGGACCGGAGGGTCTCCACTAATACAGGTTCAAAGGCACTGTGGAAGTGCTGTGCAATATAGGTATCATGAAGTCCCACCTCAGCAAACTGCAAACAGGGCAAGAGGGTGTCTGTTCTTCATCCTTAAAAGACCCAATTCCTTCAACCAATAAATATATAAAACTCTTCATCATCCAGTTGTTCTTCTCTTTATTCCTGGGTGCTATGTATCTATTTAATACAGCTGAAGATGGTAGTCCATTAAATCCTCTAAATCTTTTTCAAATAATTTTTTTTTAACCATGCCTTCCCACCTTATATTTAGGAAGGTGATTTTTGTTAACAAACTGTAGGCCTTTGCATTTAACTCTACCAAATTTCACCATACTAGATCTGTCCCAATGTCAAAGGAGTTTTAAATTCTGATTCTTTCATTGTGTTAGCTATTTCTCCCAGTTTTGTGTCATCTACCCCTTTATACAAACTGAAAAAAAAGTTACAAAACATAGTCATCCATACATCTAAGGGTACAACACTGGAGACATCCCTTCCAAGCTGATATGGAAACAGTAATGACTACTCTGTGAGTCTGGTCATTCAAACAGTTCAGAATTCACCTAACAGTAACAATGTCTAGCTGAAAATTCTCTATCTTTTCCATACCATAAGAGATCTCACTCTCTCTCTCTCTCTCTCTCTCTCTCTCTCTCTCTCTCTCTCTCTCTCTCTCACACACACACACACACACACACACGTATGTATATAGGTAGATCCTGATTCATGTGAATGAATCCCCCCAAAACAAATTAATTCACACTGCATATATCCACTGATCAAATGACTACATTTCACATTTATAATTAACTCAGTTGAGTTATAATTAACTCAAATATTATGAATTCAAATACATGTGGCCACTTTGTAGGATTTCCTGCTTCTTTTTCTGGATGCTCGCTAAACATACTTTTTGATAATATGTTATAGAATTTTGCTGACTCCATTCAGTTCCCTTGTTTTCTGAAATCAGGACATTTGCCCTTTTCCAATCCTACCACATTTTCCCTATCGTCACTCTGATCTTTCAAAGATATCTAATAATAGCTCAGAAACCACATTTGCAAGTTGGTTTAGTCCTAGGATATACAGGATCATGGATTATGAATGGAAAGGGACCATAAAAGTTCAAACTTCTTTACAGATGAGGAAAGATGAGGTTCAGAGAAGCTAGGAGACTTATCTAAGGCCACAGTTTGTAAGGATTGGAGAATATTTGTGAATCCAGTGCAGCACCTGGAGTGACAGACCATGAGTTTATTCATGAGTCAGGAAACTTAAATTCATCAAGGTACACTTAGTTTTCATTTACTTTATTTCATTACATATGTTATGTATCAACTCCCTATGAGTCATTTTTGCTCTATCCTTTCAAACAACCCAAAGACTATTCTTCTATGAAGAGAAAAATGAAGGAAAAGAAGTGAACTGTCTGTTATCATCTTCCCATTTACCCTAAGCAGTGACCTTCCTTTCCTTTCTTCATCCCATCTAATTCCCCCAATACAGCTTTTTAAAAAATCAATCCTTTTGTCATCCTAAATTTTTCCTGCTACCTTAAGTTCATGCTCAGATTTAGCACTCAAAACTAATGTTATCAGGCATTGTATTGATCCTCGGTTGTCTTTCCATGCTTTCATTTTCTTCTTGGTTTTTTTTTTTTAATTTAAGTTGACTGGATTACAGTAATCTGTTTGATAAACCCAAAGACTCCAGCTTCTGGGATAAGAACTCACTATTTGACAAAAACTGCTGGGGAAACTGGAAAATAGTATATCAGAAACTATGCATAGACCAACATCTACTTAATAGTTTAGTATATCTTTATACCAAAATAAAGTCAAAATGGGTACACAATTTAGACATAAAGGATGATACTCTAAGCAAATTAAGAGATCAAGGAATAGCTTACCTGTCAGATCTATGGAGATCAGAAGAATTTATGACTAAACAAGTGATAGAGAACATTATGACATGCAAAACAGATCACTTTGATTACATTAAATCAATTAGTTTTTGCCCAAACAAAAGCCAATGCAACCAAGATTTAGAAGGGAAGCAGAAAGCTGGGAAACAATTTTTAGAGCCAGTGTCTCTGATAAAGGCCTCATTTGTAAAATATATAGAAAACTGAGTCCAATTTATAATACAAGTCATTCCCCAACTGACCAACGGTCAAAGGATATGAACACAATTTTCAGAGGAAGAAATTAAAGCTATCTATAGTCAGATAAAAAACATTCTAAATAACTATAGATTAATGAAATGCAAATTAAGACAACTCTGAAGTACCACATCATACCTATCAGATTGGCTAACATGACAAAACAGGAAAATGATAAAAGTTGGAGAAGATGTGGAAAAATAGGAACAATAATGCACTGTTTGTGGAGCTGTGAACTAATCCAACCATTCTGGAGAGCAATTTGGAATTATACCCAAAGGACTATAAAACTGTGCATATCCTTTGATCTAGAATACCATTACTAGGTCTATATTTCAAAGAGATCATAAAAAAGGGAAAAGGACCCACATGTATAAAAATATTTCTAGCAGCTCTTGTTGTGGCGGCAAAGAATTGGAAATTGAGGGCATGCCTATCAACTGGGAAATGGTTGAACAAGTTGTAGTATTTGAATGAAATGGAATACTATTGTTCCATAAGAAATGATGAGCAGGTGGATTTCTGAAAAACCTGGAAAGCCCTACATGAACTGATGCTGAATGAAATGAGCAGAACCAGAAGAACAGGGTACATAGTAATAGCCAACACTGTGCAATGACCAACTTGATAGACTTAGCTCTTCTCAGCAATACAAAGATGTAAGACAATTCCAAATGACTCATGATGGAAAATGCTCTCCATATCTAGAGAAAGAATTATGAAGTCTGAATGCAGATCAAACCATACTATCTCTCACTCTCTTCTTTCTCATTGGTTTTCCCTTTTGTTCTGATTCTTCTTTCACAACATGACTAATGTAGAAATATGTTTAATATGATTGAACTCAAAATGTTATAAAGTGAATGTTAATGAAAAACAAAAATTAAATTGATCAGTGTAATTTTTTAACCTCTCCTCAAAGGAATTGTTTCGGTTTTTATAGTGCTTAGCACATAGCAAACACTTAATATTTATTGAATGAAGTATCTTCAAAACTGACTCCACCTCACTCTGGTCCTCCCCCACCGCCCCACAGAATTTTTAATCCGTAGAAACCTATCTATCTTATCCCTGAACCCTTTGCAATCTGCTGTCTCGAAACTTGGGGAGCTTTTCAAATATACCTACATTTCATCTCTTCAATCACAATATTAAGTTGCAATAGTTAGTTAGCAAATTGAAAATAAGTCAACAGCCTGTTATGGTAGCCAACAAAGATAAGAAGGTGATAGTCTCAATGTAATGGTGGGAATAGATTCTTCAATTCTGGGTAACATATTTTAGATAAAGTACTGATAAACTTGAGTGTCCAGAGAAACAACCAGGGTAATGAAGGGTGGTCTCAAGTTCATGTCATGAGAATTGGTTGAAATTACTGGGCATGGCATCTTTAGCCTGAAGAAAAAGATTTGAGGTAAGTTCAAGTTTTACAGAACAAATCTTTTTATAAAGGGGATTTGTTCTGTCAAGTTTGGATTCAGTCAAAGGGCTGCACTTGAGGACCTAGAGGGCCACATGTGGCCTTGAGGCCGCAGGTTCTCCACCCCTGGTAGAGGCTATTAGAAGCAAGTTCACCAGGGGCAGCTAGGTGGCGCAGTGAATAGAGCACCAGCCCTAGAGTCAGGAGGACCTGAGTTCAAATCCAACCTCAGACACTTAACAGAAAACAAGCTGTGTGACCTTGGGCAAGTCACTTAATCCCAACTGCCCTACCTTCCCCCTCCAAAAAAGCAAAAAAAAAAAAGAAGAAGTTCACCCTGACCCTTGAGGTAGATGTCTGGTATGTTGCTGAAGGGAGCCTTCTTCAGATATGGTTTAGCCTGGCTAGTAACTGAAATCTTGTCCATCTATTCCTCCAAGGTTCACATCATTTCCATACCAGTAACTTCTTCCTTGTTTATTCTTTTTTTTTTTTTTTTTTTTTTTTTTTTTTTTTTGCTTTTTGGAGGAGAAGGCGAGGCAATTGGAGTTAAGTGCCTTGCCTAAGGTCACACAGCTAGTATGTCAAGTGTCTGCAGCCAGATTTGAACTCAGGTCCTCCTGACTCCAGAGCCAGTGCTCTATTTACTACGCCACCTAAACGTCCCTTCCTTGTTTATTCTTGTAGCTTTTAAAGGATAAAATCAGTAAGGTAAGACAAAAAACTATTAGCATCCCTGCTTTGGGCAGAAAGAGATAGCTAGCTCCTATAGGAATCTGAGTGATGGAGTCCCCATTATACTATATAAATGCTTCAGGAATAGAGTTATAATCTGTTTCTCAAAAACATCAACTTTCTTTTTTGATCCAGTCAAGCTGAGTTACAACATGCTCCAATGGCAATATTCCTTCTATTTCTGCCTCTGTTGATTTTTACCCAAATGAAGATTTTCATCCTGCTCCCTATTTTGTTTCCTAGATTTGCTCATGAATATACCTTAATATACCTTCTTTGGTGTTACCACCAAACACCAGACTCAAACTTTACCTATGCTAATTATTTTTAGCATGGTATGTTCTTCAAGAGCCATGGTCAAATTACCTCCTTAGTCTAGGATTTCTAGTGCATCTTTCTTATTATTTTGTATTTTTTCTTATTTTTTAAAACGTATATTCTTATTTCTTATTTTTTTTTTTTGAGAGGGCAAGGCAAGGCAATTGGGATTAAGTGCCTTGCCCAAGATCACAGAGCTAGTAAGTGTCAAGTGTCTGAGGCCAGATTTGAACTTGGGTCCTCCTGTCTCCAAGGCCAATACTTTCTATTCACTGCATCACCTAGCTGCCCCTTATTTTGTCTACTTCTGTATAGACATCAGTAGTCAAGGTTTTTAAGACTCCTTTCTCAATGTTGTCTCCTGTGGAAGTCTGGTGAAGGGAACGTGGTGTAATACTTCACATTTTTTTTTTTTTGCTTTAAAAAGTATTTTAATTGCAAACATAATATTCAAGCCAAACACAAAACTATAATCCCTTTTCTTGAAAAATGTATGACTTTGTAATCTAACTCAATAATATTGTGTACACACACAATAAATTGAACTACAATTCAAATAGATCTGACATTATATGGCTTTGACATTTCTACACAAAGAAAAGTCATTTTGATGACCATGTGCTTAGACAGATATTATACCAATCTATTATTTTAAAAATAATTTTAGTTACACCATCTGAAGTAAATTCTGCCCTCCCCTAACCCCCTGCCCTCAAACAATCAGATGTGATTCTGTAAGTAATGTTTTAGAACATGCATATATATATATATATATTTTTTTTTTTTGGAGGGCAATTGGGGTTAAGTAACTTGCCCAAGGTCACACGGCTAGGTTTTTGTTTGTGTGTGCATTAAGTGTCTGAGGCCGAATCCGAACTCAGGTCCTTCTGACTCCAGGGCCGATGCTCTGCTCACTGCACCACCTAGCCGCCCCTAGAAAGTCAAGCCTTTAGAGTTGACTTTTCATTCTGGAAAAAGCATTTGCCAATATCTTGTCAGTTTGGAAAGTACTCTGTATGTGTTCATAGAATCATTGTGGTTTTTTCCCCAGAATGAAAAGTCAACTCTAAAGGCTTGACTTTTTCATACATGGCCCAAAGCAGCCTTGGGTGTTTTTCTTTCATGTTTCTGTCAACATTTTTAATCATTCTATATTGTAATGATAATGTTTTACTTTGGATAATACATAGATATTGATTAATGTATACCTTGCTTTGTGAACAAAATGCTAATTTAGTTGTTTTGTCATTAGTATTTGTTAAGTAATGTTCACATACCTGTAATGCTCACGGTACCCCTCAAATAACAAAATATGCAGCTTTTTATTCAATTCAGTCTGACATTCTGTGTTTGGTATACATTTGCCTCTGGATGACCATCATTTTATGAGTAGTTCTTTACTTCAGTCCTTCAGGGACAGTTTCCAAGAGCCATCTCTTTTCCTCTCATATTATTTATCGTCACTGGTTCAACTTCTGAATACTTGAAGAAACCCTTTTTTGCTTCACAAGTAGAAACATCGACATCTTCCTATTACTTCTTTAAATGTTGTTACAGAGTTAAGAGGGTGCTTGTAAACTAAACCAGACTAAATCAGTCAACTTGTCACATAAAAGGGAATCACAAAGAATTTTCCACTTTAAAACTTAGTGAAAACTTGATGATTTTAAGTGCAGCTTTATGAAGAGAACACAATAGCAATTAAATTTTTGGCAATCAAAAAATTAATAAGAGGGGCGGCTAGGTGGCGCAGTGAGTAAGAGCGCCGGCCTCGGAGTTGGGATGACCCGAGATCGAATCCGGCCTCAGAAAATGAGCACCCACACACAAATAATGACTAGCCGTGTAACCTTGAGCAAGTTACTTAACCCCAATTGCTTAAAAAAAAAAAAAAATTAATAAGGGGGCAGCTAGGTGGTGCAGCGAGTAAGAGCACAGGCCCCGGAGTCAGGAGGACCCCAGATCGGTTCCAGCTTCATACTTAACACCCACACAAAAATAACTGGCCATGTAAACCTTAGGCAAGTTACTTAACCCCAACTGCTTAAAAAAAAATTAATACGAATTAAATCCTTGGGGTGGTTAGGTGGCATGGTGAATGAGCATCAGCACTGGAGTCAGGAGGACCAGAGTTCAAATCTGGCCTCAGATGCTTGACACACTTACTAGTCGTGTGATTTTGGGCAAGTCACCCAACCCAATTGCCCTCCAAAAAAACAACAAAAATGTTAAAAAGAATTAAATCCTTGACTAGTAAATGATGTTATTTCCATTAAAATTGCTATTATGAAAGCTGGTTTCTGCTATTAACAAAACCAGAGGAGCTGGCTTGAAGTGGGGTGAGACTTCTTCATGTCCCCAAGTCCTAAAGAATCTGTTCCGGGGCGGCTAGGTGGCGCAGTGAATAGAGCGACGGCCCTGGAGTCAGAAGGACCTGAGTTCGGATCCGGCCTCAGACACTTAATGCACACACAAACAAAAACCTAGCCGTGTGACCTTGGGCAAGTTACTTAACCCCAATTGCCCTCCAAAAAGAAAAAAAAAGACTCTGTTCCAATGGTTCAGTATATATCTGGGAAGTCTGAGAAATTTCTGTCAAAGTATCTACCCGAATATAACCAGTCAGAAGTCCCAGTATATGGATTAATGTCTTGAGGAAAACCACTTTGTATGCCATTCTATCTCATCTTTGGCACACTCCTTCCAGACTTCTCTTTGCTTTTCTTCTAGTCTTTCTTTCTCCTGACTGGCTAAATCCAGGTTACCATTTTCCATGCTTCTCATATCTGGACGAAGCTGTAGGAGCTAAAATCTTTTCCATGCCCTTTTCTAGTTCATTGAGGCTCACAGTAAAACTGGCAAAATTATACACCTGAGAAGAATTTGGAGGCCTTGTGTTTATCCTCCAGGAACTCACTGCCAGGTATGACTTGCACTGTATCTTGTATCTCAGGCACATCATCAACCACATCACTCTCGTTTTTCAGTTTCATTCTCCAGTTTTGCTTTTTTCTGGTGGTCACTTTTCATGCTTTTTGTAGGACTCATAGGAAACAGGCTCTATGCCCCATAAACATTCAGTCCACTTGCCATAGATCATAAATAGCTTCTTTTTGCTTTTGTCCTGAATTTGTCCTGAAAATCTATTTTATGAAGTTCTTTCCCAAACAGGCCACATGATTTAAAGTTAAGTTCACACTTATGTACAGTTTTGTGATTTAAAATGTCAATTGCTCCACACTGTTCTATCCACAATTTGCCAATAATTATATTATGTACACAGCAGCTAGGATTTGTTCACGTCTTACATTTGAGAAGTTCCAGTGTAATTATTACTCAGGGCTCTGTTTCTACACTTTTTCCCCTTTCACAGTTTTTTTTTTTCCTATTTAACTATTCTTTTTGGCTTGGTGATTATACATAGGCAATATTTTCCCTTCCTACTTCCTTTTCACTTTAAAACCTTTTTGATTAGATTTGTAATATTCAAGGCAAATACCTCTTCACCAGCACTATACCCCTGGCTGGAAGCCTGCCATTCCTATATTTTAAGTCGTGGTATATAAATCCAAATCCTATCCTTAAACATCATTTTCTTAACCAGTTGTTCACTTCTCAAATTGCCTTTTTCTTCTGAATCCTTGTCTTAAACGGACACCGGTAACAAAAACAACTGTGTCCCTATGATTTTCAGCTTCTTACCCAAGACTTCATAATCTTCCACCTCCTTGAAAAATTGGCTTTTTAATGCTGTCCCTTCATTCACTCAAGCACCCACTATGTGGAAGGCTCTTGGGAGGTACAAAGCCAAATATGACAAGATTCCCTGTCCTTAAGAAGTATATATTCAAGCAAGGGATAAAAAATAACCACAACAAGAAACTTGTATTGAGAAATGAGAAAAAATTAAATTGGAAAAACAAATATAAAGTGCTATGTGAGTTATTTGACTACATACATGCCTTGAGTTCCTTTCTAGCTATGATTCCCAACTAGTTTTATAGAAAAGGTGAGTGGTATCTAAACTGAGCACTGAAAAGGAAAGATTTCAAAAAGATTGGGGTTGGGACAGTGTATGAGTTGGGAGGACATTCTACGTATATGGAATGGTTTGAGCAAAGTATACATTTAGAGATGTGATAGAGAAACGTTATGAATAACTTAAGCTGTGGTGATTAATTCAGGTATACTATTACTACTACTGCTACTACTACCATCACTACCACCACCACCACCACCATTATTAGCATTTATATATTTATATAGCATTTCAAGATTTATAAAGTCCTTTATAAATATTATCTTGTCTAATCCTCACAATTCAGGAAGGTAGGTACTATTATCGACCCAATTTACAGATAAGGAAACATATGCAAACAGACAGAAGTTAAGTGACTTACCCAGGGTCATATAGCTAATGCCTAAGGCAGGATCTGTACTCAGATCTTCCTGACTCCAGGTCTATCACTTTATTCACTATGCCACCTATCTAGTTGCCTCAAAGATATGTATTACAGACTACTAGATTGGAGAGTTTTGTTTTTTTACAGTGGTAGTTAAGGCCAGAATGTAGAAGAAAAGACAAGCTAAAGAGATTCAAACTTTAATTAGCAGGCAGTAAAAGATAACTAAGGTTTTTGAGATGAATTCTTTCTCTCTCCTGTGCCTAGCATAGTGCCTTCCACATACACTGAAATATGGAATAAAAGATACAAAAAGAAAAGAGGGCAAAAGTCAAAGAACTGGGGGGGATGCTTCAATTTAATAAGGAGGAGCAAGAGGTAAAGGATACGATAACAAAAGTAATGAGATATATAGGAGGAAACATATAAGAGTACATCTCAAAAGGTATAGGAAAGAACAAGAATAAAAGGCTGCTCAAATGAGAGAAAAAAGAGTGAAAGGTTGGAAAGACTATTCTATTGGATTAGGTGACAAGGTAACTTAGATAGCAGATTCAGTAGAATGATAAAGACAGAAGTTAAACTATGAATGTTTGAGTAGATATTTAATGTAGTCTACTCTTATTACATGATTGGCAATGAAGAGAAAGACAAAGACGGGGTAAAAATAAGGAGAGCACAGTGGAACAAAGGTTATTTTTACAACTGTGAAAACCTAAGCCTAGTTGGAAACAGAAAAAAGGGCCAGTGGGTAGAAAAAATGAGACTGAAGATATTCAGGAAAGTGAAGATGGTTGATGGCTCTGCAAGTGGAGGGAAAGGGTTCAAGGGCACAAATTAATAGCTACCACTTCCTCTGAGACAGAAGGAAAATAAGAAAGAATAAGAAAGGATTTGAAATGTATTAAGAGGGAAGTTGATGAAATTGATGTTAAAGGTCCTTCATCTTCTAAAGTCACAATCAAGACTACCACTGAGAATGAAGGGGTTAGAGGACTGAGGTAAAGTAGCAAAACTTCTGAAATAATTGCTGAGTGACATATAATAAGAGGAATTATGTCCCCACCCCTCACCCCATGCAACAATCTTGGCATAGTAGAGGTTAAATAACATGATTTTATAGTAGATTCAGTTGACATAATTACATGACTTTCTTCAGTAGGACTCAATGGCATAGGGGCTATCTTCAGTCATCCTGATCTATATCTTGCCACTGGACCCAGAGTGGCTCCAGAGGAGAAAGTGAGGCTGGTGATGTAGTGCAATCCTGCCTCAATTAAATCCAATTCACTTTCAAAGTCCTAGCATTATCTTCCTGATGTCATGGTCCTCTTTGAGAAGGAAGGACAAACAACAACTAAATGGCATATAATGAGTAGGATGAGAAGGTGGATGCTGAGAACTATTAACCCAAACTGGAGAATTATTATTTTTTTTAAAGCAATTGGGGTTAAGTAACTTGCTCAAGGTTACACGGCTAGTCATTATTTATGCGTGGGTGCTCATTTTCTGAGGCCAGATCTGATCTCGGGTCATCCAAACTCCGAGGCCGGCGCTCTTACTCACTTTAGGGCAATTGGGGTTAAGTAACTTGCCCAAGGTTACACGGCTAGGTTTTTTTTTTGTTTGTTTGTATGGATTAAGTGTCGGAGGCCGGCTCCGAACTCAGGTCCTTCTGACTCCAGAGCCGGCGCTCTATTCACTGCGCCACCTAGCCGCCCCTCAAACTGGAGAATTATTAAGAAAATAGGAACAACTTTAATGAAGAAATAAGATACAGACATGAATTTAACATTAAAATGGTTGCTAATTTTAAAATTAAGACTGTGCAGGGAGTCAAGTTAAACCATTACACATATAACAGACTGCTATATATAACAACACTGCTTACTCTCCAATATTCTCCTGTATTGAATCTAAACTCTCCAAAATAGAGAATTTCAATGCTTTATCATTGAATCTGTCATTAAGTTTGAATTTATGAAAAAAATTAAATGTGGACTTCATAGCTAAATCACAAATATTGGAAACTGAAGTATGATTATTATGCAAAATAATACATAAAAGTTCAGGTTTTCCAAGAGATTTTTCTTGAAACAATAGCCAAATGCATGACACAAATACTACTACCTATTTAGAGATAAAGAAACTTGAGCTTCCAACAGTTTAAAGTCATGATAGTATCTAGATTCAAATAATTTATCAGAGATGAGAAGCCTCTATTAGATCATAAGTATAGAAAGCCCTATGAAAAGAGACAAATACCAAGTGGCATGGGATATAATTTCCTTTAAAATTTTACTGTATTTTCATACTTCCTCAAACTGGTCTAACCTGATAAAGGGAGAAGACATAGAAGTGGACATTGTGTTTGCTATAGGGAGATAAAGTTATGTAGGAGGGACATAGCTGCCAAACTCTTGAATTGTACCCTGGATCAACAATTCCTAACTCTTTTTTTTTTTTTTGCTTTTTGGAGGGCAATTGGGGTTAAGTAACCTGCTCAAGGTCACACAGCTAGGTTTTTGTTTGTGTGTGCGCTAAGTGTCTGAGGTCGGATCCGAACTCAGGTCCTTCTGACTCCAGGGTTGACGCTCTACTCACTGTACCACCTACCTGCCCCCAACAATTCCTAGCTTTTAAAGTATGAAGTCTCCTTTTAATATAAAAATGTTTTAAGATTCCCAAATTGTAGTTGTAATATTAGAATCTCTTGGTCAACAGTGACAAAAAGCTGCTATGAATTCAGTAATAAATTCAAATAAATTTGTATCTTATTAATTATAATAGCATCTATACACATCTGAAAACTAATAATATAGACAAATCATTATTCATTCAGCCTACAGGATACAGTTGCTTATTATTATACTAACTAAGCCCTGATGCATAATTTGTTGGAGTTAAAAACCAAAATAACAAAGCTTGCTGTGATATGAATCTGTGGACCCCTTGCGATAGTAACTTCACTTTTGATACTAGTTTTCTAAATTTCATACAAATCTATAAGTATGACACCTTCTAAAATCCCCCCAAAACTATAGTAATCAAAGACCCCTGGTTTATATCATTTTGGGCAAAGTATGATCTTAAGAGTCTTAAAAAAGATAGTAATCTCTAAGTGAAATTTGTTTCCAATTTCTATTTCTAGTACTCAATCTGTTCTAGTATTTAAAATACATCTTTACAGCTACATTTAAAAACACTTAAGAATGCTACATTTTAATTGATGAAGCACTGTGTATCCATTTTAGAGAAGATTGCTTTTAAAAGATTCCACAAAAGTCCAATGACTGTCTCATTGTGCCATAGAGGTGAACTTGAAAGACTGTGCCAGAGGAACAGTCACCTGACTACAGATACCTCTGATTGTGCCTGCTGCCTGTCAATGTAGCTAAGTTGGGAAAGGTTAATCACCAGTAAGTTTACCACTACCATACACAAAACAGAAAAAAATATACAAGACAATCCTCAGTCCTTTCAGGCCCTTCCCTTTCTTTTCACAAAGTGACAGGGAAAGGTAACAGAGGATGCTCCAGATTTCTTAAAAGTATCTAAAAATATTAATGTAACTTGATACTTCAGATGTGAAATTTTATCCAATAACCAATGAATCAGTATACCAGTGTAAGAACTAAATCACATATATTGGCATTATAATAAAACAGATAATAAAAAGAAGCTACAACTAAATGGAACGATCATTTATTTAAGGATTCTCACTGTCGATAAAAACTTGGTTTCACTGTATGCCTAAAGTTAACAAAAAGACATCACTGCAAGGGATACTTGGCCATCTCATCTAATGGTATTAATGAAGAGCACAGGCAAGAGGAATATCATAAAAATAGTTGCAACTTATATACTAATGATGCTGTAGATAAGGCAGAAAAAAATTCTACAAAGAACTTAATGTAAGTCCTCCAAACTATGTAAACATAAACCTGGATATTTGGTAACTAAAATGTGAGGACAGACATAGGAAGGACAATGAAAAATATGGTATAGAATTAAAGGGGGTTGGGGGAAAGAAGCCAAAAAGGCTACATATTAATCAGAAATCTCTTAATGCTTTTCAAGAGAAAGAAGCAGAAAGGCACTGGAAATGGTAAGTAGTGTTTAGCAATAAAAAAAGAGAAATGAGTTATATCTAACCAGATAGAAAAAACAAGCTGTCTTTGTTTACTCAAATCACTGATTGGTTAGAAGAAAGACAGAAATGAGTACCAGGTGAGAAGGATAAAAGTGAGGTGGCAACAATGTTGGTAATTAAAGCCAATTCAACCTGTCCTTTAAATAATAAATACTTTTAAAAATAAAAACAAAGGGGCGGCTAGGTGGCGCAGTGAATAGAGCGCCGGCCCTGGAATCAGAAGGACCTGAGTTCGGATCTGGCCTCTGACACTTAATCCACACAAACAAAAACCTAGCCATGTAACCTTGGGCAAGTTACTTAACCCCAATTGCCCTAAAGGGGCGGCTAGGTGGCGCAGTAAGAGCGGCCTCGGAGTTTGGATGACCCGAGATCAGACCCGGCCTCAGAAAATGAGCACCCACGCATAAATAATGACTAGCCGTGTAACCTTGAGCAAGTTACTTAACCCCAATTGCTTAAAAAAAAAAAAAAAAAAAAAAGAAAGAAAAGGATTGTGATTATTGTTATTCCTTTAAATAAATTATCTGAATGTAAAAAAAATTACTATAATATAAGGAGGCCAAGAGCCCTGAAGCCACCTCAGATGTGAACATTCAATCTCCTTCCCAAACACAGTGGGCTAAGATGCAATATGCTGAAGAAGATTACATGCAATATGACCTCAAAAAAGTGAAAAGCAGTGGAAGGAAAGTAGAAAATAGAAAGTAGAAAGTCAGTAGAAAATATCACCTGAGACCCAACAAAGCTATATAACTCCATGTGTACTTACAGTTGAAACTAGAAGACAACAAATAGGTATGAAGAGGAACAGATCTGCCAGCATTTCTACAGCTTTGCCTCACTATTGTGCCTTATAAGAAGTGGAAGTAATGTTCAAGAGAATGAAGTCAGGAACAGCAGCGGGACTTGATCAAATACTGTGATGAATATGATTACTGATCTCTTCCTATAAAGCCTACAAGGTGGGGTTCATTCAAGATGTTAAGACCTTCCTCTAGATCTCTTAACATTTCATGAATACCAGGCTGTTCATTTATTAGCCCTTGCTCTTATTACGAGATAGCTCTGGAAAAATAGGTAGGTTATTTACATAGCTCTAAAAAGATATTACAAGATAACCTACCTATTTTTCCAGAGCTATTTACATAGCTCTAAAAAGAAAAATCTTCATGTTACTTCTGCAATTTTTCATTAGCAATATCTTGCAGTATAAAACAGGAATTATAGATTCAAAAAACAAAGAGAATTAAGAGCTTGTGACCTTAGAGGTCATCAAATGCAACCTTGATTTAGGGATGAAATTAATAGGAATCTAATAAGATAAAATTTAGTAATAATAAATGGAAAATCTCATCTTTCCATTTGAAAAATCAACTCCAATTATAGGATCAGGGAAAATGGGTAGTGGGGAATGCATCTAAAAATAGGGCCAGCTCAATAAGAATCAACAATATGTTGTGGTATGGGAACCAAATAACAAAACAATGAAAAACTAAGTCATTGGATTGCATTAAATGAAATCCTGTGCCCACACCTACAGTGGTGACAGCCCCACTCTGGTCTGAATGCATCTGAAGTAGAAGAAAGGCAGAGGTAAGCATGAATGTGTTTGAAGGACTGCTACCAGGATGGCAGGAACTCAAGCTCATGACCAAAAGCATCAATTCAAGGGAAAGAGAATACTTGGCAAAGAGGTTGGAGGGACTTCTACTTGTCCTCTAAGCATTGGAAGGGACTGTTATATAGAAGGAGTAGATCTTTTTGAGTTTGCTCATACTGGGTAAAAGCAGGAGCAGTTGGTGAAAGTTACAGAGAAAGAGTTTAGTCTGTCGTGAGAAAAACTTACTAAAATCAGACTTTCAAAAGTAATGGGTTGCTCCTCAGTAAGGTCTTTAGGTCAAGACTAGATGACCATTTGTTATGATTATTATAGGGCTGTTTTCTTTTTAAGTGATGGCTGATGAGGTCCCTTCCAACTATAAACTTCTGTGATCATGTGATTTCCCTTCTTCAGGGTTTTGAAGCAAAGACTAAATCTTCACTGTTCTGGTATGGTATAGGATTACTGTCCAGATACAGATTAGACTAGATGGCATCTGGGGCCCTTCCCTTCTAACTCTTGAAATTCTGTAATATTGCCCTATTATACTCAACTACAGAGAAAACAGGCATTAAGTCTTATCTAAAGAGATTACTGTGTAACCTCTCCCTAGAACAGTTCTCTGAATACAATAAGTGAATTATTTGTTAAAAATGAATTATTTATGGGGGGGTGGAGCCAGGATGGCAGGGTAAAAGCAGGAATTTGCTTCAGCTTCCACTCCAACCACCTCCAATACCTGTAAAAAAAAAATGACTCAACAAATTTTAAAGTTACAGAACCCACAAAGTGTCAGAGAGAAACAAATCTCCCACTGAAGGCAGCCTGGCAAACCAACAGGAAGGGGCTATCAAACCAAGCTGGGAGCCCAGTGCAGTCCCACATGAACCACACGGACCCAGGTGGCTCCAACCAGTGGCCTGGGCCAGAGAAGACTTCAAGGCAGTAAATCACTGGCAGCTATGGCAGTTTTCCTGACTTCTCAACTCATAAATGCCAAGGAGAAAGTAAAAGAAAAGTGTTTGAACCCTGTTGATCCAGGGTGAGAGTAGAGAGCAGTCCAACCCCTGACCCCTGGTGAGAGGGGCACAATAGCAGCTGCAGGTGCTACCATGAGGCTGCCTCTGGAGCTCCTGGCCTACAGATCATAAGGAGACCAAGAAATCATTCAAAGGATAATCACTCATGCTTTGATCTAGGTCACAGTCTTGGGTGGTGGTCCTCGGGTGAAGAACACCAGTATGCCAGAGCTTGTGGTGGCTTTAAGAGAGGGTACCCTCCTCATAACTCTGAAAATAGCTCTGGCAGCAGCTGCACAAACCCCCGAAATTTGGGACACAGTTCTCTCCACTCTGGAAGTAGAGTTCTACCATGGCAAAGAGCTCAAAAGTCAAGTAATTGGCTGGCAAGATGAACAAACAGAGGAAGCGCAATCAGACTATAGAATTCTTTTTTGGGGACAAAGAGGATTAAAACATAGAACCAGAAGAAAACAACAAAAACAAATCTTTTAACTATAGAAAGCTTAATATCTGTGCCTCATTTTTCTTATCTGTAAAAATGAATGAGTTTAAGTAGCTCATCTTTAAGGTTCATCACTCTAGAATTTTTAAAGCATCAATTTGCCAAAGGTTCTAAGTAGGTACAATAACCAACCATGATTCCAGAGAAGGGATGAAGAAGAAAACTATCTACCTTCTGACAGAGAAGTGATAAACTAAATATCTAAAATGAGAAGCATTTTTTCACATGGCCAATTTGGGAATGTTTTGCTGAACTATGCATATTTGACCTAAGAATTTTTTTCTCTCCCTGACGTTAGGTAGAAGAGAAAAGAAAAAAACAAATGCTTGGTAAATTGAAAAAATTTTTTCAATAGTTTTTATTGTATTATTTTGCTCAACATAAATGCAAACCATGCTAATTACACATCCCTATAATGACCACAGCATTAAAAAAATTTTGAACTGTTTCTCCTTTAGTAGTTTTTAAGGTAGGTTTTCCTAAGTAAAACTCTAAGGCCAGAATCCTAAAAAACTACTAATTCTGGGCTCACTCACACAATAAAGGCTTGATTTTTTAAAAATCTGACTAATATTCTTACTTTTTTTTAACAACCACAGTGCCTAGAAATATTTAAGGATCTCACTTAAAAAATGGACTAGCATAAAGCTTGGGACAATGTTTGCTCTTATATATCCGTTTCCTTAATCTAAGTGAAGTCTATTGGCAGGAAGAGATATACAAAGTTTTGTGGTCTTATCAATTTAAAAAATGAGATGTTATGGTAATAACTTAAGTATAAGCAGAACAGAATGTAATTAGGTCCACATCCACTCCAAAAGACTTAAAAAGGGTGTATCCTCAATATCATCCTTCTCTCTGATCTTTGCCTTCCCAGAAACATGGATTTCATACCTAGCCATCCCGGCTTGAATAGGTGAACTTTTTGCCTTATCAGGGCTCAGGCCTCCATGGAACTTCCCCAAGTCTACTGGCTGTGCTCCATTGTAGGTAATATCCACCTTAGATCTCTGCTTTCCATCACCCTTTGGTATTGTCTTTCTCTATTAGCCCTATTGAGAGCAGGAACTCTTACTTCCTTGTTTTTTGTATTCCTAGCACTTAGCAC
This sequence comes from Gymnobelideus leadbeateri, assembly GCA_011680675.1. Taxonomy (NCBI): domain Eukaryota; kingdom Metazoa; phylum Chordata; class Mammalia; order Diprotodontia; family Petauridae; genus Gymnobelideus; species Gymnobelideus leadbeateri. Next base: position 143,915 of record WOXC01005101.1, on the reverse strand, counting down.
AGAGCTAGGCACATGACAAGTGCTTAATAAATGATCTATCTAGTCTGTATTTGGTACGCATCTTAAATGGTGATAAAATGCAAGCTATTTTAAAATAAAACTAGTAATCTTTAAAGACCCTTTGTTAGTCTTACAAGCAGACTAGTAACTTTTTGATGTCTGTTTCTTATTTAATCAGGTTAAGGAATGATATAAGGAAGGGAGCTGGAGTTCCAATGGGTAATTTTTCAGTTTTAAATAGAAAAGAACCTGTAGTCTCTCAAAACATACATATTAGAGAATCATAATGGAAAAGACATATCCCTACTGGAATTATTGGCCCAGAAAAATTTAAAGTGATATGAGTATCACTTCAAATAATTGTTAGAACTAAAAAGTATGCTTTGATTTTTTTTATACCTTGATTAATATAGTCCCTAACTTGAATTGATGAATTCTTAGCCACAGTTGTTCCATCTCAGAGCTAGGCTTCATCTTAAATTAAATATACAAACAGATGTTCATAAGATCATACATTTAAACTGGAAGGGGCCTTAGGAACCATTTCACTCAATTCCCTCCTTTTATAGATGAGAAATCTAAGGCCCAGGTAGGTTAAAGTGATTTGCCTAAGGTCCCTCAGGTAGTAAGCATAAGATAAAGGATTTGAACCAAAGTCCTCAGACTTTGATCTATGATGCTAATACGACACTCCAAACTCATCAAACAAGACAAAAATCCAAAAAATATACATAGTCCATTTTGTTCTCTTGTTCACTCAGTGTGTAATTCCTCTGAATCTTGCAAACTGTCATACTGCGATAGAAATATCCAAATAATAATAATAGAGTGCTCACTATGCTCTAAGCAGCTTATAATTATTATTTCATCCTCACAAGATCCCTAGGAGGTAGGTGCTATTATTATCCTCATTTTATAGATAAGGAAACTGAGGCAAACAGAGGTTGTGATTTGTTCAGGGTCACACAGCCAATAAGTGTCTGAGGTATCCCTTACTAGGTCTAGGGCTTTATCCACCATACTACCCTAGTTGCCCCAAAGTAATTATCTAAATTGGGTGGGGTGAGGTGGGGAGGTGGGGGTAGGAAATTCAACTTGTATAAAAACTCAGTGGTTTTCCAGGTTTCTAGATAATCATATTTTCTGTTAAGTCTATTCTTACACATGAAAGCTGGCTACCCTAAAAAAGAATTACCCCCCTGTTCTAAGTCTAGACTTTTCTTGTACTTATTGGTAGAGGAAAATATAGTTATTATAATAGGAAACAGTTCCATGAAAAGTTGGTAAATATAAAGGCATAAAATGAAACAGCCTATCCATTAGCTCCACTAGGGGAGTACTAGATGGCAGTATGCAGAGAGAAGGTAATAGTACTACCAGGTATTTTTTTCAGGTGGGGAGGGGAGAAGAAAATAAAGGAGGCAGAAGGGGTAAATTGATGTACAGTTCCCCAAAAAGAGGAAAACATGACTAAGACTACAGAAGAGTTTTGCCTGAGGTTGGTAGGAAAAATCTGTAAAAATGACTGCCCTCAAATTAAATAACAGGACCTACTGAAACAGGAGACAAAAGAAGAGCTCTTAGAGGTACAAGGCACATACACCAATGTCAAGCCCTTGACACCATTCCTTGCACACAGGTGGTGCTCAGTTATTTTTTTATGAACTAACATGGTAAGAACATGTTGAGGAACTGGGACAAAAAAACTAAGCAATTCAGTGATCTAAACAATAGAAACTGAAAGAAAATCTATGACAGTATTACTGAGAAATTAAATTCTATAGGAATTAGTAATATGTTTTCAGATACCCTTTTAAAATAATTTGTAACATCAAATTTTTATACATACCTTTGAGAGTTCGAACTTGGCTCTGCTTTAGTACAGAGGTTATATAATGAGATGGTGATGATCCACTAAAAAAAAATAACAAAAGGTTTATTTATGTTCCTTTTTCTACTTAATTCTTAACAGTCAACTTTTTTTATTAGCTAGCATATTTATTTGTTGGAAGGTAAAGCACTGTAGTAGATAGAGGGCTGACCTTGGTCAGGAACATCCAAGTTCAAAGCCCATTTCTGACCCATACTGGCATTCTGACCCATGGGCAATGTCTCCAGGCAATGCTAAGATCCTAAGATTCAGAACAGCTGCTGATCTATACTGGTGAAGGGAGTTTTCTTAACAGGAGTTGCCCACACAGATGAAATCACAGGTCTAGGCCTTACTATCTGAGTCTTACCCCTGAAGCACCCCCTATTACAATAATAAGAAAAAATTTCATATTGTCCCTATTATTTCCTGAGATGACAGTTCAGTTTGGTACTAGAGAAATTTAGGATGATGAATATAAGTATTACCATAGGGACAAAAGTTTCAATAATGTACAGAGTTAAAAAAAAGTTTGCTTTTATGTAGACTCATTTTTGCTGACAAGCTTAACTACACGCTGTGAGCACTTTTAAGAAGCATTTATACTAATAAAGATTCTAAACATTATTCTCATACTCATTTTTATTTACTAATAAATACTTATATTTTGTAGATGGAATTAAGTAGCAACATTTAAAAACTTCAAGTAATCACAAGAATCTAGAAACTGGACAAGAAATAATCACTTCTGTACTGTGTTATCTATCTTAGAATAAATGTGTATTTTGTCAAATACATTTTCCAGCTTTTTAATAACCACAATGTTGTTAGTTTATTATTCATGTTTTACATACATCAAGTCTTTTCCTTTAGATTTTTGAACTATAACTCTATGTCACAAGAGAATCTAGGCATCAGAGCAGGAAGAGGCTGTAGATTACCTAATCTCTTCCTTTTATAGATGAGGAAATCAAGGCCCAGATTGGTGAAGCAACTTGCCCGAGGTTATACAGAGAGTAATCAGTACATAGGAGGGCCAGGATTCAAGCCCAGGTCCTGAGTCCAACTCCAATTCTTTTGCTACAGTGCCAAGTTTCATATGGAGAATTCTAAATTGAACTTGATGGCTTCTGGGTTCCTAGTTGTAATGGTAATGGTAATTTGAAGATCCTCCCTGTCCCTTAATAGGCTTAAGTAAATTTGAGGATCTTTCCTGATTTGAAAATTTACTCTGCCCCCTTATAGGCTGAATGTGGTCACATGGAGCCTGTGGTGGGAGGCTTGTTTTTCAGGAAGGCACAACTTTTGTTACTTTGTAATCAGGCAGTGGGTAGGGTAGAGGATTGTGGTGTTCTCTCACCCTGGAGAAAGCTATATATACCTCTGAGGCAAGGTTTTGCTTTGGGGCTCACTTTGGGAAGAGTTGTATGATTTGGCCAGATGAAACTCTGGGCAGCTATTGAGTCCCCCAACTTTGAAAACCCAGATGTTGGCACTTCTCTCTCTGGTAACTAACTAGTATGGATGTAATGATCAGGCAGCTGGAAGCCCTGTCTGTTGGTCTATTTCTCTTTCTGTATTTTTTGTCTGCTTGTAACTTCTGTTTGCATTTTCTTTAAAGTTCAGGGTGCTGACTTTTCTCCCTGAACAAGGTAAATGACATATGTTTGATTAAAGTAAGATTGTTAACCTCTTTTTGAGTTGCTTTCCTTTAGAAAAGCAGATCAAAGAACCTGTGCTAGCAGCCATCCTGGGTATGCTAGGGTGCCTGCTGCTACACTAGTCCCATGATTCTGAGCTGATAGTGGTAAAATGTTGTGGTGATGGGTGACAAGGGAGAAAGGGAATGAATCTGGAATTCAAAGTTTTAAAATCAAATGTGTAAAAATGTACAAATGCTATTATTAATACTATTTTGCATGTAATTGGGAAATAATATGTACAGGCATTGGGGCACAGAGATTCACCTTGCCCTACTGGGAGAGTTGAGCGGGGTATGGGAGAAGATATAGGAGAGAGCAGATTTGATGAGGAGATATCATGTGGGACTACTATTCTGGGGTGGGAGTAGGAAAAATGGGGGGAAAAAGTTGTAACTTAAAATCTGGCAGAAATGAATGATGTAAAATCACAATTTAATAAAGCATTTGGGAAAAAATGTTGTGGTGATTATAGTTATGATGAAGTTAGTGGTAATGGTCTAGAATTCATAGGTCCCCAAATGGGCTACACTGCCCACCTGGGGGGCGCTGGAATGATGCGGGGGAAGGGGGACACATGGTAGGGGACACATAGTAAAAGCCCCTGGTATAACTGGGGGGGGGGGCAGTGAATAAAAATAAGTGTTAACCTAATATAATCCCAGGAGGGTGCTGAGTAATAATTTTTTTGAAAAGGTGGAGCTAGGCCAAATAAGTTTGGTAACCTCTGGTGGTGATATAACAATAGTGATGGTAATGGAGGTGGTAAAAAATAAATGTGATAGGATTTGAGGAGTTCAAAGGGAGACCATTCAGTTAAAAAATGTGTTTCTATTGAAAATATTTCTGAAATAAAGTTATCCAAACAAGAGAGTAGTAGTCTGACACTACAACTAGGTTGTGTGCCTGTAGGCTGGTCACTTCAGCTCTCTGGAACTTAGTTTTGTCATCTGTAAATGAGTAAATTATAGGAGAATATCTCCAAGCTTTTTTCTATATCTTATTATTCTAAATGGAGAAAATTTTAACTCAATAAGTTGTTAATGTAGAATGAAACAAATAGAACCAAGAGAACTTTACACAAAATGACTAAAATAAACAATCCAAAAGGCAGTCAGACTTAGATCAATTGCTGTAACCAATCTTAAGTTTAGAGATCACAAGATAAAACCTACTTCCCTAATCTAGAAAGGGTAGAAAGGAGCGAGAATATTGTCTACATTGCCAGATGCAGTCATTTTGTCAGATTTGCCTAACTGCTTTTATTGGGGGAATAAGTGGTTCTTAGAAAATAGTACTATTAAAAGCAAAAAAAAAAAAAAAGGATAAGGTTACGTCAAAATAGGTATCCTTTATATTATGACATTATTATTAAGCTAGATCTTATTGATATATATTCTTCTAATCTAGTAACATTTCAATGGAAAGCTAAAAATATTTTTAGTAGCTTCGTTGTAGATACATCAATTTGGCTTTTTATACTATCTGTCCAAATATATTCCCCCTAAACCCCACCACTGTAGTTGGATAAATTTTTTTAATTCTCCCAGTTGAAGCTTTAAATTCTCAATGAACAAAAATTTTAATAGAATATAGAAACATTAAAAATAAACTCTGCTGTAGACTGTGTTGCACACTTTTGCAAACTTGTTACAATAGCTGCATAGACTTCTACGTAAGTCAAATAAAATAATGGTTGCACATAGCACAACAGACTCAAAAAGAATATAGAATGCTTCTTTGAACAAAGGAAACAAACTCCACTTCAAAGATATAATACATTTAAGGTCTGGATTAGGATGACAAATATAGGGGTCAATAGGAGAAGTTGTACCCAAAGGCAAAGGTTAGAAGAATCACAAACACCTTATTGGTAAATAAAAGCTCAGTAAAATTTTATTTTACTTGGCAAATTTCTTTAGCATGTGAGTGATTATTTTTGTGAATTCAATGTGATATTTATAGAAAAAAAGAAACTTTGAAAACAGAAATTGTGAGATTTCACTAATTCAAAGATGAATATAAAACTTTAAAATGACAAAAAATGCTTTTTTTGTTTTTGTTTGTTTGTTTTTTAAAAACAAACTTAAAACCTATATTCCTACCATACCCTTAGGCATCAGAAATATTTGTTTCAAAGAAAATTTTAAATGATTACGTATTTCTCACAGGCATGAACGAAATAATCCCAAAGCAAAAGCACAAAGTGTAGACCACTCTTTCATCCTAAATTCTTCTTTAAATGAAAATTTTGCCATTTCTCTATTTCAGAAACCCCAAACACTTAAACCACTAATCATTTGTAACTGAATAAACCCTTACTTTTGTGGTGATGCAGGAGGGGTGTAAAATGCAAGTGCTGAGGAAAAAGGCTGCTTCTTCAGTGCTTGTATAAGATTGGGTTTATATTCTGGATCAACACACCATAAGGAACCTTTTCCATTCACCTAGCAGTAAAGAACCAACAGGATTAATGGTTTTTTTTTTTGTTGTTGTTGTTGTTGTTTTTAAAGTTTGTAGAGTACACAGATAAGCAGAATTTAAATTTTTTCATTCCAGTCTTTATGAACTTACAGAGAATGAGGAGGGCAGGAAATGAGAAAGGCTACAAGGATAGGGGAGAGAATGTGTAACCCCATGTCCTGCTGCTTCCTTAAGAAGCTGAAAAACCTAGCAGGGAAGACAACTTATATACCAGCATTTTCCAAGATGTTTTCTATGCAATGTTAATGTTGTATCTTCCTCTCAAAATATTAAAGGTGAAACTGTGTATCAAAAATACAGATGACATATGGCAGTGTTTCTGCATACTTGGTGGATAAGCATGCCAAGTCTTAGGGTCAGGAAAAACTTGGCTTCATTTGACAAGGGATGTCAAAATACAATTAATTGCTAAACAAATAGTATCGACAGTGAATAGAGCAGTGGCCCTGGAGTCAGGAGGACCTGAGTTCAAACAGGCCTCAGACACTTAACACAAAAACTAGTCGTGTGATCTTGGGCAAGTCACTTAACCCCAACTGCCCACCAAAAAGCAAAAAAAACAAAAAACAAACCAATAAGTATCATGAGTTCAAACCTAGAAGAAAGCACCCCTGGCTACAGCAGCCTGAGTGGGCAAGAGAGTAATAGAGAATGACAGACAGATCATAGGCTCAATACTGAGTTTTACTAAAATTTGCTAACTGAAATACATAAACTCTGCAAAACGTCCAAAGATTATCGCAATCAGATCAGGTAGCTTTTTTGGTAAAAATAAATGCCCTTTAAAGAGGATTAATAAAATTGGATTTACAGCACAAGACAGCAGGAAACTGGGGGGGGGGGGGGGCCTTAGGAAAGCAATTAGATGGAGAGTTAAAGCAATTTATAATCCTTACACTGGTGAATCAGAACATTATAAGAAGAACATTACCTACAGAAAGGAACCTGGCAAGTAATGTTAAATTATATATTACTAATTAATAAGATTAGAAAATCAAGATAAAAAATATCACTAACCAAAGGGTTTGTTTGGGGATGGAAGGAGTAGGTGGAGAAACTATTATTATCTTATTTGCATATTGGAAATTTTTCTAGCTATAATTTTTAGAAATAGCAATTATGATCAAAAGTAAGAAAGTGAAACCTGAAACAGCACACTATTTCACAATCTATTTTCAAACAATCGATTATGTTACTTCTATTCTTCAGGGATCTGGGATTATTGGCATGGGCCCTCTCTCCACCAGTACATACCACAATCATTTTTTTCCATGGTAGAAAATTATTTTGGTTTAAAAAAATTCATCACTCCAAAGTTAATCTGCAGATAAAATCTTTTCAAACTAGCTAGATTAATTCTAAAATTGCAGTCTATACATTGTCTGGTCCTATACTCAAAGCCATTCCAGCTGTACTCAGATTCTAACACCACTTTAGCTTATGGTGAGTAAACAAATTCTCATTTTGGCCTACAAGTAGATAAATCACCTTTGTCTTATAATCAAAGAACAGTGCTGGCTGGTGCAAAATTGCTCTGGGATATGAGAGGTTGTCACAAGCAAAATAAAGCAAAAACTGTCTCAGAATTTAGAGTAACTGTTTCATTAGAACTCTGAATAGATTGAACTCTGCAACAAAGTGATATATATAAAAAGGCAATACCTTAAAATTATGATAACCACAGGGTTGTGGAAGACAAGACAACGAATAGATTGTTAGTGGGTGGGTAAATTGGCACAACCATCCCAGAAAACAATCTGGAATTATGCAAAAAGTGACTTTAAATATTTTAAATACCCTTTGACTGAAATTTCACTACTAGTTGTAAATCCCAAGCCAGTCAATAACAAAAAGATCCTGTATATACCAAAATATTTGTAGCCACACTTTTTTTTTGAGGGCAAAGAACTGGAACCAAAGGAGATAGACATTGCCTAAGGAATGGTTTAACAAACTGTTGTACATGTAGTACTCTCCCCCCACCCCATCCCTACCTCTCCCCTTCTCTCACACTGTCTGTCCCTTAAGATTCAATTGATGTAAATCTCCAAGTATATATCACCCAATGATTAAAGAACAGGCTGCTATGACCTTATAAATTATGACAAAAAGGTTGAATTCATGCAAAAAAATGGAGTTTTGGAAAAAGGAACATTACTGTGCTTTAAGAAATGCTAAACAAGATGAATGTGTGATCAATGAAAGCTGGAAAGACATATATAATAAAATATAAAAAATATATATTGTATATATATATATATATATATATATATATATATATATATATATATAAATAAAATAAAAAAATATAATAAAACATTTAGCACAGTGCCTGACAGTAGGTGTTTAACAACAGCTTATTGATTGACTGGATGTATACAACAATTATAACAATGTACACAAAAAAGAAAAACAACAAAACAATCCAAACAATGATACAGAATTATAATAACCAAGCTTGGTCTCAAAAAAAGGTAGGACACATCACCTGGCTCCTTTGTAGAAGTGGGAGAATAATGGTTGTGGGATACTGTATATAACATCAGTTTTTTGAAATGTTGCTTTATTTTTTAGAATGTTTCTTTCTTCCTTGATACTTTATTATTAGGGATGTCTCTCTAGTAGGGGGTGGAGGAAAAATAGAGTAGAAAATATAAGGGAAGATATCAATAAATTTTTTTAAAAGATATATTTTAGTACTTAAGGAAAAATAACAACCACTTTAAAAAATCTCATCAGTAAGGACTAATTATATGTTTGGGTGATTGAAATGTGACAGGCATGTAAAATTTTAAATTAAAGTACAAATAATTTGGTGCTTCTGAAATCATAGTATCAGATTACAGAAACTAGTACTATTGCTTGCTAGATACCTACTCAGTTTCAGATTAGGATAAAATCTAACCCAGAAGAACCATGGTTGTTAGGTAGAGAAAGTATAATAATTTGATCACCATAAATTACCAAGTTTAAAAAAAAAATTATCTACCTAATGTTCTATTTTGGTATAGCTCTTATGACTCTCAGAAAACAAGTTCAAAATTGCATTTCACATTATTTTATGGGAAGATTGTAGAAATTGTTTTGATCACTATGAAATGAGTTCTTAAATATAAAAGTAGGAAAATCAATATTGAAAATGTACTGCTAGAGAACAGTTAAGCTTCTTGAGTGTGGTCTCAAGTAATTCTGGTTATGTTTCCATGGTAGCATTTCCCTTCCCTAGCTCTGCTATTGGTAATATGAGATGGCTCTATACTTACTACTTTGTGTTTTAGATTATGTAGCTAAAATACACCCAACAACTTACTATTATTCATCTAAAATCTTATCTATATATTATAGATTCATGAGGCTGAGATACAGTAGATGAAGAGATTCTGAGAAAGTGCTGTCAAAAAGTAAATGCAAAGAGAAGACATGTTACTGAAACAGGAAACATGAACACATCTCTCAATTTGTTAAAGTTTTAAAACAATCTATAGTTTTTCACATAAAACTAATTTAAAGGGGCAAAGTTTATTCCCCAACAAATAAATAGCCAAAAGACAGGAGTACTTTCTTTCTCCAAAAAGAAACATGAGCTATCAACAAACAAAAGGGGGGAAATGCTAAACATCACTGATCAAAGAAATGTAAACTAAAACATCTTAGGTTTCACCTCTACACCCAAACTGTCAAAGATAATTAAAAAGAGAAACAATCAATGCTGGAAGATCAACACAATAATAATAATAATTATAATAATAATCATGCTGGGAGAGTTATAAACTGTAAATAAACTTTAGAGAAAAGTTGCTGAAATGTGGATGCACTTTAAACCCGCAATCTTACTACTAGGCATATACCCCAATGAAGTCAATGACACAAAGAAAGTCCTATACACTAAAATACTAATAGCACTTTTAGAAGTAGCAAAAACTGGAAATAGTATATCTACATCAACTGAAAGATGAATAAATTGTGGCAAATTAATGTAATGGATTATTTCAGTACAAAGAATAATTAATGTAAGGAAATGAGAGACTAATGCAGAGTTAATAAAGTAGAACCAAGAACCAAGAAAATATATACACTGTCAGAACTCTGATCAAATGCAATGATCAATATTGGTTCCAGATGGTTGGTGATGGAACAGATATCCTTTCTCTCCTAGAAAGGACAGCTATACTGATATTACTCCTGTCTCAATAGTAATGGGGTAGATGATGGGAAGTGTCATGATAGGAACCAAGGATCTTGATTGGGGTGTGGTCCAGTCTTATCTTCCCCCTCCCCAACCCTACTACTTCCACATGAGCCTGACTTCTGTCCCTACTCAACTCTCATCCCTATTTCTGGCTGCTCCCTATCTTTCTAGTCTTCTTACATTTTACTTCCTTCCAGGTCCTCTTTGATCCAACTACACTGGCCTCCTTGCTGTTCCTTGCACAAAGCACTCCATCTCCCAACTCTGTGTCTTTTCACTAGCTATGCATCAGCCTAGAATGCACCCCAATCTCACCTCCCCCTCCTGGTGTCTTCCATTTGCACTTATCTTGTATGTTCATATTTATATGTTGTCTGCCCCCACTTAGAATGTGAGTTACTTGATGAAAGAGTGCTAAGTACAGACTCAGAAAACCTGGGTTCAAATCTTGGCTTTGCTGCTTCCTAATTTTAGCACTCTTAACTTCTCTGGGCCTAACCAGTCAAATGAAGGGCTGGAATAAATGAAAATATGATTTACCTACAAAAGACTGTCAACTCCTCAGCCTAGCATTTAAAACTCTTTATAATCTATCCCTACCCTATGAATGAATTTTTAAAAAGCATTATTTAATGCTTCCTATGTATCGAGATTTCCTCACAGAGGAAAGTCAGTCTCTTCATCTGTAAAATGAAATGGAGAAGAAAATAGCAAAAAAACTCCAGTATCTTTCCCAAGAAAACCCCAAAGGGGGTCAAGAAGGAGTCAGACATGACTGAAACAAATGAATAACAACATGTACCAGGTACTGTGCACTAATCACTGAGTACACAAAAACAGAAAGAAGGTCAATGACCTCAAAGAACTTACATTCTAATTTTAAAAAGACAAAGAAGGTAGGAATGGTGGGCAGGAAGGGGTGTGTAGGTCAGGGAAGTCATTAAACTGAATGTGAGGAGAGGGTGGCACTTTAATCAGTAGCACAGGGAAATGGCCAGGGTCAAAAATGGTGAAAGCTCATCTATCAAAATCACAGGTCTCTAGGTCAGTAGGTGAAGCATGAGGTTGAAGGGAGAATGTGAAATTCAAAATAGTGGTAGGAAAAGTCAATCTTCTCCCTTACTACTAAAGCCAAGTTAGAGATCCCTCTTCTTTCCCCTCAATTCACTCCCTGCCTGAAATATCTTTCTTCTCTACCTTTCTGCATAAAACTCATCCTTCAAAGTACAGGTGTAACTCTTAAATGAGGCCTTTCCTATCAATCCCAGTTCTCTACTCTGTCCTGCTATACTAAGTTTTTTCCACTTAATTTTGACACTTATGGAATGTTTTGGTATTTCTACATTGTCTTATGTTATTAACTCCCCTAGTCTTTTCTAACTACCAGTACGCAATTACATTTAACTATTCCACACAACTAAGTATAATTCTTTGGGAAAAAGAATTTTAAATTGATTTCTCTCCAGTATAGTAAACAACATCTTGGTGGTGTGAAAGGATTACAGTACTTCTCAGTGTTTATTCACCAGGGATGTCAAGTCCATTATTTGCTCTTCTATTGTTCTACTATCTTCACTTAATAGTTTGCCAAAATTTATCGTTCTTTTGACCTGGATCATCCCATTTTGGCAATCAGGGAAGTAGACAGTGCAACAAACAGTTATAAATAGCTGTAAAGTGATGAACAAGTGAAAGTTTGATGAGCAATGAAGTCAACATACCATTCAGAAATTAAACTATGGGCTTTCCAAACCATGAGGTGAACTAAGATGAGCTAAATAAAGCCTTTAGTCTAAAGTTTACTTAGGACCTTTGCTTGTTGCTTGTCCTTCACTTTCAAAGAGAACCAATGACATTGCAGGGTGTTTTGACTTGTGCATGAACAGGATTTAAGTGAGGCAGAGTTGCAGTCATCAACCTTACTCTCTTTACCAGAGTCATCAAAATCCAGTGGCAAGACAAAAGTCAAGATGACTGGTGACAGCCCAGGATGCAGAGGATGACCTTGGCATCTTGGATGTCTGACCAAGTATTCATGGCCTTTGGAAAAAAGCCCATTACTCCAGGATAAGTCTTCACATGCTTGACATAGACATCCCCTAGCTCACTGAGGGTTTTGTGGCCTGTTGGTTACCTTTAACATGGTTTAACCCATTTGTTTTTCCAGGATGCAATTGCTGCACATGCTATAGCTTCTTGGAGCCACAGGTGAGAGCTGAGTGCCATGTGGACACCAAATGTGGATGAGCAGCCCTGAAAAGGACTCACCAAGCCTTCATACCAGAGAGCTAGTCCTTCCTGAGCACCCCATACATCTGTGGGCCTTTGCACAGGAATTAAAGAAAAAAATTAAACTCTAGAGATACAACTGTTGCAAAACAACTGCCACAAAACTTACAAAGATTAAAAAATATCCATATCTGCTTGAGAATTTCTTCTATCCATGGCCAACCTAATCAACTAAACTTTTTTAATTTTTCATTTATGATACTTCATCAGTTTCTGTAGCTCCCAGCAAGGAATTTAGTCTATCAATGTAGACTACTACCATCTCTGCAACTAATAGTACAAGAGTACTAAAAGGTTAAATGACTTTCTGAGAATTATACAGTCAGCCCAGGTTATCCTGACTTTAAAGCAAGTTATTGATCCATACTACCACAACCGCCCACATCTACCTAGCAAATATTCAAAGAAAAGCATCATTTATAAAAGGAATACAACATTCCTGATTGCATTACTCCCTAGAAACACAAGAATAGATAAAAAGAAAAACAAGGATGCAGCACTAAACATTACAGAACAGTGTTACTTTCAAAGTTTTCAATATAGTATCTTGTCCTATATGACCTTTCTTAAAACTTCTAAACACCACACAATAACTTTCTGCCCATTTAACATGCAATGAGGTGGTATAGTGGATAGAGAGATGGACTGAAGTCAGGAAGACCTGATTTCAAATTCTTCCTCAGATACCAGCTATGCTGTGTGACACTGGCCAAATTACTTAACTCTCTCAGATTCAGTTTCCTCACCTATAGCATCTACCTCACAGGATTATTCTAAGGATCAAATGATACAAAGTACTTTGCAAAATTTAAAGCTCTACACAAATACTATTATTAAAGTATTTAATTTCATTTTACTAAAATTTCTCTTTTTAGAAAGAATACATTCAAAACTTTAAAAATGGGGGCCTTTCTGATTAGAGTACTCAAGTGACAAGATTGCAATTTGTTTTGGTTTAAACCCATGATTTCACTAGAGTAAGAAACACCCTAAAAAAAATAAAGATCAGCAACTGTTCTACAATTTATTAAGAGAGTTGTCTTGGGGCATCAAGAGGTTAGAGGGTATATTTAGAGTCACACAGCCAGGCTGTATCAGAACTTGAACCCAGAGGGACAGCTAGGGGGAGCAGTGCATAGAGCACCAACCCTGGAGTCAGGAGGACCTGAGTTCAAATCCAGCCTCAGACACTTAACACACTTATCGAGTGACCTTGGGCAAATCACATAATCCCATCTGCCCTGTCTTCCCCCCTCCAAAAAGCAAAACAAAACAAAACTTGAACCCAGGTCTTTCTGATATCAAGGCTGACTCTCTAACCACTTTCTTATAAGGTTGCAAAGGAAAACAAAAGTAATCATAATATGGAAAACATTCATTAATGAATCATTTATAAAACTAGACCCAATTTAAACATCCCTCTTGCCTTAGGGACATAATGTATGCCCACCCTGGTTCACTGTCAAGTCCCAGTTAATCTCTGATTTTTGGTGATTCTTCAAAAGGGAATGATTTGAATACCAAAGGATTAATAATAGTCCCTAAGAAGATTGACAACCAACAACATTTTTGCAACAATGACCATCTCCAGGACTGTATGTCAAAAGTGAAATAAAGGTTATCTTGCTTTCTTATTCCACTTTTTTTTCCTTTAAGAAAAAAAAAAAAAGCTCTAAAACTTCCAATTTGTTCATTCTATGTTTCTGTGTTCATTCTACAAATCAGCAGTTTTGGTTATTTTGTTAAATAAGATAGCTTATTTTTTAAACTTTGTTTTTATTTTTCAAGGCAATACTCTTTCTTACTATTTACTATGAACTGTTGGTTCCCATCTTAAGTAGATTAACTTTAAATGAACTTTTTTGGTATGAATTATCTCTATCCACAAAAAAAAAAATCTACTGGACCTTAAAATTCACTTAAAGTATAATTTTCATACTGCTCCCTCCCAATCTAATTTATGTTTCAAAACTCTCACCTGGCTGATTCAAAAGTATATTTGTTTGCTTTAAAATGTTACATAGGTAGATACCACTTTCACTCAGTAGGATACCATAAGATTGTTGAGAGTAAAAGAATAACTTTATCCAAAAAAATTAATAGAGTGAGATTAGGTGGGGTAAATACTCTAGAACTGGGATTTGTCTGGAAAAGTGGGACTAATTCTTACCTTTTACCTATAATAACACATGGATAATTTGTCTATCACCTACATCTCAACAGTATATAAAGCCCTTAGGGAGCTTAGTGAAAAATGTACATGATATGGATTCTCAAATACATCTGAGAATGATTCTAACACAACCCATAAAGGAAGAGGAAAAGGGAAATGAATCCTTCTATTTAAATACCTGACTGCATCTTTCTTTTTTTTTTGGGGGGGGGGGAAGTAGGAGGTGTTTTGCAAAGGAGGAGGAACTTATTCATGCAACAAAATCTGTTCAGAAGCCAATATGGAAGTCTTTGTTATCTTATGGAAATCTCTTTACCAAATGGTTGTGGAACATGTAACCTTTTGAGTATCATTAACCAAAAATGAAAGCAAAGACACATTAGTATGTAAGTTATACAATTTCCAAACTAAAGTGGATATAGTTATCAAGCTATGGTGCAAATCTCAAAAGTAAGAAATTATCATAACCCCACTCACCTTGGTAGAGCTTAACATAGTACCTTCCAGTAACTTAGGTGTAATATACTGTATGACACTCCATATCATTGTGTTCATCATAAGGGTGAAAAATAAAATGTAAGGTCACTGACAGTAGGGATTACTTTATTTTTGTCTTTGTATCCCCAGCACCTAGCAATAGTAGGTATATCATAAATACTTACTGAATTGAATTTATGTCCTAAAGTATAAAACCAGAGGAAGAAAAGGGGAGCTTCCTAAAGAGACCAGTATAAATACAAAAAGAATTCATCAACAAACTCAGAATTTAAAAAGACATTTAGAAAATGGAAGCAATACTTTCTTGACTCAAAGGAGTATTAGATTATTAGATAAACATCTGAAGGGTAAAAGCCCAGAAGGAAGTGAGGCTAATGACAACTGCTGAGAGGAAAGACAAGGGGGTAGATGATGGATTTAGATATTTGTTTTTTAGATATTTTGGGAGAAAGTTAAAAATCAAAGGTTTGGGGAACTGCTTTCGGTTAATGATAAGAAGGATGAACTACTCAGACTCATTTGTGGCTTCTGTTTTCTCAGTCAAGAAAGGATGGGGGGGGGGGGGGGGCGGCTAGGTGGCGCAGTGAAGGGAGCGCCGGCCCTGGAGTCAGAAGGACCTGAGTTCTGAGCTGGCCTCAGACACTTAATCCACACAAACAAAAACCTAGCCATGTAACCTTGGGCAAGTTACTTAACCCCAATTGTCCTAAAGGGGCGGCTAGGTGGCTCAGTGAGTAAGAGAGCAGGCCTCGGAGTTGGGATGACCCGAGATCAAATCCAGCCTCAGAAAATGAGCACCCACACACAAATAATGACTAGTCGTGTAACCTTGAGCAAGTTACTTAACCCCAATTGCTTTAAAAAAAAAAAAAGAAGAAGGATCTCCAGGAGGGGTGGCTAGGTGGCACTGTGAACAGAGCAGTAGCCCTGGAATCAGGAGGACCTGAATTCAAATCTGACCTTAGACACTTAATACTTACTAGCCATGTGACCTTGGGCAAGTCACTTAACCCCCATTGCCCTGCCTACCCCCTCCCAAAAAAAGTTTAAAAGGGGGCAGCTAGGTGGCTCAGTGAATAGAGCACCAGCCCCGGAGTCAAGAGGACCCGAGTTCAGATCCGGCCTCAGATGCTTAACAGGGGGAAAAAAAAACCCTAGCCGTGTGACCTTGGGCAAGTCATTTAACCCCAATTGCCCCCCAAAAAGCAAAAAAAAAATAAAAAAGAAGGAGGAGGATCTCCAGACTGGGAAAAATAAAATATAAATGTTTATGAGATAATCAACCATTTAACTGCCCTCATATTTAAAAAAAAACTGCAAAAAATAGTAGACAAGATTGTTGCTATCCAGGATCTCTGAATGATCTTTGCACAATACAAGGCTAATGTTCACCCTATTTTCAAAAAAGAGAACGGAATCAGCAAATTATATACCAGTGAGTCTGAATAAAAAAGCAGCTAGACTAATGACTTGTCCAAGGTCATAGAGGTCTTAAGTGGAATAGCTGGGACTTAAACCAAGGCTCTAATGTCCAGATTTAGGGCTTTTAGAGTGCTCAGAAAGTGAAGCAGTGACCACTAAAAGCCAACCTAGTTTCATCAAAAAAGCATGTCATGACAATCTCAATCTTTTTTTGAAAGGGTAACTAACTAGATGGTAGATGAGGGATACTGTATCCCTATTTCATCTTTTTGACTGTGAACTCTGGAATTCTCTATCTGTCCTTCATAGTAAACTTGTACCCTCCCCTTGGAAATTATTTTTATTTACATACATGTTGTTCATCTCTCAGATTTAAGCTCTTCAATTTATTATGAACTATTTTGTCTTTGTATCTCTAATATAACCCAGATCTTGACACCTAAGAGGTTTTAATAAGTGTTTGTTAAACTGTTGAATAACCCTCAAGAAACTGACAAAAAAGTAAAAAGTAATGTATGTCACAATAATAGCTACTCATATCAATGAACCTGAGTCATCAAGATAAGGTTATGTTTACTCTCTTCTGTTTATATAAGGCAAGAAAGATCTTAAAAATATCTCCAGAAAAACTAATTTCAAAAAAGTTTTGGGTTTTTTTTTTAACCTCCCAGAAAACTGAAGCTTATCTGCATTCACTAACAAAACTTATGTGATGATGGATAGATAAGGGTAAATGAATATGACAAACTACTGCTGCAACATAATTCTATATACTGTCACTATAACAAATAACATTTAATTGACAAAGCATTAGTCTTTTCATTATGCCTCAAGGAGACTGTTTTAACTCCATCTTATACATTAGGAATGAAGCACAGAAATTTTACAAAGTCAGATAACAAATCAATAGTCAATTTACAAATTTGCAAATTCCAATCCTTGATTGTGGTAGCTATAAATGTCAGCAATGATGAAAAGAAATCAAATTACTTTGTTCAAACTTACTTAAGAGATCTTAAGAATTAGATCTTACTGAGCTAAAATTTAAAATGAAAAGTTGACCCCTTTCAGGATATAAAAAAAAACCAATGTCTGCATTGTGTCCTTGAGTAGTGGTACAATGTCTTTATTTAACCTTTTCATCTCAGTACCTAGTACATCATAGATATTTAAATTTTAAAAGTCTAGTCATAATTTTTTCCAAAAATTTCAATTTAAAAAAAAAATGCAGAAGTCAAACAATCATTCTATTCCTTGTGGCTCATTCACCTAGAAAAAAAAATTACCCTTCCACCTTAACTTTTCCAAAAAAATTAAGCTACTGAGGCAAATAATAGTATTAAAAGCATTAAAGTGATTACATAAAACCAGAATTTATGAAGATCATCTACTATGATTAAATATATCCAGTACTGAAGCAAGAAAATAAGAATTTAAAATTCTGAAACTAAAACCAGTAACAAGCTTGTGGCAAATAATTTGATTTAAGGAATATATTTAACTTTCTTGACTGCTTTCACATTTAAAATGCTAGATGGAATTTCCCCCCACCCCCCCAAAAAAACCGAAGTAGTGGTCAAAAAAATCTCACCTTGCCATGGCTTCGCTCCACTTTCTGAAAACATTTATTCAAAGAAAGGTTGTGTCGGACAGAATTCTTCCAACCTGTTGGTGCTGTAGCAAAATATGGAAATCGTTCCAGAATCCAACTGTAGATTTCTTTGACGGGCAAACACTTATTTGGGGAATGTTCAATAGCCATGTAAATGAGAAGACTAAAGGAGTAAGGGGGTTTTGAATTTCCTGATTTTTTTTCTACGTTCTGGTAGGATGGTACAAAAGATGGCACATTATCACCTTCAATGTCATATATTGGACTAACAATAGGAAGACCCTCATTTCCAAGGCTGAAGTTTGTTAGAAGATTAGTACTTTCATGAAGCCAGTTCAAGTTTGTGAGCTCATCATCTGCTGATTCACTGTCCACTAAAGTAGCTTTTGGCCTGGCAGCATCAACTGCTTCTGGCAAGCTTCCCATTCTGTAAATCTGGCTTAATCCAGCAACCTTTTCTGCTCCAGGAGTTTCAGCTCTCTTATCTGGAGTCATTCCAGTTACGGGACCCATTTAATCCTATGGCTCTGCAACAAAGAAAACAATTATGAATCGATGTAATCCTTAAGACTCTTAACCTGTCTGTGCACCCAAAGTACTGATTTAAATGCCCATCCCAACATATATATGTATGTATATATGTATATTTATGTGTAAAATAGTCATATAATGAAATAAATTTAGAGAATAAGGAAACGGAAAATATACCACCTTTATAATCAACAGATTACTTATTGAATGAATGATATTGAAGTTCATCACATGGATAGGCAATAAATAGAAATTCTATACAAAAAAGTTTTCAATTATAGACATATAATCAAGTTTTTAAATCCCATTTATAATAAAGAAATAAGAATAAGAAATAACAAAAACTAATATTTAGAATGGTCCCTAATTCTATCATTTGAGATACAATTATCTCAATAAAGATATAAAACAATGTATATGAATGGACCTCTATGGGACTGGGGGGAGGGGTGAAAGGAGGGTTTGAGGGCAAGACCCAGCTACTTGAAAAACCAAAGGAAAAAAACATCCCCACAGAATCCATCATTATATTACTCATTTTACAAGGTTATTTTTTCTTTGCCTTTATACTAAAAAGAAAAAAGAGATGGGTATTTACTAGACAGCTATAGCTTACTTTAAAGTCTTTAATAGTATGATACACTGAATTTCCAAATATGGTTTCCTTCTTTAAATTCTAAATTTTAACAACTACAATCTAAATAAAAATAAAAAAGGTGAATAATGTTTATCTGTTGGGGGATGGCTAGGTGGCGCAGTGAATAGAGCGACGGCCCTGGAGTAAGAAGGACCTAAGTTCGGATCTAGCCTCAGACACTTAAGGCACACACAAACAAAAACTAGCCGTGTGGCCTTGGGCAAGTTACTTAACCCCAATTGCCCTCCAAAAAAAAAAAAAGAAAGAAAGAAAGAAAAAGAAAAAAGGAAACACTACAATCTATTACCTACAACTCCAACTTTCTCACGAAAAACCAAGTGAAGTGCTAGGATATCTGTATGGAGATCATCAAAATTATAATCTTTGTTGGCCATCTAGGAAATAAACCAAACTATGCTAAGCATTTTATATACTCACATATTCGAGGACTTTCTCCCCAGATGTTTTCACTTCAAAAAGTTTGGGGGGGGGGGCTCGAGGTAGGAAGCCCAAGTAAGCATTTGAATGCTAGTCTATAAGTACCAAAGTCAATTGGAATGCAGGCTCATTAGCATTTCTACCCCCTTTGAGCAACTTCTGGGTTTCTCAGACTATAAAAATTTTGGGGAGGGGAAAGTAATTTATAAGTGATTGAAAAATAGTACAAGAAAAGAAACTCTAAATGTAGAGTTCCAGATTTGGTCAAAGGGCTTTTGTACCAGGGAAGAAGGAAATAAGACACTGTAACTGGGAGGCACTTTCAAAAACATTTAGCAGATGAGAGAAATGCTAAAGATAAAAAAGAGGTTATTAGTTTGTGTGGTTTGTTAGTTTTTCTCTATAAAATGGAAAAAAAAGAAGGATCAAAGAAGAAACAGAATTATGAGAATTGATATCAGAGAGAAGGCAAAGCTACTTAGCCCTTACTTTGTTTTTCTTTGCCAAAAAGAATACTCTGTGGACTAGCACAAAAATGGATAATCTTGGATTTGATTCCCAAGATAACTGGGGAGAAAGTAAGAGAACATCTAGTCACCCTGGATAAGTTCAAGTCACCTAGCCTAGATAAACCACATTCACAGGCATTCACAGACTCTACAAACAACCTTCAACAGGCTAGTACTCCACTCCCCGATATTTCATATCTGTCTTGTCAGTTGTAAGACCCACTAAAGAAAGCACTGAAATAAAGTGTCTTATCAAGTAAAAGTCTTCTTCTAGGAGAGAATTAATATACTTAAGTGTCATAATCACAGAAAGTTTTACTTACAGAAAAAACTGCCTTGGTATGTATAAGTGGAGATTTCCATTTGTGATTTTAAATCTATTTTTTAAAAAATTCACAACAAAATCAAAATGATTATTGCTATTACAATTAGTTCCACTTTATTCATTCTATCCTTCACATATAAAGTTGACATATTAAAAGGATTGTTATTTTCAGGATTTGTACCAACTAATGGAACACTTTTGGGCAATTTGGTATGATCAATGGATAAATGCCACCTGTTGAAAATCATCTGACTAGTTAAAGTATAGTATGTGGTCATGGAAAAGAATAAAACTAAAAACTTTTGGTTCTCTAAAAAGTGCTGCAATTGAGAATTCACGTTTTTGATAACAGACTTTCATTTCCTTGTTCTTTACAGACATATGGTTCACTGCACCCATTTTAGTGAAATGTGGACTTAAAATACACATCATACTATGAACTTAAAACATGTTTAACAATTTTCAAGTTTAATAAACTGAAAATTTTTGGAAACAAAAACATTAAGGATACCATCAATCCTCCTTCTTTATATTCCTTTGGCTGATTTAATGCATATTCATAGCTTTGGAAAAATACAAAAATTGAGGTATATAACTAAATCTCAAATTCAATAGTTTCTGGTTAGTCTTAAATATTTATATTATTAACTTGTTTTTTCAAGTCAGTATAATACTACACTCAAAATATCAAAATTCACCACATAAAAGTAGGTCTATGAAGGGACATTTCAAATAAATAAAAGTTCATATGGTCTCTACTAAAGTGACCCTGATAGGCTTCCTCTTAAGGTACAGGTAAAAATCTGACAGGCTTTACCAAACTAGAAAAGCTTTGAGACCAAAGGAAAAAGTGAGCTAAACATGAGGGTTTTCCACATGGTAATTATTTTAGCCACAGCAATTAATAAACTGTGACTAAGGTATGGAGAAATGTGAATTTTATTGGTAGAGGTAGTACCCACACTTCTAATCTTCAATGGGGCAGCTAGGTAGTGCAGTAGATAAAAGTGTCAGACCTAGAGTTAGGAAGGCTTGAGTTCAAATATGACCTCAGACACTTAACAGAGCTGTGTGACCCTGGGCAAGTCACTTACCCAATTTGCTTTAGTTTCCTCATCTGTAAAATGACTTGGACAAGAAATGGCAAACCACTCCACTATCTTTGCCAAGTAAGAGTTGGACAAGACTAAAACAACTCTCTTCAATGCACTTGTTTTATCACTGATGTAGGTACTACTTTTAACCATACAGATCACAAGTTACCTACGTCTTCTTATCCTGTGCTTTTATCTTTGTTCTCTCATAAACTTTCCTTGGTGGCTACACCCAACATTCTAGACCAAGAGTTCTTAACTTGGAGTCTACCCAGATTTATTTTCACCAACTTTTAACTGAAATTGAGCATTTCTTCCATTATTAATGTAGATTTAAAAAATCACATGAATGAAGCATGTGCAAAGCAAATGAGACAGCTCCTGCTCTCAAGAAGTTCACAGTCTAATGAGGGAGAAAACACATATGAAAGGTTTCAGCTACAAGTCAAATGTAGAAGTCCCATGGTCTTCTGTGCAGCGAAGCAGATATTAATGACTCTTCTTTAACATTATTTTGACTGATAATATCATATCAGATTCCATTTGACAAAGACTTTGGAGGCAAGAACTATGCTTTCTGAGACTTCTGTAGCTGTGGCTGTAGCATGTGCAGCAGCTGCCAGGCATATATCTCTATGATGGTTGCTTCCCAGAGTGATAACTGAGGATACTGGGCTAGAAGCATTCCCAAAGCTCTTGGGTTCAGGGCCCTGGGCTGTCTCCAAGAGGAGTGGAGAAAGTAGTATGATCTGCCTGGCATATGCTGCTTCCCCTCTGCCCTCAGGGTTCCTTGCTATTATTCAGAGGTCTATTCATTTCACCAGACTTTCAAAGGGGAGCATAACACAAAAAATACCCACTCTCTAATCCAATTCTGGATCCAGTTCACTGTCCATCTAGAGGAAAATTAATATTATGCTATATTACTTAATTACTAATTTAATAACCAATATTACTATGTAATCCATCCTATTTTCCACTTAGTCAAATCCCCATTTCTCAATCTAGCTCAAAAGACATTCTCAGTCTGAACTATAGTCACGGTAGAATCATCATTCCTAGCCCCAGAACATCTGATGAGAACTCTGGGACCCTTGCTTTATTTATAAATAAACGATAAACTAGCTTGGCCTGGGTCCCTGAGTGGGTGAGGATTCTCCTGTCCTCTTTTCTTGTTAAAGTTAGGGATAATCTGTTCTCTGTGGGGAATCCTGATTGAGATGGTTCTGATTTTCTAGCCAAGATTATAGAGGTAATTGATGCCCATCAAGCAATTAATATTTCTTAATTGCCAGAGCAATTAGGCAGCTGGGTAGCATAGTGGATAGGGGTGCTCAGCCTGGAGTCAGGAAGATTCATCTTCCTGAGTTCAAACCTGAGCTCAGACACTTACTAGAGCTGTGTGACCCTAGGCAAGTCACTTACCCCTGTTTGCCTCAGTCTTCTCATCTGTAAAATGAGCCGGAGAAGGAAATGGCAGTATGTTTGCCTAGAAAACCCCAAATGGGGTCATGAAGACTCAGACAAGACTGAAAAAAAAAAAGGACAAGAAAAACTGCCGGGGGACATTATCAGCCACACCTGAAGGCCAATACACTTTTCCCAGCTGTAGACTAAGCCTACCACTTGAGGATTATTCCCAGTCTCCCAAGGAGAAACAAACAGGAAGAAGCAGGGTCAACTCTTAATCCACCTACTTATTAAAATGTCTACCAATTGGGATCATCTTACCTTTGCCAGGGAAGTCCAAATGATATACTAACAGGCCAATCAGATAGAGGCTATTGAGCCAATTCATTAGTTATTGCTAGCCTAACTAATAAAATGACAAAGTTTAGGTCCCTGGCTTTTGGCTGAGATGGCCAGCATGATCCACTTGACTAACAATTTATACGTCACTGTTACGTTAAACTGTTATCTTGCCCTGGAGAAAACTTTCTCAGCTTACCTCTGTTACAATCTTACTTCACCACAATCCCAAGTCACTTGTCCAAGATTTTATATGTGTATGTATAACATATATGTCTATAAACATAGACATTTTACCTCTTGTAAGAGGCTATACATCTGCATTATTCTGGGGTTTGATGCAATCAGCACAACCAACCAATAGGAGCATCTAGTCAACTTTCATTCATAAGAAGGCCTCTCCAATTTGAACTCTGTAGTGGAATTCCTCTGTAGTGGACAGCAAAATCAAGCAACTAACAAGCATTTATTAACCACATGCTTTGTGCCATGCACTGTGCTACTAAAGTCAAGCGGCTCCTGCTCTCAAGAGCTAACATGCTACAAGGGGACACAAAGTTGATAAATGAGTACAAGATAAATACCAAACTTTTAAAAAGTTATTGAGGGGGACAGGTACTAAGAACTGGAGACAGGCTTCTTGAAAGAGGTGGCACTTAGGTCTTGAAGGTAGACGGGGGTTCCAAGAGGCATAGTAAGAACAGAAAATATTCTGCTCATGCGGGGTAACCTGGACAAAAGCAAAAAGGCAGGAGATACAATGTGGTGTATGGGGAACAATGAACAGTCCTGTTTGGCTCGAACACAAAGTACACAAGGGGAAAAAATTATATGATCAGCCTAGAATGATAAGCTGAAAATAGCAAATAGAGTTTGTACTTTATCCTGAAAGGCTATGGGCAAACACTGAAGTTTCTCAAGCAGAGGAGAGATATGCTCCAACTTATGTTTAAGGATTATCAATCAGCAACAGTATGGAGGATGAATTAGAAAAGGCACAGAAAGACCAATTAGGAGGCTACTGAAATTCCAGGTGAAAAATGGCAAGGTGTTAGATGTAATTAGAAGAGAATGGACGCACACAAAGATGGTGAAGAGATGGAATTTACAAGACTTGGCAAACTGACTGGATATGGAAGGGGAGTGGTGGGCATAAAAAGTTACAGATGACTCCTAATTTGTAAGTCTGGTACTGAAAGAATGACATTGCCTTTGAGAGAAATGGGGAGGTTAGGAGGAAAGGTGGTTTTGTGGGAGGAAGATTTCCCTTCCTTGTTCTAGACAAGTTGAGTCTGAGATGCCTATAGGATATCTAGGTAGAGATGTCATGAAGATAGTTAATAATGCAAGACTGGTGCTCAACATAGGAATGAGAACTGCATAGGAGACCTGGAAGTTATTTGCATAGTTCTGCTATAACTGCTTATTTTGAAAATGCTAATCTGTTCTAACATATATGTTTGGATATATTATGGAACAACCTGAGCATAACTCAAATTTTGCATTTGCTTATGTATGACTGTCTTCAAAAAACGTTAGAACACAGAAAATTGTACCGTTTCAAAATTCACAGACTGCAACCCTTCTAACTCCTATATCCACAAGCAAATTTCAGGTGTCTTTCCTAGTAAAGCAACAAATTTATTATATTATCTTCTTGTAAAGTAGGAACTGTGGGTTGAAGAGGCCTGGTTGATTTTTACCTCCCACACCCTACCTTCCACTATGGCTAAGGCTAGTAGTCCCTAGACTGCAGCTCATCAAGGCCACCCCTCCACTGGCAGAGACTCAACTTTGCCAGACCCTGCCCTGTGAGTACCAGAACAAAAGTTAAGCAGTAGCCCAATTTATGTATATCTTGCCACTTGACATACATAAAATTGTGCTACCACTTTTACTAGATTCCTTGTCTTTAAAAAAAAAAGTGTCACTGATGAAGTTTCTGAGTGTTGTGCCCTTAACAACATTTTCCCCATTAGCCTTGTGGTTTTTATGCACAATTTTGCATAGTAGAGTAATTTTTAGTAATGGATGTCATGTATAACAGAACTGATTTTAACTGACTCCATGAAGATGGTGATCCCATCATCACCAAGGTAGAGAGTAAGAAGAGGGCCTAAGACAAAGCCTTGAGGAATAACTAAATATAAGGGACAGGACACAGATGATAAATCTACAAAGGAAACCAAAAAGGATTAATCCAATACTAAGGAGAGAAACTCTTTTGGTGAAGGGAATAAACATTTATATAGCACCTACAACACTGCCAAGTGTTTTTTACAAACATTATTTCATTTCATCTACCTCACAACAATCCTATGAGGTAGATACTATTATCTCCATTTTACAATTGGGGAAACTGAGGCAAACAGAAGTGAACTGCCTGAGGGAGTATTTAAACCCAGGTCTTCCTGACTCCAGGCCCAGTGCTCTATCCACCAAGGCATGAGTTGGTCACAAAAACTCAAGAGAATACAGGGGGGAAAACGCAACAGTGACAAAAACTGCAAAGATCAAGGACAAAGAATGAGAAAAGCTATGAAATTTACCTTTAAAGAAATCAACAGTGACCTTGAAAAGAGCAGTTTCAGAGGAGTAGTAGAAATAAAGTCATATTTCAAAGAGGTGAGAAGAATACCTTATTGGATGTTAAGAGGATTGCAAAAGAAATTTATCTCGACCTCTATACCTAACAAGTAAACATATGATCTTAATATATGCATAGGAGCTACCCTGTTGAAGTCATCAAAGCTATGTTATGCTCTATGAAATCAGTTTTTAAAATAACACCATATGGGGCACCTAGGAGGCACAGTGAATAGGGTACCTGTCCTGGAGGTACCTGGGTTCAAACCTGTCCTCAGACACTTGACATTACTAGCTGTGTGACCTTGGGAAAAGTCACTTAACCCCAATTTCCCTGCCTTCCCCCCCTCCAAAAAAAATTTTTTAATTAAAAATAAAAAAAAGATAACACCACAGTGGGATGTTAAAACTCTTATCAACTAAAAATATTGAAAAATAATTCCTTCCCATATGAGGTTTCCATAGGTTGTGGGTCTTATTCAAGGAGGTTTAAATCCAGTCAAAACTCTCTACAGTTCTTTTAAAAAAAGAAATCAAGAAACTAAATATCCTTTCAATGCATTTACTGTTTCCTCTTTCTTGTTCTCCTCTCTCCCCAATAATGAAAAAAGAAAAAGAAAACCTTTGGAACAAATATGCCCAGTCAAGCAAAGCAAATTCCTACATTAATCACTTTCAAAAATAATGTCTCAGTCAAGATCTTGAGTGTTAATATCTCTGCCAGGATTTAGATAGTGTTCTTCTCGATCACTGGTCCTCTGGAATTGGTTGGGTATTAAATTGATAAGTAGTCTAAGTCTTTCAAAGTTGTTTTTTCTTACATTGTTTTTATTGTATAACTGCTCTCCTTCCAATCACTTCACTATACAGTTCATAACAAGTCTTTCACCAGGTTTCTCTGAAACACTGATATTCCTTATGGCACAATAATATCCATTACATTCATATACCATAATTTGTCCAGCCGCTTCTTGAAGGGTATAAGTATTTTCTTAGTTTGCTGCCACTACAAAGAGATTTACTATAAATATTTTTTACATATGGGTCTTTTTCACTGGATTGAAGAATATGCAGTTTAATAACTTTTTCAGCTCAGTCACTTAGTGTGTGACACTGAGCAAGTCACAACCTCTCTGAACTTCAGTTTCCTTATCTCTAAAATTAAGAGGTTGTACTCAATGGTGTCTAAGGTCCTTTACAGTTCTAAATCTACATTCTTATAAATATATGTCAATAATAAGCAATGGGAAAAGGGCCATTTTCTCTATTAAAGAGAATCATTTTCAGACTGGGAGAACTAGAATAAAAATGGTTTATAGGGAATTAAAACCCAAGAGAAATAAGGAATATTTCTCACTACTTATAGTAAGAAGCATCTATTTTCATTGAGTTCAAGTTACCAGACTTGGAACAATTATATCTGGATTATCGCATTCAATTTTGGCATTTATATTTTAAGAACACTGACAAGCTGTACTGTGTCCAACAAAAAAAAAAAAGGCGAATCAAGATGGTGAAGGTTTCACATACGAGAAAACCTGAAGAGAAGGGGGAACATAATAGCCCTCTTCCTGGATTTGAAAGTAGCCGTGTAGAAGACATTTAAAAGTGTCTTTAAAAGTTGCAGAGAGCAAAGCTCAGAAAATGCTTCTTAAGGATCAGGGGTACCTCCAAAAAGGAATGGAGTGCCTGGAGAGTAATTACCTCTCCTGGATCTCATCAACGGAAAGCTAAATAACTAGTTGTCATTTTAAACTTAAACTTTTAAGTGCAGGTTCAATTAGATCTCTCTTAAGTTCCCTTCCAATTCTGATACTATGAAATCATGTAACATAGGCCTTGTGTGAACTGTAATATTCATTAACTTATTTTACTTATTCCTCCACTAAAGCCCTATGGTATAGAAGTAATCATGGCTACTCTAAGGTTACACTAGTAAAACATAAGCTCTGGTAGGTGCTATCAGTATTGGAGAAATTTTGCATATCAACCTTACAATAGACTGCCTTAGGAGGACTGGCCTAGCTAAGTAAAAATGCTAAATCTGAGGTGCCAAAACAAATCAGAAGTGTTTCTACTGTGACCAAGTTGGATTGCAAACCACATTTGTAGATAAATTATTATCTAAGTCATGTGTTAATATTAAATAAACAAGTAATGAATTTTTCTGAACATAGCAACTGAAAGAACATCCAAAGAGAAGCCTTTAAAGAAGTTATAATTTGTGCAGGTGTAAAGAACGCCCAAAAGGATCTTTTGAAGAGTTTAAGTAATTTGAAACTGTTTCAATCAACAAGCATTTTGTTAAGCACCTACTATGAACAGCCAGATTGCCCTTTCCTCCCTCATTTGGAATTACTGGTTTTCCTACACTAATAAAATAACAGAAAAGGACAATTAAGATTCAAGAATGAAAATGGTAACACATTTACTTTTATCTTGGATTGTATGACTATAATAAATTGTTTCTAGAGTTAAGAATTTTCGGTGATTTCTAAGCCCTGTTACTGTGTAAATTCATCGTGGACAATCTCTTTTATCCACATCAGGGCAACACTTTACTATGGACTACAGAACCAGTTGGAAAATTGGTTAGGTTAAACAAAACCCTATCTTGTATTAGATGCAAGAGAATATCTATTTTAAGAGAAATCTAAAGGGCTTTAGAAATCATGCATAATTAGCATAGTCTTCCTTGACTGTGCTTAAAAGGCAATTTTCAGACTAGCAAAGTATTCACTTATGCAAGCTAAACATTTTCCCTGCTTAAACTATTAATTTATTTTGTTTAGCAAACTTTTCTCCCTTCCTCTCGAAATTTCTACAAATAAACTTCAGGGGAGATGATGGCATTATGACAAATCCTGAATTGGCAGAATTCAAAGTAGTTTTCATTCTGTGATAAGACAAGTACATTTTTAGAAGAATGAATTTACATTTGCTCCAAAGATACATAGGAAAATTTATATTGAATTAAACTGCAAAGACAGTAGATACATAAAAATGGTTGTTGTACTTCATGCTTGAAGAGGACCAAAATGACATCAAGATGTTGGAGTCAAGTTATAGGGTGTCCAATTGTGGTTGAGCAGACCAATAGGAGCTTGGAAGATTCTAACACAGATTGGACACGAATAGTCCCTATGAACATTTGGAGATCTATAAGAATATATACTGGGGTGGCTAGGTGGAGCAGTTGAGTAGAGCGCCGGCCCTGGAGTCAGAAGGGATTGAGTTTGGATCCGGCCTCAGACACTTAACCCACACAAACAAAAAACACCTAGCCGTGTGACCTTGGGCAAGTTACTTAACCCCAATTACCCTAAAAGGGGCGGCTAGGTGGCGCAATGAGTAAGAGCGCCGGCCTCGGAGTTGGGATGACCCGAGATCAAATCCAGCCTCAGAAAATGAGCACCCACACATAAATAATGACTAGTCGTGTAACCTTGAGCAAGTTACTTAACCCCAATTGCGTAAAAAAAAAAGAATATATACTGAATACAACTAAGTCAATCAAGGTATTATTACAATGCAATAAGTCAGATTAAATTCAACACATATCTTAGTACTACCCTGTTAAACACAAATTACAAAAGTATATGTTGCCATGTACAATGCTTAGCAATTCTTTTTGTAAGTTTTTTTTTTTATGTATCTGGGGAGTTATTCTTGGTTTGTGTATTTATATTAAAGCAAAACTGCAATAAAAATGCTAGTCTTATTTTACAAAATTTCATTATCTTTACAAACTTTCTTCTTAGGCTCTTAATATCTTTGCTAGTTTTACTCCATTATCAAGACATTTTACAACCCAGAAGAGTTATAGTGTTATCTACAAATTTCAAAATTTTCCCAGATAAAAGGATTATCATGGGAGAAAAGGGCCCATGGTGCCTCTCCCATTTTGTTTCTTTCCAGAAAGCCATTTACTTGACTAAGTAAGCCAGGTATGTCCTTGTAAAGTGAGAGCTGAGCTATGTAATTAATTTAGACCTTCCCTAGCATGCAGAATACAGTAGTGGGGACATAGAAGGAATTCAAAAATGTTTGCTGAATGGAAATAGTTTTTGCTTGACTAGCCTATTTAACTGACAGTTCTACAATTCACTCTACTAATGTAAACCTAGTCTTAGATTAGAATCTACTATAAAGGGAAACAGAAATTTCCATTCAAACTCTTGGGTTTTTCTCTTCACAATCCCATTCTTTTAGAAAGAGATCATTAATGCCAGTTAGTTATAAAAAGATGTTACCTTCCCTCTAATAGTTAAAACAACAGGACACACAAAACATTTTAATATCTTAAAGACTCTAAACATAAGGTTTCTGAAACAGAAGAATGTCTCAGCTAGGGAAAAAAGGGAAAAATCAAATTCTTATGAAACATTCATTCCCAACACTTTAAGTTAAAGTAATGAATAATTTAGTAGCAAAAATTATAAGGCTGCATCACAATTTCAAAACAATTTAGAATTTAAGACGATTTCTGACAAATAAAAATCCATAAAGGGGAATCATTTTTCTCATCAGTTTAGCAATTCTTAATTTTCACTTTGTTTTTTCCATTATAAGACAATGTCCATTTCACAAAGACCAGCTACTCAGACTAGAGATCAGATATAAATCCCAAAAGCACTGCAAAAGGCTTCTATTTGATTACAATACAACATGATGTCATGTATCCAGGACAACTGAAGCATTATGGTCTCCTAGGGATGAAACTGCTTCTTGGTCATAGATTTAGGTGACATGGCATGTGATCTGTTGAAAAATGTGTGCAGCTGCAGTCTTAAGCAAAACAACAAAAAGGAACAAAACACAAAGGGGTCAAAGAGCTGTTTTCACAGGAAAACTTTTCTAACTATTTTTTAAAATGGGAAAACAAACCATGGTCATTTGAAAAATGACAAAGGCAAAATACAATAACATTTTAAAAACTTATTTTGATTGAGTTTTCCTGTCCCCCAAATCTAGTTAAATACTCTTAGAAAAGTGTTTAAGATCCAGATCTGCCTAAATAATTTCTCTAAATCTTAAAAAAAAAAGCAGTCTTAGGAGATTAAAAAATCAAAATATAATCAAAAATGACAAGAAAAAATAAAACCATATAATTATATAGTCTGAATGTGGAAAACAATAACTTCATCTTAAAAAGTGAACTTGAATTCTGTGAAGATTTGATTTATTGACAAATACTTATGAAAACCAGAAGCTCTATATTATTTATATATTATGCACTATGTTTCCCTTTCCATGGTTTCAATTATCTGTCATATTCACTAGTTTGAGAAGTGAAATGGTTCAAAGTAAAACATGTTGCTAATGATCAATAAATATCCTAAGAAAATGAGGCAATACATTTAACTTTAATTTTAGAGACGTTAGTAGATTTGGAATCTGGAAGACCTGGGTACAGGTCAAATCTCTTCTCAGATACTAATTACATAAGTACCCCTGCTCAAGTCACTTCATCTCTCTGAAACCCAATTTCTTCAACTATAAAACAAAGAATTTGGACTCATTGACCTCTAAGATCCATTTCCAGCTCCAAAATCTGATTCTAGAACCTATTATGGTAAAGGAAGAGATAAGAGACACAAAGACAAAAGTTCATGGTCTCAGGAAAACAATTTTATATAAAATGGCTCTTATGTTGTCAGTGAATACCTCCTTTCCCACAGTGGGGACAGAGATAATTCAAGAAGCATCATTTCAAAAAACAATGCAGACCCAAATTTAGAAAACAAGAACATTTTCTACTATATTTTGCTAAGCATATTGCTAATAGAAACTGAACTTATAAAATTCTGCTATTATCTGGAAATTTCATAAAAGTATGGTAAAATTAACCTGCAAATTATAAATCATAATTGGCAAGCAAGTCCAAACCTAAGAATCTCTACGTTTTTAAACTGTCACAACAACCTATACAAGCCTCAAATAAAAAATTACTTGTTAAAAGTGGAGAAAAATTAAAGGGATAAAATGCTAATTATCCTCATCACTTATAATTAGAGGGATTGCCCACCTGTTATCTCCTTCAACTGATATGGGCACGGTTAAACTAGCTCTTTGTTCTCCCACAGACAGCTTTCAATGGCACTTTAAAAAAGTAATGTGTACACACTGAAATAAGTTCATTTCAGAAATGCATTAAGTCAATGAATCTAAGGTGTTATAAAGTGCATGGATAAATTCTGTTGGCACTCGACAGCGGGCATTGGGTTGGTTTTTTTTTCCATCAAAATTTACGTGTAATATGGTTTCAATGACCTTGAATCTTTGCCATAATCAGTCTGTCATGCAAACTCTCCAACCATTTTGTACTCAATTACTTCACTATATTACTGTCAGAAAATAAGCAACTATTTAAAGTACAGTAATGATCAGAAATAAATTTAATAAAGGTAGGGGACACGTCATCTTATTAATAGTGTTGATCTTTTCTGTAAAGTATTAAATAGAAATAAAACAAACCACAAAGGAATTTGGTTTTAGCAATTCTAAATCACTTTATTGAATTTTACAACTTGACAGGATTCAATCTATTATTTCCTAAGCTCACTATAAAGGAAAAAAGCTTATTTAAATGCAATTCCATTATAAGATCATGTTTAATTTAACAGGAGATAGTTAAATCAATCCTACTTAAAATGCAATTAGCTTTAACCCAGTACAATTATCCAGATAAAAAAAGTCTTATATTTCCCCAAATACTAATGATGTGATACTCAGCATGAAATATCTAGAATTTTTAAAATAAAAAATGACAGCTGTCTTTACAGACAAGCTAGACAATTCCATCAACTAGTAATAATATTTGTATGTGTAATAATTAGTTTATAACACATATACTAATCAGGCAGGATAAATGTCAGTTAATTCAGGATTGCATGGA
Organism: Gymnobelideus leadbeateri; assembly: GCA_011680675.1. Classification (NCBI taxonomy): domain Eukaryota; kingdom Metazoa; phylum Chordata; class Mammalia; order Diprotodontia; family Petauridae; genus Gymnobelideus; species Gymnobelideus leadbeateri. The sequence continues at coordinate 110,911 of WOXC01005101.1, read as the reverse complement.
GTAAAGTTTGAAAACAGTAAGATCTACATAATACTTTGAAAACTCCCCCAAATCCTATTCCAAATATCCACAATGCTGGAATAACTATATTTGGTTCTACTTCATGATCCGGTTTCTCACTGCCTATTTTTTTTTTAAGTTAGAATATCCATATGACTCATGTTTTGCAATTAAGTATAAGGACTGCTAAAGTTTGTGCGGGGTTAAGTAACCATTTGATCAGTCTTTCAATTCAATGGAACCACTTTCAAAAATGGTAGAAAAAGAAATTCATGAAGACATTCTACTACAACAGAAAGAGCAATCAACAATACTGAAGTCAGAAAGCTGGGTTTAAATATCGCCTCTGATGCTTACTATTTGTGAGACTCTGGGCAAGTCATTTTATATCATGAGGTCCATGGGCACCTCAATTTCCTCATCTATAAAATGGGAATGTGTATAGACTATATTGTCCCTTAGACCCCTTCCAACTCTAGGCCTATTACTCTATACTTTTTTGTGTGTGCAAAAATATATACATGTGTGTATAACCAACAGCCAGTTACCAACAGATAATTTTCCAAATGATGTGAAGAGTTCTCAAAAGAATTACAAGTGATTAACATCCATATGTTTAACATCCATATTAAAGAATGTTTCAATTCACAATAAGAGAAATGAATATCAGAACAAATCTAAGGTTTTACCACACACCCAGTAAATGGGATGACAAAAGATGAGAATGATCCACGCTGAAGAACTCATGGGAAGATAGGCACATTAGTGCCATTTTTAGTGGATCTAAATAACCACTTTGGAAAGAAATCTGGAATTATACCAATACTCTTTGAACCAGAGATTGATTCTACTACTATGCATATGAAAGTTCCCAAATAGACCAAAATATTTAAATCAGCAATTTTTTTGTGATGGCAATGGATTAGAAACAAAGTAAATGCCATTCAATTGGAGAATGGATAAATAAATGATTAGTACACGAATGTAATGGGATATTATTGTGCTATAAGAAACATGATGAATACAAAGAACCATGGAAAGATGAACCGCTGCAGAGTAAAGTAAGCAGAACCAAGAAAACAATATACATAATGCCCACAATTTATATGAAAAGGATAACAACCACAGAAACAAGTGAATATGAACATTACAGAATGTAATGTTCTCCCCAACGAACAAACGTGAAACCAAAGAAGACATCTCCACCTTTTCTCCCCCCATTCCCCGACTCCTTAGCAGAGATGTTAGATTCACGGGTATGAAACATGCATATATTTTCAGACTTTTTGGTGTATAGATTGGTTTTATTCTTTTTTTTATTAAATAGAAATAAAACAGGAGTATCAACATTAAACATGGAGACTATTTACCAGATACAATGGTTCAAAGCTCAATGCAGAGAGAGAATGCTGGCCAATGACATTGTGCTAATTATAACAATTCCTGGAAGGCTACAGGGACCTTCTCACTGAGATCCACTGTCCCTCAAAAGAGACTGCTTTAACTCTCTACATGGGAAAAACAAAGTATGAGGCAAAAGGGAGCTATGGAAGAAATCGGCCCAAATGGTAGTCAGGAACTTTTACAATGTTTTCTACAATGTTAAACTGTCATTAATGTTAAAGCTTACTTTGTTAACACTATTATTCTCCCAGCATTAACTACATAGAACAAAATGAAGAAGTATAACTGAAAGTAAAGCAAAGATCAATGAAAAGACATGTAGTAGGTATAAACAAACTTCAGCATATAAACTGGGGATATTTAACCAAGAGAAGAAATAGAGGAGTCATGATAAATATCTTCAAATAACTGCTTGAGTTTCATGGGAGAGTAACTGAATTTGTTTTGCTTGACCTAAGAGGGCAGAATTAAGTACAATGGACAGAAGTTTCAGAAAAACAAATTTAGGGCTGCCATGAGGAAAAATGTCCCAACAAGTAAAGCTATCCCACAGGAGAATGGGCTACCCCAGGAGGTAATGGCTGGTCATATTCATACAGAGGTCAGATAACTATTTATTGAGGTTGTGGTTGAAAAGATTCTTTAGCAAGTATGGACTGTACTAGTTGAGAGTCTCTGGAATTCTGTGACATTACGTCCAGAAGATATTATCATATTTGTTAAAGACTGGAAAAGGAAGTGGATTGGTTAAATAGCAGTAGTAAAGGCATAGTAAGATTTGGACAGTCTAGCTTGTTGATATCCATGAGGGCCTCTAAGAAAGATCTTCTGTAGAGAATTTACATAAAGCCATGGACAAGGAATGCAGGAGATGAGACTGCTGGACAGAATGCCCATGGCCATAAAAATGAATCCAATTAAGTACATGCATGTATAAATCTACTATTACAAATACATTATAAAACTGTGAATAGAAAAAGCCCTACAGCTTAAAAAGTAATTTACACATTGAAAGCACTGTCCTATTTGGCCTCCTAAAAATGCTTGAAATAATACTACTTCAAACCCCTAAGTCTTATTTATAACTAAAAATAAAGATATAAGGGGCGGCTAGGTGGCGCAGTGAGTAGAGCTGGCCCTGGAGTCAGAAGGACCTGAGTTCGGATCCGACCTCAGACACTTAATGCACACACAAAACAAAACCTAGCTGTGTGACCTTGGGCAAGTTACTTAACCCCAATTGCCCTCCAAAAAAAAAAAAAAAAAAAAGCAAAAAGAATTGGGGCGGCTAGGTGGCGCAGTGAAGGGAGCACCGGCCCTGGAGTCAGAAGGACCTGAGTTCTGAGCCGGCCTCAGACAATTAATCCACACAAACAAAAACCTAGCCATGTAACCTTGGGCAAGTTACTTAACCCCAATTGCCCTAAAGGGGCTGCTAGGTGGCGCAGTGAGTAAGAGCGCTGGCCTCGGAGTTGGGATGACCCGAGATCAAATCCGGCCTCAGAAAATGAGCACCCACACATAAATAATGACTAGCCGTGTAACCTTGAGCAAGTTACTTAACCCCAATTGCTTTAAAAAAATAAATAAATAAAAATAAAAATAAAAATAAAGATATAATACCAAATGCTATGAAAAAAATGCACTTATAAAATTATTCACCTATTATCTTGTTATCATGCATATTTTTTCAAAAATTTCATTTTACATTCAAATGCCAGGACACAAATAAAGAATTTTAAAAAAAAGAAACAAAAACATATCACAAACTCAGATATTGGAACTTAAATACAAAGTTAGAAAGAAATAAAGCCATGTCACATGCATAGCAGAATATGAGAGGATTCAAAGCATGTAATAATAAATTTTCATTTCAAGAAAGCCTATGTTAAGTACTCGTGTTTAGAATTGTCCATCTTTTCTTTGCTTCCTTGTGAATTTTCTTGTTCTCTGCTGTGTACTTTTTACTTTGTTCTTTTTTCCCCTCTCCCCAAGCCCCCCCAGAAGGCCACAATAAAGTTTAAATGTTTCTCCATTAGCTATAGATATATACATACACATATATAGACATATACATTCCCCAACCTATTCTACTCCTGATCTTTGTTTTAATGCATATGCATATCTCTTATTTCCTATCCCTCCTGCCTTCTCTATTTTTACGCACTACCTTGCCCTCCTATGATCTGCCTACCCCCCCCTCCAAGGATCCCTCCCCTATCCTCCTGTTCCCATAAATCTAAATACCCTTCTATATCCCTATTTATCTATTCTCTCACCCTCCCCTCTAAAGATCCCTCCCTTGTACTCTGCCCCCTCCCTATGCCCCATTTTATTTCTTCTGAATTTAGAAGACTTTTATGCTCTTCTAAATATATATGTTTTGTTTCCTCTTACACCCATTCCTGATGAAAGTAGGTTACCAGAATTACCAGCCCTCCTCCCCCATCGAATTCCTCTGTATCAATTCCTCCTCTTGCACCTGATTTGTATAAAATTGCCCTTTTTATCGGTTCCTAAATGGTTTTACTTTTTATATTAGTATCATGCCCAGGTTCTCCCCAATCTTTCTTATGAACTACCCAATTATTAATAATAATCTTAGACATAAATTTTACATACATAAAAAGTAAAAAGTCTATCCTTATGGAACCCTTATAATCAGTCTTTGTTGTGCACCTTATATTTATTTTGGTTCTTGTATGTCGAATTGTCAATAAGTTCAGGGTTTGTTTTTTTAACAGTCTTGAAACTCTGAAAGTTTATCAAATGTCCATCTTTTTTTTTTTTGGTTCAAGATAATTTTGCAAGGTAAGATATTTTTGGCTGGAGCCCCAGTTCTTTTGCTCTTTGATATGTTATGTTCCAAGCCTGCAGTCCTTTAATGTTTCTGCTGCTAGGTCTTGTATAATTCTAATTGTGCCACCATCATATTTAAACTGTTTTAATCTTGATGCTTTTAATAATTTTTCCTTGAGATGGGTATTTCAGAATTTGACTATGATATTCCTATGAGTTTTCCTCACAGGATCTCTTTTAAGTGGTAATCAATGGATTTTTTTCTATTTCTATTTTTCTCCCCTCATTCTAGTGCTTCAGGACAATTTTCTTTAATAATTTCTTATATTATAGAATCAAGATTATTTTTGATCATAACTTTCAGTTAGTATAATTATTTTTATATCTTCTCTTCTTGATCTATTCTCCAAATCTGTTGTTTTTCTTAGAAGATGTTTCACATTCTCTTTTGTTTTTTTTTAACCATTTCCTAATCTCTTAAAATTACACTGGCTTCACTCTGCCCAATTCTAATTTTTAAGGTGTCGTTTTTCTTAAGATTCTGGATCTCCTTTTCTAATTCTGTTTTTCTTGTATTATTCTTATTTTCTTCTTTAGTTTTTCCTCCATTTCTGTCATTTGATTTTCAAAGTCTTTTTTAAGGTCTTCTATAAATTCTTTTTGGGTAAGTAACCATTTAACATTACCCTTTGGGGGTTTCTTTACTTCAATTTCCTCCTCTGAAGATGAAATCCAGTCATCTCTATTCCCATAATGGGTTTTGGATTCTTTCTCCATTGCCTGTGCATTTTTTTGGTGGTGATAGCTTAGTTTTTTGTAGTCACCTCTAACCCAGGGGGGTGTGGGAAATGGTGCCCCTTGCCTCAGATCTTCAGTTCTTCCCTCTATCCTGAAACCAAAGTCAAACCTCCAGCCTCCTGTAAGTATCCACAGCCACGGACTTTCTGTCCCACTGCTTCTACACTCATGGGTTGTGTGCTGGTTCCTTCTTGCCCCTGCCGCTCTCTGCAGCACAGCTGGATCATGCGTATTTTTTAAGCACTACTATATTTATTCATTCACACAAACACCTAGAATGCACCTAAAATCAAAGCAAAGTATGTTTTCTTTTCCAAGGTCAGTTTTGTGGACTTATCATTTCTTTTCTTATTTCCCAGACATCTCAGTTCTGTACTTAATAACAATGTTTACACTTTAATTTATTTCCCTCACAATATATAAGGATGGGGGGGAGGGTTTGCTGGAATTATGATTTCTTTCTTTCCTTCTTTCTTTTTGCTTTTTGGAGGGGGGAGGTAGAGCAATTGGGGTTAAGTGACAAGGTCACACAGCCAGTTTTTGTGTTAAGTGTCTGAGACCAGCTTTGAACTCAGGTCCTCCCGAGTCAAGGGCTGGTGCTCTATTCACTGTGCCAGCTAGCCACCTCCTGGAGTTGTGATTTCAATGGCATAGAACTCCTGATGTGAAAATTCCTGCCATTAATGCAGAACAACCCATCTCTAGCCTAAGGAGCTATCTAAGACACTGAGAGAGTGTATCTTGCTCCCCCTAGTATGTGTCTGTGACCAGACTTGAATCCAAGTTTTCTAGACTCCAAGGCAAGCCCTCAATCCAGTATACCACACATCACAGAGGGATATAAACTATTTTTAATAACTGATGAAGATCTCTTTTATAGTAGGTATCTTGCATATTCCATTGGTATACATACAATATCAAAAAGATCTAGAGAATGATCAGAGGGCATGGATGGATTAAGATTCACATTACTAATCCAGCCTCAGAAAATGAGCACCCACACATAAATAATGACCAGCCGTGTAACCTTGAGCAAGTTACTTAACCCCAATTGCTTTAAAAAAAAAAAAAAGATTCACATTATTGGTAGCTATACCCATATTGAGATCATAAATCTCAAGTAGCAAAGCTGGCTATTTCACTCTAAATTTTTTAAATAAGATTTTTGTCATTTTAAAATACCACCACATAAGACACTAATGATATTATATCATGTAAAATTCTATTTGCAAAGAGTATAAATCAATACTGAATCTTTCAAAGGTGCTTATAGTATAGCTCTAAATATATGAAAATGATGTCTTAGCTCATGGTACCCATTATACTTGGTGCCAATGGTTCAAATAAACTTCCTTTATCTCTACAACATACAAAAAAGAATTCCGGGGTGGCTAGGTGGCGCAGTGAGTAGAGCATCGGCCCTGGAGTCAGAAGGACCTGAGTTCAGATCCAGCCTCAGACAACGCACACCCAAACGAAAAAACCTAGCCATATGACCTTGGGCAAGTTACTTAACCCCAGTTGCCCTCCAAAAATCGCAACAAAAAAAAAAAAAAGAATTCCGAATCAAGCTTTATATTTTGTTCTGTTACATGATTAATACCTCTAGAAAAAAAAGTCATCCAGCACCAAAAAATGTATCAGTATCACATAAAGTGCTTATAAAATTCTTGCTCCATAGAACTTCTAGATAGTCTATGTATATTTAAAACTCAGTCTTGTTTTTTTAAAAATAGAGAAACCTGGGGCAATACCCTCAAAGCACACTTAAATGCATCCACAACAGAAAAATAATCCCATGACCCGTCCACATGCTCCCTAAAGGCAATAATTGATTCTTAAGTGCTCTCTTACTACAGGGAAATAATCAAGGCCACTGAACAGATTTCAATGCTTTTGGGTATATGTAACTTATGACAGACACATTAAAGTTATAAAGTATGATTTTCAAAGAATTAGCCAGGCTTGAATATGATTTTCAAAGAATTCAGTAAATTTGTAAAAAGGTGAATACTTCCCAAAATTTTAGTTGGCATAAAAAAATGTGCCAAGAACATCCTCCAAAATTTTAAATTTTGGAAAATTAAAGAAATTTAAAAATTTTTTGATTAATTAAAATCAAAAATATTTTAGAGATCTTTTAAAAAATGTAATGAATGAAAGAAAATTTTTAAAAGTCTTTGTGAGGGGCTCTCTGGAGCTTCATAAATAATAGCAGAATGAAAAAGTTAAGGTTTTTTCAGTGGCAATCCTTAATTCTCAATTATATTCACCAACCACCAAACAATTGATATCTTTACCTCACTGCCTATGTACTCAGTGTACCTCAGTTTCTCACAAGTAAAATGATAAAAGAATTAACTACCATCTATCTATTTTAAAAGGATATTGTGAGAAGATCTGTTTAATACTTTAAAAATCTTTTTTATAGTACCTCTTACTATGAGCTACATTATCAAACTGACAAGGATGAATAACTTTGTCATTAAACCAAGTGTGTAAAACCTTAAATTAGAACTCTCAACTAGCCATTTTGTTTTGCTGCTCTCTCAAATTAAGTATCAAATCACGAGAAAACAACTTAATCAGAGATTTGTTTAAAAAGCCTACTTTGAAAATATATTCTGCACAGTACAAATTCAGTTCATTATTCTCAATGTACAGCAACACACAGAATAGATTTTTCAGAACAATGACCCTGAGGAAAAGCCAGATTACATTATATTCATTTTAATTGGCTATATTTAAACAGAAATTATATTCATGTACCTCAGTTTATTCAATTTAAGCAGAAATTATAAGAAATGAGATAAGATGAGAATGAGATGAGAAATAAGATGAGAAATGATAAGTATAAATTTTGGAAAGTTTTGATAATGATTAAAATTGAAAGAGATTTTTTGGATTACCAAGTCAGTTAACTAAAATTTTCATTCACTAAGTACTGTTATTTACTGTACAATATTTTTTCTATGGACTTTCTATGGCATTGTTCTATTAACTACCACTATTCTATTATTAAACAAAAATACCTGAAAACAAAGTATGTTATCACTCTTCTAAGTAACTTTGATCCATGGATTTTCTAGTTCCTCAACCCCAATTATTTTTTTCCACTGTGTAAGCAAGCACGCCCCATCATAAAGTCAGGTGGAGAGAAAAAGATATCAGAATTGCATAAAGAGTAATTTTTTAACATTGTGAAAATACCATTAAGACAAAAAATAAGTGTTATCCTACCTTTTTTCGAATAACCAGCTTAGCTCCTTTAATTCCTACATGTAAACTTCCCAAGGAGCAATAATTATCCACCCCATGAACACAGAAAACAGAATATTCATTTTGGGAGAATCAAGCACCTTCCCTCTAAAGTTACCTTTTATCTACTTTGTATGTATCTTGTACATACCCTTTTATGTACAAGTTGTCATTCCACCAACCCCCTCTCCAGAATGTTAAGCTCCTTAAGGGTAGAGGGACTGATTTTTGCTTCTCCTTAGTATTCCCTGCACTTCTTAGCACAGTTCCTGAAACATAAGTGTTGAATAAATGTCTACTGGCTGATTGAAAACAGTAATTTTACATTACCTATATTTGCAACAAAACGAAGCGTATGTCTTAAAATTTATAAATTCTTTTACTTTTCACAAGTAAAATGCCCAAAGACAAAGTTAGAGCTTAGGAATCTTGGCAAGATGTGTAGAAGCAGAATTCATCAAGACCTAGTAACTGGGGGAGGCTAGGTGGCCCAGTGAGTAAGAGTGCCGGCCCCGGAGTTGGGATGACCTGGGATCAGATCCGGCCTCAGAAAATGAGCACCCACACATAAATAATGACTAGCCGTGTAACCTTGAGCAAGTTACTTAACCTCAATTGCTTAAAAAAAAAAAAAAGACCTAGTAACTGATTAGATACTGGGGACAGTGGGACAACAGGGAAGGATGTGAACCTGGGTTACTAGAAGGACAGTGGTGCCTTCACAGAAATAGGGGCATTTATAGGAGAGCTAGGTTTAGGGGGAAAGACTGAATTGTATCTTAGACGTAATGAGTTTAAGATGCCTATGGGACATTCATAGAGATGCCATAAAAGCAGTGAGGTAGGCCAAAAACTTAAGAGATATGGGTTAGATATGTACATATGGAAATTCATTTGAATAGAAGTAACAGTTAAAACCTTGGAGTATAGACTAAAAAGACCCAGGCCAAAGTCATAGGGAAATTATAATGATCCAGGAGCAAAAGACTGAGTAGGAAAACCAAGAGAGCAGCAGCACAGAAACCAGAGAACACAATGTCCAAAGTGTAGAAAGGTCAAGAGAGATGAGGACCAGGGAAGTCACTGAATTTAGCAATTAAGATAATTTCGGTAACCATACAAAGAAAGCAATTTGAATGAAGGGATAGATATAATGGGCATCAAATTTGCAAATGCCACAAACATCAGGAGTTAGCATACTGGATAGCAGTTAATACAAAAAAAGATCATAGGCTAGAATATTAGGCTGAAATACAAAGAACAAAGACAGTTCCAAAAGACTTAGGATGAAAAATGCTATCCACTTCCAGAGAAAGAATTGATGGAGTCTGAATGTGTACTGAAGGAAATTTTTTTAAACTATTTTTCTTGGGGAGGGAGAGAATTTGGAACTCTAAATTTTAAAAAATGAATGTTAAAAATTGTTTTTACAGGTAATTGAAAAGAAATAAAATTTTTCAAAAAAAAAAATTTGGCTGAATCAAGATAAAATTTAACCCCAAAAAATCAGCTATACAAGTACAAGAAGTGGGAGGCTTGCCCAGAAAACAATGTGTGTAAAAAGATCTAAGTATGTTAGCAGATTGAAAGCTCAATGAGTCAACAACAATGTGCCTTGACAGCCAAAAAGGCTGTACTCAAAAGCAGTGTGTGCAAGAAGTTCTAGTTCCATCATATTCTGCCTTGGTTAAACCATATCTGAGTCCCATTTTTTAGTAAAGACACTGACAAGCGTAAGAGTTCCTAGAGAAAAGCAACTTATTACATGTCCTATAAAACATGTAATATTGAGATTAGTTGAAATAATTAGGGACAGGTAGCCTGGAGAAGCCTTAGATCCACCAATATAAAGAGCAGTCTTTGAAGAGTTCTCATCAGGAGTGATACTTGTTCTGTTCAGTCCTAGAAGACAGAACCAGGAGCAAATTGCTGAAAATTGCAGAGGCAGATTTGGGATTTATCTAAGGAAAAACTTTAAGGATTAGCTCTGTCCCAAAGTAAAAGAGCTTTCTGGAGAAAGTAGTGGCTGCCCTTCACAGAGTTCTTCAAGCAGAAGCTGTATGACCACTTGCTGGCAAAATTATTTGTAAGGGAATTATTTTTCTGGTATCATTAGATTAGACAATTTGCGTGATCCCTTCCAACTCAAATACTTTTTTTCTCTCCGTTCTCATCAGAATCTGGCTACCCTACACACTTTCAAGACCTTATACTTTGCTACGCAACTAATCTTTGCTGCCCAACTAATCTTTCTTAAAAACTTTTCATCACATCACTCCAGTTCAAAAAAACTTCAAATGGCTGCTTTCTACCAATTCCAATCTAAACTCTGCCAGGTTTTCAAGGCCCTCTAAAATGTGAACCCTATTATATCCAGTCTTATCATCCACTACAACCTAAAAGGCTTCTGCCCCTCCACACTTCTCATTAGCCTCATCTGGAACAATAAACTGTTCTTATTTATATAATACCTTCACTTTAAAGAGCACCTTGTTATCTCATTTAATCTTCACAACAAACAACTCCATGAAGTGCGTGGTCTAATTATCCCACATTTTACAGATGAGGAAATTGAAGCTCAAAAAAACGCAGTTCCTTTGCCCAGGGTCACATGGGCACTAGTAAATGACAAAGGACTAAGATTAGGACCCAAAGCTTCTAATTCCAGATTCAGTGCTCTAAGGATTACAAATCTTTCAACCAACAAATTATTTATGGGAGGCCTACAGTATACCTCTGGGAAACAAAACAAACAGGGCCAGGAAGCTAATAAGAAGCTTGTAATTTCATTGGGTAGATAAACATATTGTAAAAGGTAACATTTATATCTTCATACTACTTGTTCTGAACAACAAATGTACATATCAACATGAACAGTAGATTTTTAAGGGCTACTAATAGCCAAATGGCTAACCAGTTTAGTGAGGAGTCAATGAAATAAACCAATCTTCCCCCTTTTTTGTAGAAAAATGGGGAATAGTAAAAACAGGTGCATTAATATTGATATTAAGGAGATGTTAGATCAGTTAAACAGAGCTATCTGTTTTACAAAGCACTTTCCCAACTACTACCCTAATTACACATAAGTAGTAAAATTACCTATTTTACAGAAGAAGAAACTGAGGCTTAGAGTTTAAGTTACTTGCCCAAAGTAACAGTGGTCTAATGCCCTATGAAACTGGCTGCCTCTCATCCTGAGAATAGAGCTAAATGAGAATGCAAATTATCAGTTAAGTGCTGATATCAGTGGTACATAAAATTTCAGTTTGTGTAACAGAATACTTGGACCTTGAAACAGATGAGCTAGGTCTTAAGGGTAGGATTTTCATACATGAAGAAATGGGAAAGTACTACAATTAGGCAGAACTGATGAAAACCACCTGGAAAGTAAAGAGTGTAAGTGATATTTTAGAAAAAGTGAATATCTGAATTCCAGCTGTCATGTAGAAAAATAGTGGTGAGAAAGAATGGGCTTGAAAGTTTCACGTAGGAAAATAGGGAAGAATGGGGCTAGAAATGATTATTGAAAGCCTTTATTAGTCAATAATAGTTTGAACTTTACTCTATAAGTAATGGAAAGATACCAACAGTTTTTGAGCAGAGGTAACAATGTTTTAAGAAGATTAATCTCATGGTGATGGTATGAAGGATGGACCAGAAAGGGGAAAAAGTTCAGGAGAAAGAGCAATTGCTAGGCTCAAGTTCAATTTTCTCCATGAAGCTTTACTACTCAAATCCTCAAAGGTGATCTAAAGTACTTAATTTGCAACACATAATTTAAATATTAAATTATAAGATCACATACTGTCTTGCATTAGTAACTGTTCTTCCACTCACTTTTAACAAACTTGTTGATTTGTTAACAAATAAGCATTGATCAAATTACTATGTCCAAGGCACTGTGGTAGATCACTGGAATTACAAAAGCAAAATATTCCTTGCCTTCAAGGAATATCCTACTTGAGGGATACAAAACATCCACAGACAAATACTAAGTAATTTCAGGAGGGATAAAGTGGTATCAGTTTACTGACTAAGTGGAAGAGAACCCTGGCTCTCTAGAGCCAGAGGATTTTGATTAAAATCTACTATGAAGTTTATTACCTATGTGCCCTTGAGCAGGTCACTAAACTTCTCATTTGTAAAGTGAGAATATAGATGGTTCTTAAGGTTCTTTCAGGTTTGAGATCTATGATCCCATGAATTCAGGAAATGAGGGAGTACACCAGGACCTGGAAAGAAGTTAGTGGTTAACAGTGGAAGGGGAAGGACTCAATACAGAGGATGACATGTAGAGTCCAGAGAACCACTAGTAAGCTAGTTTGGCTGCAATACAATATATGAATTCGAGTAATGTGAAATTAGTCTGGATGGAGAGGTAAGGAGTCATAGAGTGGAAAGCTTTAAAATGTCAGACTAATGCATGATTATAATAATGAAACTTGGCCCCAGAGACAAGACAAGAAAATTATCTCCCTTCTTTGGAGAACTGTGGAAACAGAACTGTGTATGTAGTTTAGTTTAGCTAAACTGTTTTTTCTCCTCTTTGCTTTTTATTTATTCATTCATTTGTTCATTTATTTACTTATTTCTCCCCCCCACCCCACCCCAACATGAGTCATTGGGCAGGGAAAGAACAGAATATATATTAAGATACAAAAAGCAAAATTTATCAGTACCAATTTTTTTAATGCTAGGATATGAAGCTTGAAACCCCTCTTATGAATATTAAATTGGCAGCTCTTGTTAATATGTCAGAAATGTTAGTCTTGCCTCCCAAATTTGAGGGCAAAAACATTTTTTAATTTATTGTTTTCCTAATAGTACCTAATCATTTACTGATGAATTTTTATGTGGCTACAATAAGACAGATGTTTAATTTATTAAGAGCATGACAGAAATGAAGATGACAAAGAAACAGATAAGAAACTTAAGTAACAGAGCTACCAGATTGGGGGTGGGGGCAAGGATGGGAGTGGATTTCATTTATATTTGTTGCACTTTGCATCAATGGACTTAACAAATGTAGAATGAATCAATCGATCAGACCAAGATTAAATTTTTTTGAACTAAACTTTTCTAGGTTTGACATTAAAAACTCTACATTTAGTAACCAAAGAAAAATATTCCTAAGTAAAAGTTTTTTAAAGATTATACATGAAACCATAAATTCTACTATTTACAATTTGTTTCAAAATGTATATGTTAACAAAAGCATTCTATTTCTTTCCATGACTCCTTCTGTACTTTTTGGTACATTTCCCAATTTTGTTGTGGCCAAATTTTTCCTTTTCAGGTAAATTAATCACGGATATTATTGACTGATGTTCCTATGATATTCTGATCATATAAGTTATTGGACACATTATGTTGTCAGTATAGTACTTATCAGATGAAATAAAACAAGATGATCAATTAGGTTCTAGAGTAATTATTTCACATTCCTTTTACATTTATTTTCCCATGCCTTTTCCTGCACAGTATCTTGTTGTAGCCTCCTGTTGTTGTTCAGTCATTTCAATTGTGTCTGACTCTTTCTGATCCCATTCGGGGTTTTCGTGAAAACCTAGGGGGGTTTGCCATTTCCTTCTCCAGCTAATTTTACATAAGAGGAAACCGAGGCAAACAGAGTTAAGTGACTTGCCCCAGTTCACACAGCTAGTGTCTGAGCCTCATTTGAACTCAAGTCTTCCTGCTCTCTCCTACCTTCCCCATTAGCCTATGTTTTTATCAATTGACTCTCATTCATCCAATTATTACACTCCATTGCCACCTTGCCATCATTCTGAAGACAGATAATAGAAAAATCTAAGTTTTCTATTTGAACACTGAGCCCTTTTTAATGCTTTTCATAGGTTAGTTTTTTTAAATAAAAACCTGATCAGCTAAAAACAAAAGGTAACTTGGAAAAATTTCATAGGATCAAACTTTATGTAGCTAGGTGGTCTGTTTTCCAAGTAACATTTTTAGTATATGCAGTACAAAGTTGTGAAATTCAGCATATAAATATCAAATCTAGATTATGCTTTCATATGTTCAATTTATCTGCGCATACATTGCTGCAGCTGTCATGCATTCTATTCAAAACTAAGATTCCATTCACTGAAAATCCATTTAATCTTCACAGTAGTTCAAAAGAACTAAACAGCTCACTTCCAAAATCAAAGAATATTACCATAACAAAATCAACAAGCAGTTTCTGAACTCCAATATTAAGGCACCCTATTAACAGTAAAGAACTTATTTAGATCCTTTCTGGTAATCGTTTCCATTTTAAAAATAGAAAAACACAAAATAGAAAGGTAAAATAAAACTCTTTTGACAGAAAATAGCAAATTAAAAAATTTTATCAAAGCAAGAATTTTTATGTCTAATGACAGATCTACACAATTAAGAAGTCAACATATATACCCAGAGGTATTTTCCTGTGTTAGGGAACTCCACAATTCTACCAACTTGATCTCTCCTGTTTAAATTACTTAAGAGTAGCCAGCACTGGACCTTAAGGATGACTCTGCTATTAGACCTTAAGGATGAGTCAACAAAAAAGCAGAAAAGGTAATAAGTTACGGGAGGACTACATGCAAAAGGAAGCTGAAATGCCATCTTATTTCTGACAACTCACTGCCAAAAGGTAGCTGCAGCTTTGCTATAAGGACACAAGCTCTGGTAAAGCCTTTGACCCCAAAAAGCTGCCTCCCTCTCTAAGCCCGAGCTGGCCACACGCCTGTCACAATCCGAATTACAATGGGGGAAATGGCAAAAGCTAACCCAAAGATAAAGTTATCGCCTCATTTGGCTGGGGAGAGGGTCTGCTTTACCTCTTCCCAGTAGGCATTTGCTCATAGATCTAGGGTGGGGAAAGAGAAAGGCTGAGTCACCTTTTGCACAGTAAAAAGTTGCTTTTTGCAAAGAGGACAGGGAAGGAGGGACATTCGCCGGTATGCTCCTCCTCGTGGGGGGTTGCTGCTACAACCAGGAAGGGGCCAGTGCGGAGACACTGCCCTAGGTGTCCTCCCCTTCCCCAAACCCCTGGGGTTATGGGGGACACATACAGTTTCAAGAAGTTGGGAAGAGCAGGAGAAACGGCAAGGGCTGGAGAAGACATTCGGGTCACTTTCTTTCCCCCGCCCTTTTCCCCCGCCCTATTCCTCCTCCGGGCTGGGCTGGACGCGTAAGGCGGAAGAGCTTAGCATGTGCCTTATGACCCCTATAAAGAGCAACCTTCCTTCCTTCCCTCCCCCGCTATCAAGAAGCCTTCCGATTTTCCAGGGAAAGGTCTGAAGGGCAAAGGCAACCACGTCGCCCCACAAGCACACGCAAACAAGCGCGCGGCCAAAGTGCCCGTGTTGCACAACACAAACACCCACTCTGCCCGACCAAAGCAGGCCGGGGCCACTAACCGCTGCGGCAGCTGCTGACACCGGCGGGGGGAGGGGAGGAAGCCGTCCAACAGCACCCCCTCCCCCCACCCCAAACTCTGCACTTTCCCACTTCTCCAATTATTTTTAGCCCCGAGTACTAAGCGATCATCCTACGCGGTTACTTCCTTTCTGTCCCAATCGCCGCCTGTGCTTGCCCCGGCTAACCTCGTCTCCCTTCCCCAGCCCCTGAAGGTGCAGCACGCCTCACGGCGGGGGGCACGCGGCGGGGATTCCCCGCCAGTACAGACACCTCACCAGCGGCGGGGATGAAGTACGGACGTCAAACCTCTCCTCAAAAAACTTCTCCCACACAAGATTCCCCCAGCCCCCAGAAGCCTCCACCTCCGCCCCCCGACAGGGCAGGCTCTGTTCGCAGACGCCACCCTCACAGACCACACAGACCTCCTCCATTCCCGCTCGCGTCCGTCCCGAGCCGAGTCAGGGTAGGCACACGTTCCCACGGCGGCGGCAGCCCCCCGCCCCCCTCTCTCCCTCCGACCCGGGCCGAACTTGCGAGGAGGGGGCGGGGGAGAGAAGGCGCGAACCGCGAGCGAGCGCAGAGCAGCAGCCGCGCGAAGGGGGGACAGCGGGAGGAGGAGAAGAGGGAGGGCGCCGCGACGGCGGTGGCGGCGCTCCGGACTCACCGTCAGGCGTGTGCCTCTGGAGGGTGGGTGGGTGGATGTGGGGGGAGGGAGGGAGGAGGAGGGAGGGGGAACGCACAATATGGCAGAGACCCGCAGCTGCTCCCTTCAGCCGCCGCCGGGAAAGAGACAGCAGCGCTCGAGCAGCTGCGGCGGTGGTGGCGGCGTTGCCACATCCCCCTCCCTCCTCTTCCTCCTCCTCCTCCTCCTCCTCCTCGCCTTCCCTCCCTCCCTGCTACCATGGCAACGAGGCGCCCAAGTTCCCTAGCCCCGCCCTCTGCCCCTTAGGCTCTAGGAGAGGCGCTCCGCCCACCTTCCTCCGGGGCTCCTCCCACTTCCTTCGAGCTGACTCGCCCGGCAGTCCCCGCGGGCCCTCCCCAAAAGGGCGAGACCGCTAAGTAGGCGGAGGGGAGGGGAGAATTAGGGCGGGGCCCTGTGGTCCGTACCGTACCGTAGACGGAAAGAGTTGGGGGCGTTGCGGAGGATGGGGGCGGTGTTGTGGACGTTGAGGGGTTGGAGGGGCGGAGAAGGGGGCATGGAATAAAGCGGGAAAATGGAAAGGCCTCGCAGGGGCCTGGGCTGGGCCAATGGGAGAGTGGGGGAGGCGGGGCCACATGCCTGAGTGGCCTAGCTGGGAGCTGTGGGGCGGGGAAAGCGGAGACGTCCCAGCTGGACTCTCATTAAAAGATTGAGGGGCGGGGCTTAGTCGGCTAATTCCTAGAGGAGGCCTGGGCACCGCCCCTTTGGTCAGAGTTTACTCCTCTCCAACCCTCCTAAGCCTTTAAACAGATCATCAATGAGCTTCTGTATCCAGGAGTTTCCAACCCGTGCTGCTCTGAAACTATCTCCAATATATCCTCATTATATTATGTCTGTCGGTAGCTGTTTAAATGTTATCTCCCCCTTTAGACTGCGAGCTTCTTGAGGCAGGGACTGTTTTTGCCCTTCGTATCTCTTGGGCGCTTAGCGCAGTACCAGGCACACAGTGGATAGACATTTTATACATGCTAGCTGCCCAAGTAGAGTCAGAAAGACCTGCATTCAAGTGTTTCTTTTGACACATGCTAGCTGTGTGACCGAACAAATAATTTAATCAAGCCCTAGTTTGGAAAGGAATTTAATAACTTTATCTTGACTTTGTCCCATATACGTATCACAGAATTTGAGAATTGGAAGGGACCTCAAAAGTTCAAAGAAATCCCTACTATAACATAGCCCGCTAGTGTTCAACAGCTTCTGCTTAAAGACTTCTAAGTAAGAGAAGTCCACTTCAGGCAGCCCATTCCACATTCAAGTATCTCTGGAAATTTCCCCTATCATGGAACTTTAATCAACCGTTTTGCAACTTTTACTGTTTGCTCCTGGTTCTGCCCTCAGGACAAACAGAACAGTCTAATCTCTTCGAATGCACATGGTTCGAACACTAGAAGTTAGTCATCATTCCCAATTCATCTGGTGTGGGAACTACCTTCACTTCAACCCCTCTATTGCTTATAATAATAACTAACATCTATCTAGAACTTTAAGGTTATATCGCACTTTATACATATTATCTCCTTTCAGCCTCAGCAGGTATTATTATCCCCCTTTTACAGATGAGGAAATTGAGGCTAACAGGTTGTTACTTACCCAGACCTTTGCAAAGGCTCTTAGCACTGTAAGCCTGGCTTATAGTCATATAAATGTCATATAAATGCTTATTCTCCTCTTCCCATGGTCACATAGCTAGTAAAATGTCAGTAGCTATTTGAATGCAGGTCTTTCTGACTACAAATACAGCACATTGGCCACTATTCACCCTCACTTCTTTTTATACATGAGCTCTAAGGTAACTTTCATTCCTAAATCCTATAATTCTATAAACTAGAATCAATTTCATATTGGTAACAGTTGTACCATAATCCTTGGTCAATGACTCAACAACTATTAATTGAGCAACCACTAGGCTATGAAGTAGAGGAAACAAAAAGGCAAAGCCAAGGTCCCTCCCTGTGCTGGGAGAGGTGAATGAACTTGGAGAGACATAAACATTTTTAAAAATACTGATAGTACTTCATTGTTTGAATAAATGAATCATCTTTTTGATGCAAAATCTTTCTCCAGTGGTACAAATGGAAACTCATCGATACCCTCTCATCTTGTGTCATTTTCACATAAGCCCTCCTTCAGGAATTCCATCCAACTCTTTGGAAGGCCTTTGTCTAGGTTCTAGATCTCTTGAAATTGCTGAGACATTAAGGAAGAATGAATATTCATTTCTATACTCTCCACAGGTCTTTATCTTTTTGATAATACCTTTTATACTACTTCTTGTGTGTAATTCTTCCTTGATAATATGCCTATTTAGTTATATTGTTTTTAATTGTACTTAGAGTGATCCATAGTTTTGATTCTTCAGAGAATGTGTTTTCCATGATTCTAAACCATATAGCATTACTAGAAAGCTATTGCTAATTTTTTTTAAGAAATCCACACATTTTTTTCCCCTGTTCCAGAGAGAAACTTGGGATTATTCAAAGCATTGCACAATTTCCCAAAAACAATTCAGCCTAGTCTTTTCCTTATAATCAATTCTGGTCCAGCTCTAGGTAATTGCATATCAGAGCCTAGATAACAGGCTTTCTTTATCCACATGATTTTACCTGTGTAGATGGGGAAGTTGAACAATTTTGAGTGGTGGTGGATCTCTTTTAGAAGGTTCTGCACCACTAGAAAGTTAGAAGGGAAATGGGGGGGATATAAGAGAGAGCAGATTGGGGGAAGGGGTATTCAGTAGGCTTGCTGTCTTGGGGTAGGGGATAGGGGAAAGACGGGGAGAAAATTTGTAACTCAAAATCTTGTGGAAATGAATGTTGAAAACTAAAAATAAATTTAAAAAATAAAAAAAAATAGGGGACAGAGACAACATGGTGGAGTAAAAGCAAGAAGGTTCTGCAGAACCAGAGTTTGGTTCTGTCAGTACAATGACACTCACAAGCAGGAACACTTGAGAAACTTCACCATCTATAGGTGATTCCTCTCCTTTTGGACATTTCATGCTCCATGACAGTGGCAAATACCTTTGGCAAACATTTGTCGTCCTGTTTTATACTTTGCTTGAATTAATAATCAGAGTATTGACAAATAGTTATCTCTGTTATTCCATTGCTCTAAGAACCCTGTATGAGCTTATAACATGTATGAATAAGGGAATATTTTCCTCTACAAGGTATAAATGGCCAAGGTCTTACAATCCTGCTCAGGCAACCAGAGAGATTGATGCCAGGCTCTCCTAAAACGGAGCTATTTCCTTTCCCCTCATTCACCCTTAAAAAAAAAACCTCATGTTCCTCTCTGTAGCACATCCTATAAGTATGTTCCAAGCCTTGGTCATGCTTGTTACACATGGAGTCACCTTGTTGGGTGAAATATTTTAAGATTGCATGTCACTTTAGCGAGTCAAATCATTTTTATAGTAAAAAAAAAATTACAAAGCAGGTCTTTATTCTGAGCACCAGTTGTTTGACTAAAGATGTGGTCTGTAGTAGAATATTGTTTGCAAAAACCTTCCTGTTGTTTTCTCATATTTTTATCAAAGATGTCCTAAATATATGTATAGAGTTTGTTCACATTTCACATGTTGTTGGATAGCAACCAGCATCAAGAGGATGGTCTTAGAAGAAATACAAATATGCTACCCACGTGGTGTTAGAAATCTACCATTGCTGTAAGAGTAGGCTACATTAGAATAGCAATAGAACACAAATGGCATTGAGAGGATATCACTCATGTAGTATTGTAAGGAGAATGTTCTCATATTTGGACTGATTCTCTCTTCTCTCTCCTATTCCTTAATGATTTGGGGGGGTGAGGGTGGGTGGGCAGTCAGGGTTAAGTAATTTGTCCAGGGTCACACAGCTAGTAGGTGTCAAGTGTCTGGGGCCAGATTTGAATTCAGGCCCTCCTGACTCCAGGGCCAGTGTTCTAGCCACTGGGCCATCTAATTTTCCCTTCGTTAATGATGAGAGCTATTTTCAAACCAAAATATGCTATATATGGTAGCTTGTTCACTGGGGGGAAAGGGGTGGGGTAGTGTCTTTAAGTAAAGTCTGTTCATTTTTTTGGGATACAATAAAGAAGATTCTTGATTAGTTATACGTTGGACATATGGCCTCTAGGGTCCCCTTCAGATCTTATTCTATAGTTAAGGGATTCTCAGGGTTCTATTAAAACTCTTGTACTTACCTTATACTTTGTTCATGTTTACTTGTTCAATGTTACTCTCTTAAAGAGTTTTTTAAATTAATTTCAGAAGTGCTTTATCTTACCAATTGAATTGTAAAGCCTTTGAGAAGAGGGACCTGAATTTTAAGTATATAAATATAAATGTGTACATACACACACACACACACACACACACACACACATTTCCCCTGCAAACCCAGAAAAATACTCTGCACATAGCTGGTGCTCATCAATTTCTAGTTAACCTTTCTACTCACAAACTCTGAAAACACAGGCGTAATGGGGAGCCTAGCACATGCACAGAGAGCCACTGATGGTATCGCCCTACACTAGGAACCAGCTGAGGGTATTGTGATAACATGTAATGGAAGTGCCTTGGAGAGACAATGAGCATGTGTAGACATTATTTAACTAGTTCTGGCCTATTTAACACACAATTAGGAAATGGTTTTTTAATTGCTGTGTAGCTAGAACTGGGACTGTCTTCAAAAGTCTTTAATGTGAGCCACAATTTACATTGTTTGGTTCTTCTGTCTTGATTTGACTCCATCCCTAATGATGTCTGGTGAATTCCCTGATTAAAGGGAAAAGGCTTAGGTTCCTCCCCACAAAGACTGACAGGTGGCCTGTGAAATAGTTTCTTAGTATACAAGTTGTGTAGCCAACTCAGCATCAATGTCACATGGAAAAAGGAATGACCTTTTGGAGTGACCTTCAGGATCTATCCTAAGTTAGATGAGATGAGTACCCATCTGGCATGGACACAGCATCTGGACATGAGTTTGGTGGGGCCAATGTTATGTAGGAACTTAGTTCCTACCCAGAGACTGAGGTGAGAGAGGGGACAGTGTCCCCAAGGGGATAGTGGTGGGGGGTGGAGTTTGCATTTTTGTTCTTGCTATATCTTTGAAGTAAATATCCATTTCCAAAAGCTAATTAATGTCAGAATTGGTATACTTACTACTTGTGGCTAATAGTGAGAGAGACAAAGGCAGTAGAAAAGAGAAACACCTCAAACCTCTCAGGTTACTTGTAGAGTCCTGAGGGGAACATATTTGCTACATATGGTTAAGCTGAGATACTTTTCAATGTATGGCAAAACCACAAGTTATTTTCCTGAGACAAAATCTACCCAAGTCATCAGTTGACTCAAATAATACCTTACATTTATATATGACACTTTATTTCACTGATTCAAGGATCCAAGAATTTGAAAATATAGGTACTTACTCCACCAATGAAGATCACACCTCTTCTACAACTAAGAAACTCTGAGCCTTGTAGTAACCAATATGGTGATAAGCCTCTCTTGACTTCAGCTGATTACATAGTCCTTCACTATACAATGCTCAAACACTTTCCAGCTCCCTAGGACTTCCTAAAATTTTTACTCCAATCACACTGCCTTTATGAACCCAGAGTCAACTCTGGTCACCCTGAGACACTGGAGGATGACTCTAGAAGAGGTAAACTTTGACTTTCTCAAAATACTTTTTCATACAGTATGTTGTGGGATCCTAACAAAAAACTCTGCAACCATATATTTGGAAACTGTAAGCAAAGCTAGAGGTCATCTCATCCAAAATCTTTATCTCACAGAGAAAGAAACTGAGACCCATAGAGGTTAAGTGACTTGCCCAAGTGACTTAAAAGACCCATAGAGGTTAAGTGACTTGCCCAAGTGACTTAAAAGCAAAGCTTCCTTTTCTTATTCTAGTCCTCCTTCAGCTAGGATACATTGTCTCCAAACATGACAAATTACCCTTAAGGCAGAGTCCTCTGGTTTCACAATACTTTGTTTCAAAAGTACCCTTTACTTATAATAACCAAGACAATAAACATTTATTAAGTGCCTACTGTATGCCTGGCACTGTGCTAAGCACTGGGGATACAAAAAGAGCCAAAAGATAGTCCCTGCCATCAAGGAACTTACCAATAATTGATAGTGATAAGCATATAGTAGACTCAAAAAGGCTTTGTTGAATCAATAACTGCTAGTTACTAAATACTGGGTATACAAATAATTACTATCAATGATTGATAAATACTAGGTACTAAGTACCAGGCATTCTTGCCACTTTCTGGCCTTTTCACCACACTGCAATCCATCCCCTCTTTAACCCCTATTTCCTTTTTTAAAAATTAAATTAATTTATTTTTAGTTTTTAACATTCATTTTTATAATATTTTGAGTTCTACATTTCTCCCCCTCCCTCCTCTTCCTCCTCCTCAAGATGATATGCAATCTGATATAGGATATTCATGTACAATCATGTTAAACGTATTTCCATATTAGTCATGTCTCATCCCCATTTTCAAATACCTCTCAATGTGTAGTTATCCCCCATTGGAAGGTAAGCTCCTTGAGGGTAGAGATTTTGTTCCTTGCTTATATTTGTATACCTAGTACTTAGCAAGCATTTAATTCTCACTGGTCAAAGACAAAAAGAGAGGTCCTGTATATAGCAAAATATTTCTGGCAGCACTCTTTCTAGTAGCAAAAAACTAGAAACAAAATAAATGCCCATTGAATGAAGAATGGCTAAACAAATTGTGGCGTATAAATGTAAGGGAATTTTACTGCACCATAAGAAACAATTAATATGAAGAAAAAAGAGAAGCATGGGAAGACTTAAATAAATTTAAGAAAAGTGAATTCAGCAGAATCAAGAAAAATATGCAGAAGATTTAAAATAATATAAATGTAAATGACAGCAACAACACCATAATGAAACTGAACACTCTATTTTTAATGACCAACCTTGGCCTGGAAAAAGTGATATGAGAATATTAATCCCTGTTGTTGTTGAGCTGCTGCTGCTGCTGCTGCTGCTGCAGAGATGGGTGATAAGGAATGAAAGAATTGCATATAATATCAGACTCAATAGCTTTGTTGGCTAGTTTTGCTGATTCCCACCCCACTCCGCCCTTTTACAAAAGAAATTCTTTGTTATAAGAGATGATGCTTTGGTTGGAGGAATATGAATGAATGTGATATGAAAAAGCAATAAAAAGCCCAAAATAAATACAATGACTAATCTACCAAAGTTCTTTAAAAATATTCCAAAAATTTTGGTGTATTTTCTCCCCCCTTTTAAAAAAATTAAGTAATTCATATTTCTGAGAGATATAAGCCCTTCATACGGTAACTCTTGTTTTCTAATAGTTCTCTTGAAGTTACTGACTTATTTGAAGAGTCTCCACGCTCAGTATACTAATCTTCTAAGTAGCCTAACTCATACTTTCAACACCAACCACACCCTATTTGTCTTCTTTCCCCATGGGCTTTAACTTCCACTTTCACTTTCAAACTCAATAAGAGATTTTTTTTTTTCAGATGCCAAGCTCTAGGTCACTCAAAGTAAGAGGAATTGTCCTCCATCTGAGTAAGGGTTTCATTGAATGTAGTTTACTTGGCTTCTTGAAGTCGAGAAGTCTTAGGGGACAATGAAAAGGGCCCTAAATTTGGATTTTAGGGAGCCAGGTTCAACTCTCATATCTCGCTGTGTGACCTTGGAGCAATCACTAGACTTCACTGGATCGATGTCTCAACTCTCTGTAAAATGAGGACAGTGGAGTAGATGATTTTTAAGGTTCCTCCTAGTTCTAAATCAAAGCTGCGCTCCTGTTGAGAGAGGTTGCCTAGAAAACCTTAAAGTCCTACCTGCGTATGAATATATGGCCAGATTTCAGAGACTCAGGATCATAGAGACTTTGGAGGATCTTCCTGGAAAGATGGAAAATCCTTGGGCTAGAGAGCCCAGGTTATTTAGGGGTTCCAGTGATCTTCAGGCAAGGACTATCTCCTAATGTTTGGGGTACCAATCGGAAAAGCAGATGAGTGAGAGGAAGACACAAGTAGGTAAATATGTGAGTTAGAAAAGGTAGATTTGTGGCAGAGGAGTGTCTTAGACTCAAGACCAGGGAGAACCAGCAGTAAGTGAAGGACTGAGTCTAGTGAGTTGTTCTCCTTTCATCTGCTTTCCTAGGACACAGAGGTGACTGACTTGGAGCCCTATCAGAGGTGACTGACTTGGAGCCCTATTTATACTTTGTTTAAATGCTTATTTGCATCTATTTATTATTTGATACTGCTAATAAATTGCATGGCCATTAAAAGTGATGTTTAAGCTTAAACATCTGTGGTTTGTTATTGGGTAGGAGACATTTCTCTGGTTTACTCTGGAGTTGATCAGGTAGAGAGATTTTGTGATGTAAGTAATTTTGGAGAATATTCTAAAGCATGTCTACTAGGTTGCTTTTGGACCCAGTGAAAAAGATCATCTATAAAGAGACATGCTATTAGCAGACCAAAGTGATGGAAACTGTGATTGTCTTTGAGTGAACCTGAGGGGCACTGTCCATAGCCTAGTGCCATAGACCCCAAACTTATATCTACAGATATTATATTTTAATTCTGTTCAACTCTGCTTCAAAAGGTTAAAAATTTATGTACATATTTTAATCATTTTAAATTTTATTTGTTGTTTTTTTTTACTGATGAAGGGACTGGTTGGGAGGAAAAGGTTAAGATTTGGTAACCTACATAATAGCATTTAAAGTTTATATTTCTATCTGGAAGATCAAAGATCTGAGATCTGAAGTTAGAAACTATTCTTAAAGGATTTCAAAAGGAACTAGGATTCTGAGAACAGTATAAAAGAAACATTTGCTTTCTTTTAAAAAACATTAAGTTTCTAGTTTTGGTAAAGAAATCACTTAGTTCCTTTCCTTCTCATCCTTATCTTCTATGAGGTATGTAATCATTTCTAAGTCTATTTGATGGAAGATGTCTCCCCTATCTGGATACCTCTTTAGCATCCTTTCTGCAATAACTTTGTAAATTATTGAAAGGAGAAGAAAATCTGGTTGTTCTATAGATCTCCACTCACCCTCCCCCAAACCACACCCCATAAATACAGTGACAGTACAACTAGGTATGGATTAGTACAAATAATTAGTTCTCCTCAAGTGGTCATATCATTTAAATTTGCATTTAAATTGATGGTGATACCAATGATACCAATTGAGATGATACCAATTACCAT
This sequence comes from Gymnobelideus leadbeateri, assembly GCA_011680675.1. Taxonomy (NCBI): domain Eukaryota; kingdom Metazoa; phylum Chordata; class Mammalia; order Diprotodontia; family Petauridae; genus Gymnobelideus; species Gymnobelideus leadbeateri. The sequence goes on along the minus strand of WOXC01005101.1, from coordinate 85,315 downwards.
ATTTTGCATAATTGTAACTTCAAATAAATTTCACATTTCACAGCCATTCCACAACACTGATAAAATGTTGGTATTAAAAAAAAATAGATCTTTGTTTTCATGGGAAGCTTGACTTCATTAAAGGAACTTTGTAAATTCTGGAAGACTAACTCTCCTCCTCTTCTTATACTCTGGGCCCAATTTGTTGATCCATACTGGCTGTCCTAGATATACATAATGATGGGCCCATAGGCTGTCTATTCAAATGCATGCTATAATCTGGGCAGTAGACATTCTCCATCCATTTGTTCTTTCTTGTGTGACTATTTTGTTTTTATCTTTTTATCCCCAGTGCCTAACACAGTACTGGAGTGCTCAACAAATAATGGCTAAGTTGATTTTACACATATTTGTACAGTGATGCCTTCCAGTTAAACTAAAAAACTCTCTTTGCCACTTATTAGCTGTATGACTCTGGGCACCTCTGTCTGCTCCAGTTTTCTCACCTCTAAAGTGAGGATGCTAATAGCATAGGGCTGTTGTGAGGATTAAATGATTAAATGTAATATTTGTAAAGTACTCAGCACAGTACCTTTCACAGGGTAAGTTCTTAATAAATGTTTATTCCCTTCCCTTCCCTTCCCTTCTCCCTTCTTCCAGCCTCTTCTGTCTCTGGGCCTTTGTATATGGATTTTCCCACTCCTAAAGTGGGAAACTCTCATAAACTCTCATGTTGATGCCCCTCTCTTCTTTCATGAAGGATCTCACATGCCATGTCCCATGTGAACCTTTCCTAACTGACCCATTTTCCTCTTAGGTGAAAGTAATCCTGCTGTTTCTTCTAGCCCTTTGCCTGAACCTCTCCTTAGAAGTTGTTTTACTATCCCTTGTGTACTTTCACATACAAACTCTCTGAGAGTAGAGACTTTGTCCTATGTTTATGTTGTTAGTGTCTTACACCAGTCAGTCTCTCAATAAACATTTCTTATATGCCTAATATGTGTCAGTTGTGCCAAGCACTGAGGATACAAATAAGAAAAAGAACGATAGTCCCTCAAGGAATTTACAATCTAATGGGAAGACAATATACAAAAGAAAGCCAAAAAGGGGTGGAAGGTGAGGGGACCAGATATTGTTCCTGAAGTCAAAGCCAAGCAGAATAGTTGGTGAGAAATAAAGAGGTAGAAATTCTGAGTCCTCTATAAAGGAAGGATTTGGGAAAATTTGTTGTTGTTGTTCTTCTGCCCTCCACTCCTCCACTCAGAGGAGAAAGGTAACTGAGAGTACTGAGGATTTATTGAAGCACCAAAACTGAAGCAATCTCCATGATGTTGGAATTTCTGGTGATGAGATTATCCTGGGGAAAGAATGATGTTCCTGGAGTCAAAACTAAGCAGAAGAGCTGAGTTCGTGCTTTATTTATAATTTATTATGTGATTATATTTATAATTTATTGAATTCCTTTTTCTGTTCTTCCAGTGCTATATAAAGGGTCATTTGCCCTGAATATTGTGATCAATTATTTCTCCTCCCTCAAAAATATGTATATTTTTATTAAGATAACACATTCATTGAGATGCCTTAGTATACTATATGAAAGAAGGGTTCTCAGATTCACTGTTAAAATGTTTTCATGTTTACCATTAACCCAAAGGGTATTTAGATATCACTTATACATTTCACCATTTATATTTTTAATAGGAGGCAGTCTGGTATAGTAGAGAGGGTGTAGAGCGCAGAGCTTGGAGAGAACACCTGATTCCAAATCCTGCCTCTGACTCTCAAAAGCTTGGTGACCTTTGGCAAAACACACTTTTAATCTCTGTGTTCTTTGAGCAACTCCCCAGGATTTATTCACTGTCAGAGCCTTTTGACTGCCTCAAAGCACTGATATCCCTAAATTCATTGAGGAGGTCCCTACCTCTTAGAATCTATTGACCAAGCCCCCTGTAGTTAAGGAAAAACTAGCCCCCTTGTATTTACTCCCCAGTGTCTTTGGATCTTTTACCTAATGTAATCAATCCACAAACACAACATTTAAATGTACTAAAATAGAAAAAAAGTAAATAGTTTATTCTCAAGTAAGTGCTACATTTTAGCAAGAAGGTGAAAAAAAGTGCAAGAAAGTCACTCCTTTGGCAGAGGGAGTTCATTAAAATGCTAAATTAAGAGTTGTTGTCATCCCAAGTACCTTTAAATAACTCACTTGTGGCAAATTTCCCAGAACCTCACTGGTTAGAGTTAACTCTAGCTACACTAAACTAGCTGAGATATTGCATTTACTGTGTGTAAATAATGATTTTAAAAATTATGCCCAAAAGGTTAAACTACCTGACTAAAATACCCATGCATCCTTCTAACTATATAGAGGCTAGAGCTATAGATAGGGTTTATTCCCCCCAAAGGCCAAAGATGTAGTATTTGTTGTTTTGGTGATCATTGTGAAATGCTTTTTAAAAATGAACGGTTATATTAGGTAGAGGGTGAAGAATCTCACAGAATTCTGGGATAAAAGAGGTTATAGTTCAATTCACAAATATTTTTCCTCTAAATTCCGAATTTACAAATCAGGAAACTGAAACCCAGATATGATAAACCATTTTAACTAAACATTAATATCACCTAATAATGAAAAACAGAGTTAAATAAAACAAAGTAACAATGATCACTGGTGAAACTGGAAAACTGAAAGAGCAGTTAGATTTTGAAAAAAAAAATAATCATGAAAAAAAACCACATTTCTTTAACAAATGTGAATTTTTAATAAGTGTTAAAAAAAAAAGACAACCTAGTTAAGTTTTCAATACTTAAAGAAATTAATTCAGGCTGTTCGCTGAATGGTCAAATACTGAAGTTGAAGCTTAAATACTTTGGCCACATAATGGGAAGAATGGACTCAATGGAAAACACCATTGGATAGTGGGAAGATCAAAGGCAAAAGGAAAAGGGGATAGCAGAGGATGAGATGGATAGACAGTATCATGGACACAATGAACATGAACTTGGACAGACTTTGAGGGATAGTGAAAGAGCCTGACATGCTATGGCCCATGGGGTCACAAAGAGTCAGATGTGACTGAATGATGGAACAAAACAATTAGGTTTTGGAATTCACATACAAGACTTGTTCAAGTTAATTCAACAAATGATTATTAAATTCTTAAGCATATCCAAAATACTCTACCACACATCTCTTCTTCACACCTTACCTAATAAACAGTTTTTAAAAGACTTAGATTTTGCCTTAAAGGACTTTACATAAAACCCTAATAAAGACTAAGATGTTCAAAACATGTATAATTCAACTCATTAAAGACTGTTTAAGTACCTTCTGTATACTAGGCACCATGTCAGACAAATGGTTAAGACACAGAACCCTCAAAAAGTTTATAATCAATGAAGTGAGGTATGTATGTGCAAAAAAGTATGATCAAAGGTAGACTCTGAAAAGGGGCAAAGAAGAAATACAAAGTACTTTAGGAAAATTTGAAGAGATACACTTTCATCTGAAGGAAAGGCACTGATTTCTTAAAAGAGAAGGTGACATCTGATCTGTACTGTGAAAGAAGAAAACTTCATTCAGCTGATTAAGATAAAGTGGAAGTGGCTTCCAGGCACTAGGTATGGCATAGGGATGACTTTCCAAAATGTACAGAGGTAGACATCAGGATGAGATTAGCAAACAACTAACTACCAGTCCAATTTGACTAGTGTATGAAGTAATAATAGCTACATTTATAAAGTGCTTTAAGATTTGCAAAATGCTTTACACAATATCTCATTTTATTTGCATGACAACTTTGGGATGTAGGGGATGTAGATCACCTCCATTTTATAGATGAACAAACTGAAGCTAAGGGTGCTCTAGCTACAAATCCAACACTCCTATCTACTATGACTGCAAAGGTAAATTGCATGTGAAAGAATGTGAAAGAAATGGTGAATGAAAATTAATGTGAAAGAAAACTCTATACTCTGCAATTTTGCCAAAATCTGTCAGACAATTTACTAATATAAAAACACATCTGCTTGAAGAGACAGTCAGGGTGACCTTTGCCAACCAAGATATTCAAGCAAATCCCAATTTACATTTTATGGTAATAGAGAACCAAAAGATAAACTTCCACAACAAAGGAAAGCAAAGGTGCGTAGTTTTTAAGTTTAGGGTTTTTTTATTTACTTAAACAGAATAGCAATTTTGCTGGAATGTTACTTCCTCCAGGTATTCCCCTTTCAATCTGATCTAAGGTGAATGAGGAGGAACCTCTCTAAATTGGAATAAACATAAAGCATTCATTTTCTTAGTATTACTATAAATGAGAGGAACATTAAAAATCTTAGTTTCTGGGAATCTAGATCCTTTCCTGAAACTTATTATGTCTTCTGTTCTGGGGAGACCAGTTAGATCTTTGATTCAAATGAGATCAAGAACTTCAGACTAGGACACTTCCATAATATTATTTCTGAGTATAATTGAGGCCTTAATGATATGACCTTCCACAGTAGTTTGTACTTTTATTTTAAGGCAATATAGAGCTATTGAAGTTTTCAAGCAGGGTAGTAACATGGTCATGCCTACAAGTTTGGAAGATTATTTTGTCCAGTTGTAGAGGGTAGATTGGAAAGGGGATAGATGAAAGAGTATTTATTAACTGCTTATTATATACCAGGCACTATGCTGCTAAGTACTGCTGATAAAAGCAAGCAAGATAGTTCTTGACCTCAATAAGTTTACTTTCTTATAAAAGAAGATAGTACAAGATAGCGCTGAAAAGGGGCTTGATGGCTGGGGTTGGAATCAAGAAATGGAAAGTGAGGCAGAAAAAACATCTATGACAATCCATCATGGTTCCAGGTCTAAGTTTCAGGAGGGCAGAAGGTGAGGGTGGAGTCCAAGAATGGAGACAGCATAGTTTAGAGTTCTTAGATGAGGAGCAGAAAGACCATATGGTTTAAAAGCTAAGTCAGAAGTAAAGAGCATCTGAACTAGGATGATGACAGTATGAGTGGAGATGAGGGGGTGGATATAATTGATCAATCAACTAAGGACCATTTAATAATATTGTACCCCAATAAAATCAAGACAGAAGATCCCCAAGATTAAGTTTAAAAAGTGGATTTTATTACCACGGGACTGTCGGGGTACATGGTCACCCAAATCAGATAGTGCTTTGGCACAGACATTGTTCCAGTTTTATAGAGGTTCCATAGCCAGGTTATGTAAGCTGAAATTACAGTGATGTAAACTGAAACTACAGTGATTGGTCAGTATACATTTGAATTTCCTGCCAGAGAGAAACCCTAGGCTGGGACTCCCACCCACAGATCAAAGCAAGGGGTGGAGGTCCTGCCTGTTTACAGATCAATCAAGGGAAAGCAAGGTGGAGTTCTCTGCTTTACAAATCAATGAAGGGAAGGGCAAAGTGGAATAGTGTCCAACAAATAAGTATCTACTATATGCTAGGTACTATACTAGGGTTAAAGATAAGTGATAGTCACTGGATCTATGATTTCATTGGTATAAGGAACTTTCAAATAAGAAAGCTACCTCTGCCATTGCAGGTTAACACCTTTTCTAAAGTTTCTGGTCTTAAAAGAGTTGGCTAGTACACTGAGGGAGGTTCAATGATTTGTTCAAGGTCACTCAGTCAGAATATGTTGGGGACTTGACTTTAATCCAGGTTTTATTGTCTTCTGGCCCATATCTCTATTATACTCTTTCCCAAGCCTGGGGATCAGGTAAGTGTTCATCTACAAGGTAGAGCTTGAATTAAGCTTTGAAAGAAGATAGGGATTCTAAGAAGTGGGGGAGAGAAGAGAATACATTCCAAGTATGGAAGGGCACCAAGATGGCAGATCAAATGATGTATATGAGGACGAGTTAGTAGGCCAGTTTGACTGGACCAAAGAGTATATAAAGGATTTCTGGGTCATGTGAGCAACAAGGTGGAAGACTAGTCATTTTCTCTGATCACCCTAACCTCTCAAATTGCTCTAAGACAGAAATTATGTGCCAAAGATAAAGCAACTTTAGCTGTCCCCATGCTCTAGGACACCCAGAATCTAAAAGAAATATCCATAAAAATCATCCACTGTAAAAATGCATGAACTGGCCTCACTGTCCCTGAGTTCATGCAACATCCCTTCCCACCTACCACACTACTGACATGAGACTACACTGGCAGACTTAAGGACCCAACACAGACTTACAACCAAACCCATCCTCACATCCTTTTCCTTTCCCTCAATTCAGTTCTGTGAAGACCTCAACTCTGGGTTTCAGAAGTTTGCTCACTTGAGACAGCCAGCATTGCTGCAGCCCTTTAGGAACAAAAGCCTGTTGCAGCCACAACCCTATAGCACAAACACTACAAAGCTCTGAACTGCCAGTGCAGAAAACTAAGGAACAGAGCAAAAACAACAGAGCACCATGTGTACAGCACTTCACTAAGAGGAAAGAGCACAGCATCGAACTGGGGTCATTTCTGACCACCCAAAAGTCATTTGGGAAAGAGACTTAGGCTGGATAACCATAAATTGCTTGATGTATAAGAAGGCTGAGATGCTTTGAGATCCAACCCTCAAAGAAACCACCATCAGAGACAGAGTCAAAAAATGAATATGGGAAAAATCAGGAAGATGAAAAAAAAAAGACTGAAATTACCAAAGATCCCAGGAAGAAGAAAACTCATAGACTTTGAATATGAACAGATAAATCAACAGGGAAGATGTTAACAGTATAAGGAAATATGACTTTCAGATCTAGTAAATGAGTTCAGATATCTATGAATAGATACCGCAAAACAAAGAAAAATAATAGAACACTTGATGACACTGAGGATCCAGTGGAATGTGAGGAGGTCATAGAACTACGACTCTAATAGTGCAGAATTTATGGCCTGCCCAGCAAAAATAATGCACAGGATAGAAAAACTAGAATCTGCAATGGCAAGTCTTACCAAAGAAACAAAAGAGAATCTCACAGGAGCAATAGATTTTGAATGCAAATATATAGAAATGAATGACAATCTAGAAGAAGATGAGCAAAACCCAACAACTTTAAATGAAAATATGTTCACTATGAAAACAAAATATATTGATCTCAAAGTCAAGGTGTATTTCTATATACCCTGACTTCCAAGATTAGTATGTTTTGTTTAAACTAAGGATCATAGGTCTCTCAGAAGAACATGATAGAACAAAAACCTTTAACACTATAATGTAGGAAATAATCGACAAGAACTTTCCAGAACTTTTGAATGTAGAAAATGAAATACAATTCAAAGAATTCAGCTACAGACTCTCCTCCAGAAAAAAAACCAAGAGTTCAACTCTCAGAGAGTGGTTAAATTTAACAAGTCAGTTTTGAAAATGATCAGTAGAAAGAGCTTCAAATACAAAGGAAAGTAAATTTGAATAATACAAGACTATTCTTCACCCCCCAGAAAATGGAGGAAGAAATGGAATAATGTGATGTTGTTGCTTTTTTTTTTTTAATGCAGCAATTGGAGTTAAGTGACTTGCCAAGGGTCACAAAGCTAGTGTTAAATGTCTGAAGCTGTATTTGAACTGAGGTCCTCCTGACTCCAGGACCAGTTTCTATCCACTATGCCACCTAGCTGCCCCTTGGAATTATGCATTTTGAGGAGCAATATAACCTAGGATATAGCCTCGGGTGGCCTATCTGGCAAATCTAAACTTAACCATCCATAAAAAAAGATGAATATTCAAAACTAAAGTAGTTGAAACATTTTAAGAAATAAAACCAGAACTGAAGAGACTATTTGCTTCTTGAACACTGGAAGTCACAAAAAATGCAGAAATGAATAAATGCAGCAAACAGCAATAGAGTAATAGCAGAGAGATAAATAAGAAACATATATCTAAATGTACATAGTGAGACAGGGTGAAATCTGGTGGATGTAATAGTGAAGAGGTAGGCATGGGATATTATGGACAGAGCCTGGTGTGAGAGTACCCCTAAGATTAATATGTCTATTTTCTATGAATTGCATTGCCAGGCAGATGCACTGGATACAGAGTAAGAAAGGAGCCAATCCGGATGTTTTGTAGGAACAGTTGACTGCAAGGTTGCTTAAGTCCTATTTGTGGTGCACAGCTCAGCAAGGTCAGCCAGCGAACACCAGCAAAAGCATCTGAGAGTGAGCAAGACTTTGACTCACTGCAGGATCCTGATTGGCTTCTTTCTTACTTTGTGTCCAGTGCATCTGCCTGGTAAGGTAACTCATAGAAAACAGACATATTAATCTCAGGGGTACTCTTACATTGGCAACACCCTGCCTATAGAGGAATCAATGATTTCTTTTGGGGACTACATCACAAGTGTGTAAAAAGGAGAGAGAGGGGGATAGAGAGGAATGTCAAATCACAGGTCAAATCACAACTCTTAAAGGAGACAGTATAGAGCTAAATGTAAGGGAAAATGCATATTCAGCAGGCCTACAACCTGCTTCATTTTTTGATAGTTTTAAGTCTCAACCTTCTGGAAAAGTATAACATTAGCTAGGTGTAAGTTACTACTGATTATTTAAGAATTTTGTCAATTTGTGGTGACTTCAGACAAATTGAGACCTGGGAATGACTTTTGCTGAGCCTCCTGGTTGTTAGGACTATCTCCTCCCAAAAACCTTGTATTGTGTGTGTGTGTGTGTGTGTGTGTGTGTGTGTGTGTGTGTGTCTCACACATATACATACATATACATAGACATACATGTGTACACACACAATGTCTCTTTGTACTAGATCATAAGATCCTTAAGGGCAGACACTGTTTTACTTTTGCCTTTGTATTCCTAATGCCTAGTACAGTGCCTGCCACATAATTTGTGGAAGATGACAAGATCTCAGGGAGAGACCTTGTAGCTATGGATACAAAGCCTCATGTGGGGAGATACTCTGAGATATCCCTTCATGATGGGAAGACAGAGATCCTGGAACATAAGGCAGTTGCTAGAGAGATAGACACTAGGAAAGAAAGCAGGCAGGATCAGCCAGCCCAGGGGGAGCTCACCTTGGGTCCAATCAGGTGTGTGGGTTGGTGTGTGGAAAGGAAGGTCTCCATCTGTTAGCTTCCTATTTTAACATTTGCCAACTATGTTGTTAGCTTGGTTGTTTCTGCTGTCAGATGTCCTCTAAATTTTGCTCCAGGTAAGCAAAACATCCCAGTCTTAACTTTGTGTTTAGGTTAGACTAAATGATTTTTATGGAAGACATTGATTTGGTAATTATTTTGTACATTATTTTATTGGACTCTGGACAACTCATTGATCTATCCAACAAGATGTTGTTGTATACGTAGGCATAAAACCCCCAGAAATAGATGCTGCTGAACACTCAGTAATTTTTCCCTTTTTACACAATGTCATGATGTTCAAACTCCCCTGGGTGAGCTAAGGTTTGCTTGCTACAAACTATGTGTTTACAAATAGACAAATGTATGAAGCAGTGTGTATGTATATGTTTATATGTGCATATATGTGAGTACATATACTAGAACTGATAATAGCCCTTAGATGATAAAAAGTCTTTATATTTTCTTTTGCTTAGTTAACACATCTTTGAAAACTGGAATTCTATGTCCATTGGTGATATATCTCCATGGCTTTCTTTTCCCATCTCATGGCATTGTCTATTGGTTTGGTCTCTTGCTGATTTAACAAAATCTGTTATTGTTTTTCCTCTTTCTCATTCCTAAAAAAATACTTTGTGTTGTCAGAAATGACAATAAATCTTCCCTCCATTAAACTGTTTCTTATCAAGAACATTGGCAATCTACAATGGCACTGATTCAACAGAAAGTGAGTCCTTTTCATGCCTATAAGACTCACTGTATTCATCTTATTACAGGATTTGGGGTTAGTAATAAGCAGAGAGGAAAAAGTTGGCTGGTTATAAGTAAAATCTCCCTTGAATTTTGTATTCATTTTTCCCCTTGGACATCCCTTTTAGCTATAGTAGCATAAAGTGCTGCCTATGCAGAGATGTGAATTGCATCATAATTTTTATTTATTTATTTCCAGTGCTGAGACAGCAAGACCCCCTGGAATAATAGTTTTTATAAGCATTTTCCAATGGTGAGATCTTTGCAAATGTGATGAAATGATTGAAATGAATCATGTGTCTGTTTGTACTAGAAGTGACCCTCACTTTCCTTCAGCCACTTCAACAGATACATTTCATTTATTTGGATGAATGCTGATTTATGACTTCTTTCTGTACCTCTGAGGATGGTTCTAGGCATGTCTGGTTTGGTTTATTGCTTTACACTGAAGGGATTGAATAAAAAAGCTGGAGATGAGATGGGATAATGCAATGTATTTCCTGGTTCAGTCAGTGACTTGGTCCCTTAACATTCATTGGCTTCAATTTTCTCAGCAACAAAACCCATAGAACAAATTATTTTTAAATTACTTTAAGATCTCTGAGGGAATGTTTTTTGTTACCAAAGCCAAATAATAATAACAGCAAGCATTTATATAGTGCTTCTATGTTTACCAAGCACTTTCCAAATATTATCTCATTTTATCCTGATAGTAACCATCGGAAGAACAGATGAAGAAACTGAGGTAGAAGTCATATATCTTGGAATTCACACTATTCAAAGTTGTAATTATGTAAATATATTTACTCATTCTAGCTCAGTGGGTATATGTGGGGTGTGGTGTGGGGGTGTGGGGTGTGTGGGGTGTTCATGCAGGACTAGCACCTTTGGTGTGATGGACTGCTAGCCCTTTTCAGTGTTACTCATCTACCTTTGGTGCCCACCTATTGTCCATCTCTCACCTGTGGCTCTAGGAAGTTATAGCATGCGCAGCAACCACACCCTGTTAAAAGCATCACAGAGGACTGGTAAACCAGGTTGAAGGTAACTGGTGGGCCTCAAAGCCATTGGTGGGTTAGGGGGATATCTACCCTAAGCATATGAAGACTTCCCCTGGTAAAATGGGCAGATAAGAACAACTTGTTCCAGTGGCCATGAAGGCAACTAGCAGATGCTGTGGAGTGCTTAGAGTTTGGTCAGATATCCAAGATGTCAAGGTCATCCACTGCATCCTGGACTATGACAATGTCTTGACTTTTATCTTGTCACTGGCTTTAAGTGACTCTGGAAGAAAGAATGAAGCTCACATGTTCACAACTGCCTCACTTAAATCTAATTCACTAAATGAATCAGGACATCACCCTGGTGATGTTATTGGTCCTCTTTGAAAACAAAGGATGAGCAACAACTTGGCCATGTAACACTGGGCAAATCACTTAACCTTCCTGGACTTCAGTTTCTTTTCTTTTCTTTTCTTTTTTGGTCTTATTTTTTTATTTTGGAGGGGGAAAGGCAGGGCAATTGGGGTTAAGTGACTTGCCCAATGTCACAGAGCTAGTAAGTGTTAAGTGTCTGAGGCAGGATTTGAACTCAGGTCCTCCTGACTCCAGAGCCAGTGCTCTGGTCACTGTTCCATGTAGCTGCCCTAGGGCTTCAATTTCTTCTTTTGCAATATGGTGATAAATAATACTGGGATAAATAATACTTGTCCCACTTACCTCAGAGGACTGGGGTGAAGACCCAATAAGAAAATCTTTGTGTCCCCAAGGCCTAACCCAGGGCCTTGCACATAACAAGTCCTTGATAGACTTGTCAATAAATGGTAAACTACAAAAATATGAAATGATTGTATTATCAGTTGCAGTTACTCTAATTGGCAATGGTTTGCTTAATTTTGGGGAAGTAATATTCTTTCATGAGTGCTTGCTAGGATGTTTACTGGACATAAAATGTGACAGTTGTTGTTTTTCAGTCCTTGAGTTCTGTTGGGCCTTTCATGACCCCATGGATATGCCAATCCCCTCTCTCTTCCACTATCTCCTGAAGTTTATTCAAGTTTATGTTCATTATTTCCATGACATTATCTATTCATCTCATCCTCTGCCATCCCCTTTTCCTATTTCCTTCAATCTTTCCCAACATCTGGGCCTTTTCCAATGAGTGATACTGTTGAGGCAAGCACCCCAGCATACCCTAAGAACCAACACAGGTTCTTAGATCTGCTTTGCCAAAGGAAAGCAACTCAAAATGGTTGCTTTAATCAGTCAAGCATATATCATTTACCTAGTTCAGGGGGAAAAGGTCAGCACCCCGAATTTCAGAGTATACAGAGGTTACAAGCAGAAGTTACAAGACAGAGAAACATTTCAGCAGACAGGCTTCCAGACTGTCCAGCCATTATATACATCCATACCTCATCACAGTTACCAGAGAGGGAAGCATCAACATCTGGGTTTTCAAAGCCAAGGGGGTCTCAACGGGTGCCCAGAGTCTCATCTGGTCAAATCACACAACACTTCTCAAAGTGAGCCCCAAAACAAAGTCTCACATCAAGGTTTATATAGCCTTCTCCAGGCTCAGAGAACATAACAACCCTCTTGACCCACTGCCCAATCACAAAGCACCAAGGTGTGGGCATTCCTGAAAAACAAGCCTCCCACCACAGGCTCCAGGTGCACTTAACCTAGGGGCAGGGAAGATCTTAAAAATTTACATTCCTATAGCAGATATCTTCTCATTAGGTGACCAAAGTATTTAAACTTCAGCTTCAGAAAATGTGTCAAGTACATTATATACCAAGACAAAGTCAAAACAGGTTCCTGATTTAGACATAAAGGGTGATACCATGGGCAAATTGGGGGAACATAGAATAATTTACCTGTCAGATCTATGAAAAAGAACTTATGACCAAACCGGAGATAGAGAGCATTATGAAATGTAAGATGGATCATTTTTATTATATAAAATTTAAAAGTTTTTGCACAAACAAAACCAATGCCACCAAGATCAGAAGGAAAGCAGAAGGCTAGGGGAAAAACTTTACAGCAAGTGTCATTTCTTAAATATATGAAGAATTGAGTCAAATTTAGAAGAATACAAGTCATTCATTCCCCACTTGATAAATGGTCAAATAAGAACAGGTAGTTTTCAGACAAAGCTATCCGTAGACATGTATAAAAATGCTACAAATTGGGGCGGCTAGGTGGCGCAGTGAGCAGAGCGTCGGCCCTGGAGTCAGAAGGACCTGAGTTCGGATCCGGCATCAGACACTTAACGCACACACAAACAGAAACCTAGCTGTGTGACCTTGGGCAAGTTACTTAACCCCAATTGCCCTCCAAAAAAAAAATGCTATAAATTATTATTGATTAGAGAAATGAAAATTAAAACAACTCTGAGGTACCATTTCACACCTTTCAGACTAACTAATATGACAGAAAAGGAAAATGATAAGTGTTGGAAGGGATGTGGGAAAATTGGGGAACACACACTATTGGTACCAACTATTCTTTTTTTTTTTTTGCTTTTTGGAGGGCAATTGGGGTTAAGTAACTTGCCCAAGGTCACACAGCTAGGTTTTTGTTTGTGTGTGCGTTAAGTGTCTGAGGCCGGATCTGAACTCAGGTCCTTCTGACTCCAGGGCCGACGCTCTACTCACTGCGCCACCTAGCCACCCTGGTACCAACTATTCTTAAGAGTAATTTGGAATTAGGCCCACGGTTATAAAATCATGCTGTATCTAAAAGAGATTTTTTTTTTAAAGCAGGTGGGGGTGAAGGGGAAGGGAGAACCTATTTATACCAAAATATTTATAGCAGCTCTTTTTATGGCGGCAAAGAATTGGAAACTAAGGGGATACCCATTGGGGAATAAGTTGTGGTATGTGGTTATAATAGAATACTATTGTGTTATAAGAAATGATGTGAAGGAGGATTTCAGAAAAGCCTGTAAAGACTTTCATGATCTGATACAGAATAAAGTGAAGAGAACAGGAAAACCTTTTACAGAGTAACAGCAGTATTTTACAATGATCAGCTATGAATGACAGCTATTCTCAGTAATACAGTGCTCTAAGACTATGCAAAAGGTCTCATGATAAAAAATTCTGTCCATCTCTAGAAAAAAAATTGATGGAGTCTGAATGCATTTCAAGCATAATATTTTTCATTTTACTTTTTTCTGTTTTCTTTCACAACATGACTAATATGGAAGTATGTTTTGCATGACTGCACTTGCATAATCTATATCAAATTGCTTACAATCTCAGAGAGGGAAGGTAGGAAGGGAGGGAGGGATAATTTGGAATTCAAAATAAAAAAAAAACAAATGTTAAAAATTGTTTTTATATGCAACTAGGAAAAAGTAAAATATTATTAAAAAACAAAAAAGAAAATAAAATGTGTCAGTACTATCTCCCAATTCCAAAAATGAGATGCTTAATAAATTTCTGTCAAGATGACTATATGTAAGATATTTTGTAACCAAAATGTTCAGTATAAATGTAAGATTTTTATAATGATGATGATGATGGATACTGGTGTGAAATTAACTACTCCCTCTTATTTTTATAAATATCTTTTGGTTTCATATCATCTTCATTTGTGATTATATCCCCCCTCCCCACCCAGTGAACTCTCTCTTACAACAAAATTTTTAGTTTTAATTTAAGAGAGAAAAACAATCAGTTCAGGAAAAACAATTAACATATAAATCATGTCTGACAGTATATGAAATGTTCTGCAAGCATAGAATCAGCCAAGGACTAACTATGTCTTATAATTTGGGTTCCACAGACTGCCAAGAAATTTAACAAGAATGCAAAATAATAAAAATGAATTCTACCGTAGCACCCTTGGTGTGCATCAATACTTAAATATTTCAAGAACACAAGAATTTATTGCTACATGTGCTTCGCCTTATACAGAAACTTAACATATGGTCGTCGACAGTTTTGTCCAGTGGTTGTGGCTAAAAAACAATTTGTTGGCTGGTAGAACCAAAGTTCATTCGTTTCTGGACCTTTTCAGCTCCTTAGAAACTGCTACAATTGTGAACTCCTCTGGCTTAACTTTCCAGGACTCAGGGTCACTGCTCCACTAGTTAGTCCCCCAACTAGTGCAGAGTACCTATATAACAAAGAAGTCAGTCAATAAGAATTCATTAAGCACCTACAGGCAATGTGTTAAGTCCTGGGGATACAAAGAAAGACAAGAGACAGTTCTGATTTTTGAGGAGTTCTCAGTCTAATGGGGGAAGAGAACATGTAAATAACTATCTACAAACAAATTTTAGACAGGATAAATTGGAGAAAATGAACAGAGAGAAAAGAGTTTCAAAGACAAAAGGAGAGTGAGTCCTGAAGCCTAAACCAGGTCATAAAAATCATAATTTGATCCTATTTCTCTCAGGGCACAAGCAATTTCTTGGTATTTAGTTAAATAGCTACTTTAGGACTTAAAATGATAATGTAACATCCTAAAACATTAATGTAACTTGCAAAGAGTTAAATTTACTCTCAGGAAAAAGTATATGGTGACAATCTGGCTCTAATGGCTCTTAAAATTGAGACAGTTTAGCTCAGCTCTGACTTTAAGTCATTGTGGAGCATGGAAAGTGGCTATGTCATTATCATATGTCATTTTAAAGGAGAAAGAGAAGGCAATTAATAGTTAAATGCAGAGACTTCCTTTTCATACAGTCATTGGACCTGTAACAGTGACACAAACCAAATCTTTAAAAGAAAAAAAAAATCTGAGCCTCAGCTTTCAGTTGCTAATGAACATAACAAAAAACACCAAGAGGATATTCCAAGTAAAAAAGGAAATCACTTGAGGTTTCTCTTTCCTCATCTTGTTCACGTTTTGAACTTCTCTTAAATATTTTTTGAACCTCTGGTGGCAAAACATCAACTATCTATCAACTTTCTCTCCCCTATCATCCTTCCTTGGGGCCATTTTTCTTTCCAAAATTTCCTTTGACTAAATAAGACATACAGGAAAACTCAGGAAAAAAAAACAAAACAAAACATTGAAAACTCACAGTTTGACTTGGTAAGAGCCTAACTAACATGCTGGTTCCATCTGTGTCATCTTTCAATCATAAATTGTAAATTCCCAGGCACATAGATGCCTCATTTTAATTTACTTCTGTCTATTCCATTTTCATGTAGTCAAGCACGTAATATACCCGGAATAAATCTTAATTGTTGTTGCTACAGCTAAATTTCCCCAACTGCCAGATATTTGGCAGAAAGCACTCAGAGTGGTAGACACATGCCCTCTTTTCAAGGGCTATTCAGGTTGAAGGAGTGGAAATTGACCTACAGTTTATCACTTACCTTATTAGCATACTAATGTCACCAAGATTTGCATTTGACTAGGGAGTTGTTCTGCCACTCCCATAATCCAGCTGGTCTGAAAATCACTGTTTTCTCTACATTTTTAAAGAAAAGGTGAGACAAATTGTGGCCCACTTACATTAGGGGAAAATGAAAGTAATGCTAATATTAGCAGTTCGAAGTGAATTAATTGCTTCCAAACAGTCCTTATTGGTTTAGCCCCTTAGGTATTGCTATTTACACTTATCTCTCAAATGCTAATGACCAATTTACTTTGGCAATTAAACATATTACCCTTAGAAATTCCTTAAAAAGACTAATGAATGATTTCTTTTGCCTGGAAGTACATTACCTGCATATATATAGGAGTAATGCATTAATGACATTTCTTGAATTGTCCTAGTAAATCCAAAACAGAAGCCTCCAGACCCCAACCCCTCCCAATCCCAGTACCTAATTACTAATTATTCCTCTTCCCAAATACTAAAACCCAATCGGACTATGGTTGTTGTTTAGTGGTTTCAGTTGGGTCCAACTCTTCTGGCTCCATTTGGAGTTTTCTTAGAAAAGAAACTAGAGTTGTTTGTTGTTTTCTTCTCCAATTCATTTTACATACGAGGAACTGAGGCAAACGGGTTGAAAGACTTTCCCAGTCACACAGCGGGTAAGTGCCTGAGGCTAGATTTTAACTCAGGAAGATGAGTCTTCCTGGGTCCTAGCCCAATGCTCTATCCACTGAGCTACCTGGCTGCCCCAGAATCTGGCACTTACCAAAATCTGATAAGTGCTTAATAAATGCTTTTGATTGATTAATATAATTATATATGCAAATATCTCTCCAAATTAGATTGTAAGCTCCATAAAGGCAGGGAATGTTTCACTTTTATCTTTGTATCTATAATGCCTAGCAAAAATTGACATTTACTAAATTGATTGATTGACTTTGGAATGAATGAAGGAAAAAAAAAACATTTATTAAGCACCTACTATTTGCCAAGCACTATGCTGAGCCCAAAGAAGAGTTCCTGCCCTCAACAAGTTTACATTCTAAAAGCTGCAACAACACACAAAGGGGAGGAGATAGGAAATAGTACTTTGCCTAGGAAATAGTACTTTGGTTAGGAAGGGGGAGGTTGGAAGAAAGGGTTCAAGTCAGGCTGTTAGTGAGAAGATGGTTGGAGTGGATTGAGAGTAAAGTCTGTCATAATAGCAGGGACTTTATTGGTCCTGGAAGCAGTAGTCATCAATCATAATCAAAAAGGGCCCAAGGAAAGAAGTTTCTTCAAAATGGTAAGATGTCTGAAGAGTAGGTAGGGTAGGACATTTAAAAATATAACTACCACCTTGTAAGTGCCTAGAGAGACAGAGGGAATGTGTGTAGGAAAGGAAAAGGCAGGAGATTTTTAGCACACATCTTCATTTGGAACCTGGTTTCCCAGTATTTCAAAATGGAGCAATGCCCCCAAGTCCCAATGTGAGTTAGGGCATCTCCTGTTATAAGCTTTTCTTCCTATTAAAACATACATTTCATTTGGTGATCTTTGTCTTTAGGTCATAATATTTTAACCCTACCCACAGGTTGTACCCTTCATTATGAAAAAGAAAAAGATTTATCAAAGACTTCCATATAGTGACTGCATCTCAATATATAGACAATGTTTTCCCAGAATGTACACTGGTTTTTAATTACTCAGAGTTCAACTTCCTTTTAGTGATTTTTTTTACATTGAAATCATTATGCATATTGTTCTCCTGGTTTAGCTTATTTTGCTCTGTATTATTAGTACAAATCTTTCCAAGTTAAAATGACAAATGCTGGAGGGGATGTAGGAAAACTGGGACGTTAATGTGCTATTGGTAGAGTTGTGAACTGACCCAACTATTATTGAAAGTGATTTTGAACTCTGCCCAAAGAGCTATACAACTGTACATTTCTTTTGACCCAGCATTACTACTGCTAGGTCTCTATCCCAAAGAGATTAAAAAAAAAAAGGAAAAAGACCTACATGTATAAAAATATTTAAATATTTATAGCATCTCTTTTTGTGGTAGTAAAGATTTGTAAATTGAGGGAATGCCCATCAGTTGGGGAATGGCTGAACAAATTGCGGTCTATGATTATGATGGAGTACTATTGTGCTATAAGAAATGACAAGCAGAAAGCTTTCAGAAAAAGCTGGAAAGATTTATATGATCTGATGTAAAGTGAAATGAGTAGAACCAGAAAAAGATTGCACATAATAATAGCAATATTGTACATTCACATCCATTGTGAATGACTTAGCTATTCTAAGCATATAATGATATAAGACAATTCTGAAGGACTTATGATGAAAAATGCTATCCACTTGCAGAGAAAGAATTGATGAATTCTGAATGCATTTAGAAGGATACTTTTTTTTAACTTCTTATTTTTGTTTGTTTGGGGGTTTTTTTGGTCTGTGTTTTCTTTCACAACATGACTAAAATGGAGGTATATTATGTGTGATTGCACATGTATAACCTATACCAAATTGCTTACAGTTCCAGGAAGGGAGGAGGGTGGAAAGGGAGTGAGGGAACTTGGAATTCAAATTTTAAAAAAATGTTAAAAATTGTTTTAATACATAATTGGAAAAAATAAAATATTTTTTAAAAATGAAGTCTTTCAGATTTCCCTTTAATTCTAGAACCTTCCTTCTGTTGATAAAAAAAACTTTCGATGATTCTCTGAATTATTTATAGTAGTAATTTCTCATTATATAATAATATTCTATTATATTTACATCACAGTTTTTTTTTCAGTTTCAAATTAAGGGACACTCACATTTGTTTCTAGTTCTTTGACACACTGAAAGAGTGCTACTGTGAATATTTTGATATGTACTGCATTTTTGCCTGTCTTTCACTTCCTTGGGGAAAACAATCAGTAATGAGATAGATTGGTCAAAGGATATGGAGAATTTAGTTACTTTTCTTGCATAATTCTAAGTTGATATTCAGAACAGTTGGATCAATGCACAATTCCACAGTATATTAACAAGTCTGGCTTCTCACAGTTCCTCCAACATTAACTATTCCCGTTCTTTTTTTTTTTTTTTTTGCCTTCCTTGCCAATTTACACGGTTTGGGTGAAACCTCAGAAGTGGAGCAGTCTTCCTTTGACATGCAAAGTAAGTAGAAGCTTTCTTATCTCCCTGGCAAGTAAAATACTCTGCATTTTAAAAGGTAGCCTAGTTTAGTGGACTTGATTTATTATTTTGTTGATTGTCTAGACTAAAGAAAATAGAGAAGAAAATGTTAATAATGCAAATTAAACTTGAAAGTGTCCTGAGTACATATTATTATTATTTTATTTGCTAGATGGACAATGAAACATTCGCCAGCACACCCCTGTTTTTATGCACCCAGTTTTCTCCCTTTCCATTCTACTTCTCAACATTATTGCCCAAGTAAGCTTCCTAATGCCACTCTGATCATGTCACTCTTCTTAAAAAAAAAAAAAATTCAGTGGCTTCCAAACTATCTTTCAAGGTTTACCTCATACTATTAGTTCCAGCCTAATTGGACTATTCCCATGCTGCACTCTCTCTTTTAACTAGTGCCAAAGGGCATATGCTTTCATTTGTATCCTATTCCTGGAGTAAAATCCTCTTTTCCAATTCTGTTGTATTCTCTTAAGTTCCAACTTTCCCTCCAAAACACCCCTGCTATACCTCACTGAAAATGAACGCTCCCTTTTAAAAACCTTTTTCCTGGACTTCACTTTTATATTAATCAGACACTTCTTTGTGTGATCGGGGTGTGTAGCATGTTCAGAAGTCATTGGCTTACTTGGCTGATGGAACTATCACACGTGGACAAGCTTGAAATGTGAAGTTTCCAAGGTAGTTATGATGGTGGTGTGGAAATGCTTTAGGGAAGGACTTTGGAGAGTTTGTAGAATATGTATAGATTTTATTTAACTGGTGGGGAGGAGCCTTTTTCAATTAGCTATGTAGTCAGAATTGACAGCATTTTCAGAAAGACTTGAATAAGTTATGGCTGCCTCTCTTCATTTGGTGACTCTGTTCACAAATAATGGTAACAGATCGTGCTACAAAGGGAGAGGCCTTGTGGTGCCAAGAAACAGATCTTAGTCCTTGGCCTTTGCATTTGTTCTTTTCCCTTTAGGTGGGGGACACTGGAGATTCCAACCTTGTGTGTTTAAAAGGTTAGAAGGGTGCTCCATCATCTCAGGTTCTAGAAGCAGTACAACATCAGTATCTTGAGGAGCAAGGAGTGAGCTTTGGGACCCCCAGCTCAGTAGTAAGTAAGATAAGGACTCATTTGAGAATCAGGCTGCATCTGGAAATGAATTTGATGGTACCAAGGCTATGTAGGAACTGAGCTAAGTTTTGACCCTCTCCTTTTTTTCCCTCAGAGACTGAGGTGGTATAGAGGAGAGAGGTACTGAGGAAAATATTTGTTCTTCTACTTGCTATATCTCTGAAGTAAATATCTCTTTCTAAAACTAATTGATATTAAGAGACTCAGTGGAACTGGGGCTCTAGTCTCTGTTGTCTAAAATGGGAGAGGAACACTAAGGTTGTAGCTCTAGCCACTGGCATTAGGGAAGAGTCTACCCCAACTACTCAGGGCACCTTAGAACCCTGAAAGAGAGCTGTAGATGGCATGGCTCTTGGACAGTAGTAAGCTAGAGCGTGCATGATATAGTTACTTGTGAATATGTTGAAAAGAGGATTATAGGATTCAGAATTGGAAGTGACTATAGAAATCATCACCCAAACCTTTCAAAATTCTTCAACAATGCTCATATAATATATATTCTTTCTTATATATAATGAGGAAACCAAGGCCCAGAATTGCTTGTTTAAGGTCAGACAGCTAATAAGTAGCACTGTAGAGATGTGAACACTTACTCTGGGATTCCAAATCCGATGATCTTTTCTCTAAACTATGCTGCTTCCTCCATCTCTTCCACCCCCCCCCCCAATTAAACTGTAAATTCCTATAGGTCAGGAAATGTGTCCTATCTTTGTATTTCTGTTGCCTTGCCCATAGACTTTTAATCAATATTAAAGATTTGATTTGAATTGAGATATTACCTTCTCACATGTTTCTTCTGTCACCAGGTGTCAGAACACAAGTAGTTTCATTTCTTTAGATATCAAAATATCTGATGTTATATATTAATTTACAGTAAAAACTTAATATAATCTACTCCCTCCCCCAATATCAAGAATGTTTAATTTTCAAAAAATGACTGCTAGAAAGAGGACATTGAATTAAGAACGGTGGAATTTTACACTTGGGTAACTGTCATAGGAATCTTAGAACCTTCCTGGGTGGCCTTCAGATTATACCACATAAGGGATCTGCATATTCTATTTATTCCTAAAGCCACAATCCAGTTGCGGCTAAGAGAATTATGACAGCAACAAAAGAGGACAATGGCGATGATGATGATGATGATGATGATGATGGTGGTGGTGGTGGTGGTGGTGGTGATGGTGGTGGTGATGATGGTGATGGTGATGATAGCTAGCATTTTTGTAGCACTTTCAGGTTTGAAAAGCACTTTATAAATAGTGTCTCATAACCCAGGTCCTTAGATAAAGAGAAAGCATATTCCCTTGATCCTTGGTTAGAACTAGAGGAAGAATACTTTCCTTAAAAGGTAGCCAGCCACAAAATAGAACCCAAATCTATTAACAAACATTATTGATCATTTACTACTTAATCTACAAAGCCCTGTGCAAGACCATACTGGAAGCTTAGTGTAAGGCCCCATCTCTGATCTTGAGGAATTTATAATCTATCACAGCTTTTAAAGGGATGGACCTCAAGGGCCATAGCCCAGCCCATATACCAAAGCAAACTCCACTATGATATAGATTCAAGGCCTTTTAATATCCTGGTTACCTTCCTTTGGACACTTTTCAGCCTGTATAGTCTATTGAAATGGATTGTACAGTCTAGAACTGAATCTAGTACTCCTGGTATACTCTGATGAGGGAAGAACACAGTGGGACTATCATTTCTCTATTTCTGGAAATTTTCCCTCTTTTTGGAACCCAATATCTCATTAGCTATTTTGATGGTTACATTCCACTACTAGTTCAAATTGAGCTTGTAGTCCTCTATAATCACTAGATCTTTTTCAGAAGTTACTGTTCATCCATTCTTCCTACATTGTGTCCTTGTGCAAATGATTTTTTTGTACTTAAGTTCAAGAATTTACATTTATCTCTACTGAATTTCATCTTGTCAGATTCAGCACAGTGTTCTAGCATTTTTTGTTGTTCAGTCTTTTCGGTTTTGTCTGACTTTTCTTGATGCCATTTGGGGTTTTCTTGGCAGAGATGCTGGAGTTCCATTTGCCGTTTCCTTGTCCAGCTCATTTTACAGATGAGGCAAACAGGGTTCAGTGATTTGCCTCAGACACAGTTAAGAAGTGTCTGAGGCCAGATTTGAATTCAGGTTTTCCTGACTTCGGGCCCATCATTTTGTCCTCTGTACCACCTAGCTACCTGTGTTCCAGCATTTAGTTGAGGAGAAATCACATATATGTATGTCAAAAGGTAACTAAGTGGGGCGGCTAGGTGGTGCAGTGAGTAAGAACACCGGCCTCGGAGTTGGGATGACCCCAGATCGAATCCGGCCTCAGAAAATGAGCACCCACACATAAATAATGACTAGCCGTGTAACCTTGAGCAAGTTGCTTAATCCCAATTGCTCTTAAAAAAAAAAAAGGTAACTAAGGGAACCGAGCAATATAAGTGGGGGATAAAGACAATAAATGCTACCTGAGATTGCAAATGGGAAGGAGAAGGCTATTGGCTCTGGAAATTATTGGACAGCCAGGGAAGTCTAGGTGGAACTGAAGCAGGGCCTTGAAAAATGGAGAGGATTTGGATAGGAAACAGGAGGGAAGGAGGAAAATTTCAGACAGAGTGGTGTGTATGAGTTCAAGTTTGGGGACATAAAACTTGATGCAGTTGTAAGAGCAAAAACAACAACCACAAAAACCCTGGGATTCAGATCCAGCTTGGACACTGACTGAGAAAATCTCTCTGAATTTCCTTATTTGTAAAATGAGGTTACCTGAGTGACCTCCTTGGTGGTATCAAACTCAAGTAGAAACCAGTCCCTATCTGTAGCTATTGATGTAGAAAACCAGAAATTAACATCATCTCTGTTATATTGTATTTTTATTTATTTTGGTAAACATTTCCCAATTACATTTTAATCTGGTTCCTCCTACATGGGGAGGAGGCCGGGGGAATGAGAGTTTAATACCTCTGAATCTCACAGGGCTATTGTGAAGAAAGTGCTTTGAAAAGCTTAAGACCCTATAGAAAAATAAGAAAGCTATTACTGATCCCTAACATACATATCCTACTGGTTCAGATATAAGTTTTATCCCCAAAATAACATTTCCTTTAAAGAAAGAAGGCATATGGGCACAGATGAAATAAGAAAGTAAAGGGAATTGACCAATGAGGAACCAGTTTTTGGAGAATGTGTAAGTGGCTCTGCCTCATACCAAATCTACCGGTATGCTTCAGGAGCCTGTTTCTGCAGGTGCATGGAATAGAAGAAACTTGTTCCCACTTGAGAGGATATGCAAGTGTTCTGTGACTATTTCCTGTCACCTGGTGGCAGGCAAGTGGTGTCCTGGATAGAGTGGATACTTGGAGTCTAAAATACCTGAGTTTGAATCCTGCCTCAGACACTTAACTAGCTATACAACTCTTAACAATTCATTTAACCTCTGTATGCCTCAGTTTCCTCATCTCTAAAATGGAAATAATCCCACTTACCTCTTGGAGTTGTTGTGAGGATAAAATGAGATATTTGTGAAGTGTTTTACAAACCTTAAAATAGTATAGAAAAACTTTAGCATCATCACTGGCATTCTCTTACTGTGATGATGGAAAGCTTTTCAATTGGAAGCTAAGAAAGAATGGAGTGAGCATTCAAAGGGCACTAATTGGCCGAATTTAATCCCTCTTTTCCAGGTGGCAGTCTAGGTGAGGACTTTTAGAAACCTTCAAGTATGGGGAGAGAATGTGATTGACATTGAGCCATGAGCACATTGAGGCTATTTTGTTCTTTCTCTTGTGTTTTATTCTTTCCTTCTCTTAGGCAGATGAGTGTTGGAGACTATGTAATGAGTCTGTGATCTTCAAAAAGTCAGAAGAGCTCCCAGAGGTCCAGAACCTGGAGTCCTCTACCTAATATCCATATTGTAAACAATAAACATTTATATATATATATAAATATTTATATATAACATTTATAATAAACATTTGTCTAGCACTTTAAGGATTTGCAGAATACTTTACACATATTATCTTATTTCATTCTCAAAGCATTGTGAAGTGTTATCAATATCTCCATTTTATAGATGGTGAGATTAATGGTATATTTCATACCTTTTCTTTTTTAAATTTAATTTAACTTTTAATTTATGGAATCTAACAAGCATTTCCATAACATAGTACAACAAAAAATATGATTGTACATGAAACTGCAAATCTACTGTGTACAACTTGTTATTCCTTTCAAACATACAACAAAAATTGTCATGTAAATTTCTTTTTTTTTCTTTTTTCTTCTCTCCCCACGCCCTATACATTTTCTAGAAAGGAAGCATGTTTTTAGGGGAGAATCTAGACATGAACTGTCCCTAAGCTTTTTTTTATTTGAC
This sequence comes from Gymnobelideus leadbeateri, assembly GCA_011680675.1. Taxonomy (NCBI): domain Eukaryota; kingdom Metazoa; phylum Chordata; class Mammalia; order Diprotodontia; family Petauridae; genus Gymnobelideus; species Gymnobelideus leadbeateri. The sequence goes on along the minus strand of WOXC01005101.1, from coordinate 60,463 downwards.
AATGTACTTCCCTACCTTAAAATATAGCATAAAAAGAAGGAAAAAAAACAGTTCAGAAAAATAAACCTCTGCATCAACTAACTTTGACATCATATGTGGTGTTTCATATACATAGTCCCCCACCTCTGTGAAGAAGGAAGGGAGGTGCATTAACATATTTCTTTTTTTAAGCTAAGATTAATTATTTAATTGCGTGGGTGGCATTCCTTGGGGAGTGCTAGTCTCCAAACTTGTACTCACACTTATGGACTGGGTCCCCTAAAGGGCATGTGCTACCTTGGATTCTATGAGTAGCTCCATTGATCTACACTCCTATAGTTTGTGAGCCCCTACCAGAGTGAGTTCCATTAGTAGTCAGTCAGCAAAGTTAATTAGCTCTCAGCAAAGACATACAGTCAAATGGACATGACAAGAATAGTAGTTACAAAATTTTACTCTCATAAACATGGGACTTATTTTCCTACAAATACATACAGGTTTTATGGGCTCAAATTCAGAGTACAATGGTAGTGAGGCACACATGTAGGATAAATGTAGATATAGTATCTTTGCTGGTTGGATTCCTCAGCTGGGTTCCTATGGTTTATTTCTTTCTATAGTCTGTCTCTTTTCTGTAGCCAAGGACCACATTCTTGAAACTTCTTCCATTAAGTGACTATATTTCCGTATCCATGTCTTTCTGGAGTCAATATTTCTGCTCCCTGCTGGATACAGTGTCTCCTACTGATTGAGTAGTTCCTCTTAAAAGCTACATGATTGATGGGGAATAAAGAGAAATCTCCTCTTCTCCCACACAGGGATCTCTTCCATAGGAATCTCCCGGCTTGCAATCTCTCCTATTCTCCAAGGACTGAAATTCTGCCAGAGCTTAATTATTTAAAGCTCCCAGGAGTGTGGTTAGTTTGCTTACCCAATTGAGTTATTCCCTTCTTGACTCAGAGAGGGGTTTGTATTCCTGAAAGGAACAGAGGAAGGAAAGAAGAAAACAAAGAAGGAAGGAAGAAAGGAAGAATGGAAGTAATTATTTATTAAGTACTTACTACATGCTGGGCTCTATGTTTTGCAAATATTATCTCATTTGAATCTTACAACAACTTTGGCAGTAGATGGGATTATTATCTTCCTTTTATAGTTGAGGAAGACTCTGGACTCAGAACTCTACTCACTGCCTCACAGAATGTTAAATCTAGTCAATAGCCAATAAACATTTATCAAGTACTTATTATGTTAAAACTTCATCATGTGTGACCTTCTGTGATTATATCAATTGAATGTATTTGTGTAAATCACCTTCTCCTCCTTCCTTGACTAACCCATACTCATCATGTGTGACTTTCTGTGATTGTATCAGTTGAAAGTATTTGTGTAAATCACCTCCTCCTCCCCCACCTATACAATTATAATTGTTTTGTTGGTGTTCTATTTCCATTGTTGTAGTGGTTTGCACATTGTTTCCCTGGTTCTGCTTGCTTCACTTTGTTTCAATTCACATGACTTCCCATGCTTCCTTGTATTCTTCATAGTTATTGTTTTTTCCAGTAATATTCTATTCATGTGTCACATTTTGTTTAGCCATCTCCCAATTGATGAGTCTTTCATTTAAAGTCCTTTGATAGGTATCTAAGATCCTTAGCTACATATTATAACTTTCTTTCTCTTTTTGACCTTTTTGGGGAATATGCCTAAAAGTATATTCTGCTTCTGTGTCAAGTGGTATAGAATTTTGGACTTGGAGTCAGGAAGACTTGAGTTCAAATGTTGCTTCAGAACTTATTATGTGAACCTGGGCAAGTCCCTTAACTGCAGTCTTGGTTATAAAAGAGGGATAATAATAGCACTTACCTCAAAGGGTTGTTACAAAGATCAAATAAGATAATAGGTGTAAAGTTCTTTGAAAACTTTCAAGTGTTTTATAAATCCAAGTTATTATTTTAAAGACAGTTTTTCTAATTAAGAGTCATAGAACAGGTCACAGTGAACTGATTAACACCAAAAGTAAACCTAAAATCTCAACTTAGAATTCTAGAATAATGGGGCTAGAAAGAGCTATAGAGGTCATCTGGTCCAACCCCCTCATTTTGTGGCTCAGTGAAGCAAGATCCAGAGAGGAAATTGCTGCTCAATGTCTCTACTTCTAGTTCAGTGTTTCTTCTATAACAATATTTTACCCTCTATAACACCCCCTTTAACTCAACCTGTTCTCCAACTGAGAGCTAGTGTGGTTTAGTAGATAGAAAATCTGAGTCAGGAAGACCAGGGTTTAGGTCCCCGCCTTTAACAGATAGCAATTACCTATATGCATTGGTAGAACGTGTTGACTCATTCAGAGGTCTGTATACATATGAAACCACAGGTCTGGTAAAAATGAAACAAACAACTCCAATTAACTAGAAAAGACATCCAATCTAAACCAATTCAATCTAAGCAGCATTTATTAAACTCATACAACATGCAAGGTACTGTGCTCAGTATTAAAGACAACACTGAAGTAGAAAAATGGTACCTGTCTTAATTCTAGCAGGGTAATATAATGGGTACACAAGTAATTTTATACATGCTAATTTGATGAGAATTGATAGATCACCAACAACTAGTGGGATCAGGAAAATCTTCCATAAGAGGTGGCACAGGTACTGAGCCCAAAGGAGGCCAGGAGCCCAAGGTGGAAGTGAGGAGAGAATCATTGTTCATTCCAGACCCAATGGGGACATTCTATACAAAGACACGGAGGAGGGGAATGGAATGCAGAGGTCTAGGAATAGCAAGTTTTTGAATTACTTGACTATAATACAGATTGAGTAAATGGCAATAATATGCAGACACCCTGGAAAAGTTGCCTAGAACTAAAACATGAGAGGCTTTAAATGTCAAGTTGAGGGATGTGCAGTTTGTCCTAGAGGCAATAGGGAGCCATTAGCTTTTGAACAGACCTGTGACATAGTCAGATGTGCTATAGGAAGTTTGTTTCAGTAACTGTGTGGAGGATGGATTGTAAAGCATAGGCACTAGGAGCTAAGGATCCAGGTAGGAGGGTATTGCAATGATCTGTCTTGACTCGGGTGGTGCCATATAGGTAGAGAGTTAGGGTCACATCTGAGAGATGCGTGAAGGGAAGGGGAAATCAGAGGATGATAACATTACATACCACAGCTGCGACAGAATGCCTTATGGTAATACATACTGCTTGCTTTGAATAGCTATAGTCATGTTGACATGCAAAATTCTGCAGATACATAGAAAAACAGTGCATAAATCATAAATCAACAATGACATTGGCATTTGGGCCTAGAGGACTCTAACAAAGCACATTCACAGTTCTCACCTAACCAGAAGGATGCAACAAGTAAAAATAGCATTTTTATATGCTGCTTGGTAAGATTTTGCTTTATTAAATTGACTAACAAGGTAATTTTCTGGGCCTAGCCCATTTGTGGAAGATCCACCATGAGTTTGAACAGAAAATAGCAGTAATTTCCTAAATACAGTCAAGTCAATCGTATCTGTTGTGCACAAACAGAAAGGCTCCTGGGTTGCAGTACATGGCCTGCTATGTAATCATCCTGGCTGAATAGCCAGAGATACTTTGTTTTGAAGGGGGTGCAGAAATCCTGCAGGTTTAATTGCCAATAAATCAGCATGACCTCCACTCCCTGGCAGGCCTTTTTTACAATGATCTTTTCAACCAGAAAATGAAGAGACCGAGTTTACAGTGTGTTCATACTGCCTATGGTAAGATAACAGCCATAACCCATGCAGTTCTCCCCATTAGAGGCCATACTAGATAATGAAGGACTCTATTAATGACATGTTCTGTTTGCTTTGGGGTTATTTTCCATTCCTATTACAGCGATTTCTTTTTGTTGTTATGGAGAGAGTACTTTTTTTTTTTAAAGCAATCCTCTTAGCATTGGTTAGTTTGGTATTTCGCCAACACTTGAGATCTCATTTCCCAGTTAATTCTCATAAATTTGTATTTAAAATATTCTCCATTGCTCTCAAATAGCTATTTGAAAGCTTTGCATGTTGCTTATTGTTGTATTTATGATTTGTTAAAAATATTGTCTGCTTTTAATTCATATTTCAAGTTCATTTCTGTGGCTAATGAGCTATTTGATACTTATCCATAGCAGGGTGCCTTTCAAATGTTGTACATTTGTACAAATGTTCAATTTGTGCATTGTACTTATTATATATTTACATTTCACTTTCACAGTATACCTCTTGACATGCCCCTTATCTTCACAGAAGTGGAGGAGCTATGGGTATGGAACTCTGCATGTATTGTCAGTCTTTTTTTGATGTGTTACATCGTCTTACTTAACTGTTTTTCCCTCTCCTTTTTTTTACATGTGTGGGGGGGGGGGTGTCGCTGGAAAGGGTAGTAAAGGGACACCTTGGAAAATTTAAATAATGGTAAAACAAAAGAAAATCTACATAAATAATCATATGTTTATATAAATAAACATATCTTTAAAACGTTCTTCCTTTAAATGATTTGTTTTAAAAAATGACAATGGATATATTTTTATACTAGGTTTTTATTTGTTGGGAAATTTAAGCAAAGCTGTAACTGAGGTGGAGTACAAGGGCTTTGGCTCAGGTTACCACCATTTAAAGTGTACTGACAACATTAGAATCCCAGCATGTAATAGAAAAAAAACAGCTGAGTCTGGCATGTAGTTAGCAAGAGTAATTAGTTAAAAATGGGAAGTTACCAGATGGTAGACTTTCTGCTGTGCTCCAAAAACCCCTTTTTCCCCAAGCAGAGATCTCTCTATAGTAACCTCTTCCTTGTGTCCCAACATCTTCCTCCACCCTCCCATCCTACAACTGAATTTGTCTTAAAACTTAACTTTTTAAAAATATATTTTATTTCCCTCCAATTACATGTTAAAACAATTTTAAAAATTTTTTAAAAATATTTTGAGTTCTAAATTCTATCTCTCCCTCCCCTTACTGCTCCCTGAGATGGTAAGCAATCAGAGATATATATATATATATATATATATACATACACACACACACACGTGCAATAATGTAAAACATTTCCATATTAGTCATTTTGTTTAAGAAGATTCAGATAAAAGAAAAAGAGTGAAAGAAAAAAAGTGAAAGATAGCATGCTTCAGTCTGTATTCAAACAATAATCAGTTCTTTCTCTAGAGGCAGATAGTATGCTTTATCATGAGTTCTTTGGGCTTGTCTTAGATCATTGTATTGCTGAGAATAATTAAGTCATTCACAATTCATCTAACGGTATTGCTGTTACTGTGAGCAATGTTCTCCTGGTTCTTCTTACTTTACCTTGCATCAGTTCATGTAAGTCTGTTTGTAATTTTTTTTAATAATCTTTTTATAATAGTATTTTATTTTTTTCCAGTTATATGTAAAGACAGTTTTCAACATTCATTTTTTATAAAATTTTGAGCTCCAAACTTTTCTCCCTTCCCCCGTCCCCAAGCAATCTGATATAGATTATATATATATGCCATCATGTTAAACATATTTTATAATTAGTAGTGTTGTGAAAGAAGAATTGGAGCAGAAGGGAAAAACCATGAGAAAGAAGAAAAGCAAAAAAACCAAAAAAAGTGAAAATAGTATGCTTCCAGGTGCATTCAGATTCCATTGTTCTTTCTTTGGATATGTATAGCATTATCCACCACGAGTCTTTTGGAATTGTCTTGGATCATTGTGTTATTGAGAAGCGCTAAGTCTATTATAGTTGATCATCCCACAATGTTGCTGTTATTGTGTACAATGTTCTCCTGGTTCTACTTGCTTCATTTTGCATCAGCCCATGTAAGTTTTTCCAGGTTTTTCTAAAAATCTACCTGCTCATTATTTCTTATAGTAAAATAGTATTCCATTACATTCATATATACCACAACTTGTTCAGCCATTCACCAATCCCCTCAATTTCCAGTTCTTTGCCACCACAAAAAGAGCTGCTATAAATATTTTTGTACATATAAATCCTTTCCCTCACCCTTTTTTTTTTTATGTCTTTGGGATATAGATCTAGCAGTGGTATTGTTGAATCAAAGGTTATGCACAGTTATATAGCCCTTTGGGTATAGTTCCAAATTGCTCTCCAGAATGGTTGGATCAGGTCACAACTCTGCCAACAGTTTATTAGTGTCCCAGTTTTCCCACATCCCCTCCAACATCCATCATTTTCCTTTTTTGTCATGTTAGCCAATCTGATGTTAGTTGGTATTGTTTTAATTTTAATTTAATTTTTGTTTTAATTTGCATTTCTCTAATTAATAGTGATTTAGAACATCTTTTTATATGACTATAGATAGCTTTGATTTCTTTGTCTGAAAACTGACTGTTCATATCCTTTGATCATTTATCAATTGGGGAATGACTTGTCTTTTTATAAATTTGTTTCAATTCTCTATATATTAAAGAAACAAGACCATTGTCAGAGATAATTGTTGCAAAAATTTTTCTCTAGCTTCCTGATTTTGGTTGTGTTGGTTTTATTTGTATAAAAACTTTTAAATTTAATATAATTAAATACTACATTTTGTAATGCTCTTTATAGTTTCTTTGTTCCTAAATTCTTCTTTTCCATGCTCTCTTAATTTGTTTGTGGTATCATTTTTATATGTAAATTATGAATTCATTTTTACCTTATCTTGGTATATGGTATGAAAATGCTCATTTTTGAAAATGCTTGCTCTGGTGTAAAAATTGCTAGTTATGGCTCTGAGTATAAGGAAAGGTGACATTTTTGAGCTGTGTTGTAGTGACAAGAGTGCTGATTTGGATGCAGAAGATCTGGGTTTCAATTCCTGCTTTGCTGGTTGTTAGAGACTATTTTCTCATCTATAAAATGAGTAGATTAGACTAGATCAGGTATTCTTAATGTGGGATTGCTGGGATTAATATATACATATAATATATAAGTATATATACATATATATAATATATAAGTATATATACAATATATAAGTGGGATTAATATATAATAATATATTAGATATATATTTGTTATATATTATATTTATACTATTATATCTATATAATAATATTCTGAGAAAACTCAGAAGAAATCAACAGTGTCAAAGCAGCTATAAGCAAAGCCTAAAAGAAAAATATAAGCTATACACAAATTTAACAAGAATTCTTGGAAGAGCTCTAAAGAGATTTTAAAAATCAAATAAGAGAGGTAGTGGAAAAATTAGGGAAAGAAATGGGAGTGATGCAAAAAAATTATGAAAAGAGTCAGTGGCTTGGTAGAGGAGGCACAAAAAGTACTGAAGAAAATAATACCTTAAAAAGCAGAATCAGCCAAATGGTAAAAAAGAGGAACAAAAATTCATTAAAGAGAAGAATTCTTTAAGAAGCAGAATAGAAAAAAAAGTTACAAAAGCTCACTGAAGAAAATAATTCCTCAAAAATTATATTTGGGCAAGTGGAAGCTAATGACTCTGTGAGAATCGAGAAATGATAAAAGTCAAAGGAATGAAAATATAGAAGAAAATGTGAAATATCTCATTGGAAAATCAACTGACCTAGAAAATAAAGAAGAGATAATTTAAAAATTGTTGGACTAGCTGAAAGCAATGATCAAAGTAAGAGCCTAAACATATTTTAAGAAATTATCAAGGAAAACTGCTTTAATATCCTAGAACCGAAGGGTAAAATATAAACATAAAGACTCTGCCAATCATTGCAAGATAAAAACTTCCAGGAATATTATAGCCAAATTCCAGAGCTACCAGTTCAAGGAGATAATATTGCAATGAGAAATCATGGAGCAACAGTCAGGCTCCCAAAAGATTTAGAAACTTCCATATTAAAGGAGTGTAGGTCTTAGAATATGATATTCTAGAAGGCAAAAGAACCAGGATTACAAGGAAGAATAACCTACCTTGCAAAAATGGGAATAATCTTTTAGGGGGGGAAATTCATATTTAATGAAATAGAAGAATTTCAAGCAGTCTTGATAAGAAGGCCAGAGCTGAATAGAAAATTGACTTTCAAATATGAGATTCAAGAGATGTATAAAGAGGTAACATGAAAGAGATATCATAAGGGATTCAATAAGGCTAAACTGTTAACACTCCCATATGTGAAGCTGATACTTGCAACTCCTAAGAACTTTATCATTATTAGGGTGGTTAGAAGGAGCATATATGTATCAGAGGATACAGGTGAGAGCTGACTATGATGGGATGATAAAAAAAAAATGGAGAAGGAAAGAGGGATGCACTGGGAGAAAAGGGAAGGTAGAGGAAGAATGAGGAAAATGATCTCACACAAAAGAGGCATTCAAGAAAGACCTTTTGCAGAGGAGAAAATAGTTGGGGTAATGGGCAGTGTTTGAACCTCATTCTCAGAAGAATTGGTTCAAAGAGGGAATAACATACACACTTACTTGGGAATAGAAATCCATCTTACCTAACAGGGAAATAGAAGGGAGGACAGATTAAGTGGGACAGTGATCTGATGCAAGACACACTTTTGAGGAGGGTCAGGGTAAAAAAGAGAGAGAGAGGGATAAACATGGTAAAAATAGGATGGAGAGAAATACACAATTACTAATAACTGAATGTAAATGGGATGAATTACATAAAACATAAGCAGATAGCAGAATGGAGTAGAAACCAGAATCCAATGAAATATTGTTTACAAGAAACACAATCGAAGCAGAGAGACACATGTTTGAGGGCGTGTGGGAAAATTGGAACAGTAATGTACCACTGGTGGAGTTGTGAACTGATCCAACCATTCTGGAGAACAATTTGGAATTATGCCCAAATGGCTATAAAACTATGCATACCCTTTGACCCAGCAATACCACTATTAAGTCTGTATCCCAAAGAGATTAAAAAAAATTTAAGAAAGGAAAAAGACCTATATATACACAAAATATGTATATTACCTCTTTTTTTGGTGGCAAAGAATCAGAAATTGAGGGAATGACCATCAATTATAGAGTAACTGAATAAATTGTGATATATAATTATGATGGAATACTATTGTGCTCTAAGATATGATAAGCATGATGATTTCAGAAAAACCTGGGAAGACTTATGTGAACTGTTGCAAAGCAAAGTGAGCAGAACCGGAACACTACACGGTACCAACAATATTGAATAATCAACTGTGAATGACTTACCTATTCTCAGCCATACAGCTATCTAAGACAATTCCAAAGGACTTATCATGTAAAATGCTATCCACATTCAGAGAAAGAACTGACAGAGTTTGAATGAAGATTGGAGCATACTTTTTTAAACTTTATTTTTCTTGCTTTTCTTTTTTGCAACATGGCTAATATGAAAATATGTTTTGCATTGATTCACATGCACAATTAATATCACATTTTTTGCCTTCTTAATTGAGAGTGTAGGAATGGGAGGAAGGGAGATAAGAACTCAAAATTTAATTTCTAAAAAAATAATAAATTACAATAATATTTGGATTATCATATTTCAATGTAATTGGTTTCTGTGGTAATACTATATATTTTATTTGGTGCATTTAACAATATTACTTTGAGAATGGGTCCAGATACCTTCAACAGACTACCAAAGGGGTCCAAGACATGGAAAGGATAAGAATTCCTGAATTCTAAAGTTTTCTGAAGTCCTCAACAGCTTTAAAATCTATCGTTTATTAAAAATTAATTTTAATAAACATTTTTGCTTAATAATAATAACTAGTATTTATACAGTGCTTAAAAGTTTGCAAAGTGTTCTGTATATGTTATCTTATTTCATCCTCGAAACAACCCTCTAAGGTAATTGCTATTATTTTCTTCAATTTACACATGAGAAACTGAGACATGAGAACACTGAGGCACTTAACATGAGCAGTTAAGTGACTTGCCCAAGGTCACACACTTAGTAAGTGTCTGAGCCTGGATTCTGGTCTTCCAGATCCAAACTCTGGTCTTCCGGCATTCTAAGACTAGCTCTCTACTGTGCCACCTAGTTACTTAAATAAATTTTCATCAGTGTCTTTAACTTTTATTTTACAGTCATCCCAGAAATGTATCCCTACCCCTGTTTGATTGTACCTACCCCTCCCTCCCTCTTACTAATGTAACATGGTTGACTCTGTCTATATTCCTTCATTTGTTAGGGGACCAATAATTAGCACTCCAATTCCATTGACTTAACATCAGTTATCCTTTACAAAGTTATATTTAACTCACGGATATAGAAAGAACTTGCAAACATTTCCCTAACACTTTAGGGACATAATTTCCCCTATACCACTTCTGTCTTGAAATTGAGGGAAGAAAATTAGGCTCATAACTTAGCTCAGTTCCTAGCCTTGGTCCCACCAAGTTCATATCTTACCTGGTATGACTGCCAGATAAAGCCTTCTGCTGAGCTGGACACTTTCAGGTCATTACCAAAGACTGTTCCTCAGCCTTCCTCCTCAATCCCTCCCTCCTCCCTGCCCTTCACCTCTCCCTCTCCCCCACCCCACAATGCTATGCTAGTTGAATCCTCTGATTTCAAGGGCTTCCTTTCTTAGACTGGAGATCCCACTCCATTCAGCAGATACCATGAACTAAATAGTCCTCAAACCCTGTTCTCCCAGAAGCAAATGTGGACAAGAGACCATAGCTGAAGCTGAAAGGACTTTTTTGAATGCCTCTGTCGCCAATCAAAGAGTCTCCTCTTCAACCCATGGTTAGCTGAAGCAGAACCAATTATAGACAGTCTGGTTCTCCAGGGTACTTCCTTACATGATTCTCTTGGAAGCAACTTCCTAGCATCTGCCACATGGAGAGATTCCATCTTCTCCCTAGAATACTCCACATCTGGTGCACCAGATCTTCATTGCACTAAGAAAAGCAATTGAGCAAAAACAACTGACTTAGTGACCTGGTCTGTTAATGACATTACATTTTGTCCTAGTTGTTTACCATTTCTCTGCCTTGAGAAGGGAGATATGTTTGATATTACTGAGAATATAAAGATGAGAAGGACATAGTCCCTGTTCCCTCAAAGCACTTAGGGACAAAAGACAGGTATACAAATCAGTCAGTCATTAAGCATTTATTAAGTGACTAGTCTATGACAGACATTGTCCTAAGCACCCAGAGATACAAAGAAAGGCAAAAATCAGTTCCTACCTTAAGGAGCTCATAATCTAATGGGAAAGACAACATATAAACAAACTATATAGCAGATAAATAGAAAATAATCAATAAAGAGAAGGCATTAGAATTAAGAGGTGTTAGGAAAGACTTCTTATAGAAAGTGAAATTTTAATTAAACAAACGCTTTATTAACTTCTGGTTTACATCATTCATTTCCACCAGATTATGAATTACATTTTCCCCCCATTTTTTCTCTACCCACCACCCCAGAATAGCAGTCCCACTAGATATCCCCTCATCCAATCTGCTCTCTCCCATATCTTCTCCCATACCCCCTTCGACTTTGCCATTAGGCAAGGTGAATCTCTGAGCCCCACTGCCTGGACATCTTATGAAACATTTAATTTTAAAACTTCGATTTTCAGATCCATTCCCTTCCTCCCTTGTCACCCACTCCCTCTGAGAAGATAAGCAATTCAGTATGTGTTGTACATGTATAGCTATGCAAAACATTACCATAGTAGATATATTGCAAAAGACTGCTTATATTTCCCTCCCACCCGTCTCACCTCACACCTGGTCCATTCCCTACTTTGATCCTGTCCTTCTTTGATAGTGGGTACTTCCAACCTCCCCTCCCCCGCAAATGCCCTCCCTTCCATCATCCACCCTCTCATCCCCCTTTCCCCTACTCAGGAGAGTGAGTGAGGGTAAGATATTCCATTTAGTATGTATGTGATTCTCCCCTTGAGCCAACTTCAATGAGAATATGCTTTTGCCTTTTTGCCTTCCTGTTCTTCCCCTCCCCTGCAACTACTTCCCCTTGCCTCTTCTACATGAGATAGTTTGCCCTACCCTGTCTCTCTCCATCTCCTCTTGCCACTTTCCTCTCTCACCTCTTGACTTCACACCTTAAGAATCATCCCTTCCTTGGGGCGGCTAGGTGGCGCAGCGAGCAGAGAGCCAGCCCTGGAGCCAGAAGGACCCGAGTTCGGATCTGACCCCAGACACCCAACACACAAACAAAAACCCAGCCATGTGATCCTGGGCAAGTCACCCAACCCCAATTGCCCTCCAAAAAAAAAAATAGTCATCCCTTCCCATCAAATTCAACCTGTGCCCTCTATCCATGTATACCTGTGAACATATGCCATGTACCCTTCTTCAATTATTTTCATAATGAGAAAGGCTTCATCAAACACAGTTATTGTTTTTCCATGTAGGAATGTAAATAGTCCAACTTTGATAAGTTCCTTTTGATTTCTTTTCCTTGATTACCTTCTCAAGCATCTCTTGCTTCTTGTGTCTGAATGCCAAATTTTCTATTCAACTCTGGTTTTTTCCTCAAGAATGCTTGAAAGTCCTCTATTCCACTGAATGACTATATTTTCCCCTGAAACAAAATACTCAGTTTTGCTGGGTAGGTGACCCTTGGGTTCATTCCCAGTTCTTTTGCCCTCTGGAATATCATATTCCATGCCCTTCTATCCCTCAGTGTAGAAGCTGCCAGGTCCTGGGCTATTCTGATTGTATTTCCACAATATTGAAATTGTTTCTTCCTGGCTGCTTGGAGTATTTTCTCCTTGATCTGGGATTCTGGAACCTGGCTATAATATTCCTGGGAGTTTTCTTTTGGAGATCTTTTTCAGGAGGTGATTGGTGGATTCTTTCAACCTCTATTTTGCCCTCTGGATCTAAAACATCAGGGCAGTTTTCCTTGAGAATTTCTTGAAGGGTGATTTCTAGGTTCTTTCTTTGATCATGGCTTTCAGGTAGTCCAATAATTTTTAAATTGTCTCTCCTGGATCTATTTTCCAGGTCGGTGGTTTTTCCCATGAGATGTTTCACATTGCCTTCTAATCTTTCATTTGTTTGGATCTGCTTAACAGCATCTTGATTTCTCATAAAGTCATTAGCTTCCATTTGCTCCAGTCTAACTCTGAAGGAATGAATCTCCTCAGTGAACTTTTGAGATTCTTTTTCCATCTGGCAAATTCGACTTTTAAGGCATTCTTCTCCTCATTGCCCTTTTGGGCCTCCTTTGCCATTTGAGTTAGTCTATTTTTTAAGGTGTTGTTTTCCTCAGTCAGGCTGTTGACTGTCATTTCATACTTTTCTTGCATCTTTTTCATTTCTCTTCCCAAATTTCCCCCCACTTCTCTTATCTGCTTCTTAAGGTCCTCTGTGGCCTGTAGCCAGCTTGTATTTTCATTTGGGGCTTTTGGTGCAGGAGTTGTGACCTCACAGTCCTCCTCCATGCTTTGAGCCTCTTTGCCCCTAAAATAGGAGTCCAATGTTGAACTTTTCTGTTTATTTTGTTTCATTTGCCTAGGCATATTGCTACTTAATTACTTGATTTTGGGGCTTGTTGCCACAGTAGGACTCTGCCACCAGACAGGGGAGCTTCCGCCCAAACGTGGGGTCTTCACAACTTCCCCCAGTTGGGTGGCCTCTGTAAAGCCTCCACCCACTCTGGCAAGTTGGATACCCACCCCAAACTTCCCCCCCCAGACCACAATCCATATCCAGGCAGTTTAAAGCAAGAGCGATTAACCCCCAGACTGATTGCTGGATCTTCCTACAGTTCGCAGACCAGGAGCTAGAGCCACTACTGATGCTGCAAAACGGCTTCTGTGCAGCTGTTTCTTCAGCAGCTTTTTGCCCCCAGGGGAGGAAGCCACGTGTTCCCCAAATACTGGTCCCAAAGTCCATAGGGCACTAACCTCTCACTTTGTCCTAGGCATATCTGTGCTGATAATTCTGGAATCGCCACAATTGCTGGTGTTCTGGGGTTCCACCAGCCAGCTGAAGGCCCGGCCGCCCTGGGGCTAAAACCTCGGACCTGGGCTCAGCTCTGCGGGCTGCAGGCTGCGCTGTCGGTTCCCAGTGCGCTGTGCTGCCTGCTCTCAGAGCGCTGCGCTGGCCGTTCCCTGCAGGTCTCCTGGGCTGTCCTCAGCAGGAGGTTAGCTTCTCTGTGCCGTTCTGTGGGTGCTGTGGCTCCAGAAGTTGTTCGGAGCTCCCTTTCACATTGTTTGAAATTTGTGTGGGGCAGAGCACATTGGAAATGTTGTTTCTACTCCGCCATCTTGGCTCCGCCCCTCAGAAAGTGAAATTTTAGCTTGGACTTGAAAGAATCGAGAGGTGGAGATGAGGATGAAGAGAATCCCAGGAATGAGAGACAGCCATAAGTGAAGATGGAGTGTATTATTCTGGGAACTGCAAGGAGGCCAGTGTTATTGGATTAAAGAATATGTGGGGGTGGGGTATATGGTATAACAAGACTGGAAAGGTTGGTTGCAGAGTAGGGATTATGAAGGGCTTTGAATGCCAAACAGGGGATTTTATGTTTGAACTTGGAGGTGATAGGGAGCCTGCAGAGTTTATTGAGTAAGGGAATGACATGATGAGATTGGCACACTAGGCTCTGGCAACTGAAGGGAAGATGTACTGAAGTGGAGAGAGAGTTATGGCATGTGAACCTACCATCAGGCTACTGCAATAGTCCAGGGGTGAGGTATAGTAAGAGGATGGAAATGACACTTGTGGTTGCCTTTCCTTTACCCTCCTGAAGCTGTTGCAACAGGAGATAATAAATGACAAACAACAATCAGTTAAGCTCTGCTTTAAGAGAGGTAGGCTTAACATTAAGGAGATCCAAAGGACCTTCAGTAGGGAGAAAAAACTTCCTCACTTTATTCTTGGAAACCACAATCAGGATAACATCAGCAATTTTAAAAGATTCTCACAAAAGACTAGGGAAAGTGTCGACTCTATTGGAGGAAGCTAGGTTTAGAGAGCTGGGTTTACAGTCAAGAAGACTTGAGTTCAAATTTAGCCTCAAATATTTATTAATTGTGTGATGCTGGGCAAGTAACAACTTCTGTCTGTCTCAGTTCCATCATCTATAAAATAGGGAAAATAATAGCCCCTACCTTCTAGGGTGTTGTAAGGATCAAATGAGAAAACATGTTTAATGTACTTAGTACAGTGGTTGGCCCCTGGTAGGTACCATATAAATGGCAGGTATTATAATTTTAAATATATTTTTATGCAGCTAATGCTTATGTTCTTTGGGAAGTCCTTATGTGACCCTGTTTCACCACTCAGTATGGCAGAGGCAGTCCTTGGCAGAGAAATTTGAGCAGGCAAAAACCTATTTCCATCTGCTTCTGGGGAGAGGGAGGGAGAAAGTATAGGAGACAGAAACAGAGACAGAGAGCAGACAGAAACATAGAGACAAATACAAAGAGACAGAGACAGAGAGACAGATAAAAATAGAAAGAAACATATATTGCCTCTCAAACAGATTCTAGCTAAATTGCAAACAAGTTACTATCCAGGGAGAGAAAGCGAGAACCATTAAGAGAGTAAAATGAGCAAAGACCTCATAAACCCTTAAACTATGTCAGTAGGTCTTAATCTGTTCTATGAATTTGTTTTAAAAATTATTCGGATTAACTGTATTTCAATATAATTGGTTTCCTTTGTGATCCTTTATACATTTAAAAACCATTATTCTGAGATGGATTCCATAGGCTTTACCAGATTGACAAAGAGGTCCATAAAACTCAGAAAGGTAAGAAGTCTTGTGTGTGAAGCTTGTAAATCTTTCTTTCTGTCTTCAAGCTCATAGGCTCACTGCACAGTGATCAAGTAAATGGAACAGTGGTCTGACCCATCCACCCCTTTGATCTTTTGACTTCCACCTGAATGAGGCCACCTTGGGCTCAAGTTGAATGCCAGATCAGTTTATCACTAAGTCTTTCTTCTGAGCAATCATGTAAGTTGTGTCCATGTTGTCAAAATATTTTGCTGTATGCCTCCTAGAACAGTAGAGTTGGGAAAGAGGATCCTCAGATTCTATTTAAGGTCCTACATACATGTATACATAAAAACATTCATATTATATATATGTAGACTATACATAAAATATCTTTTACAGCTATGTGTATATATACACATATGTGTATTTGTGTGTGTATTTATACATATATATGTATGCTTTATATGTTCTGAGAGGGTACATACAAGACAGAATTGCCAGTGGCCCACTTTAAATCCAAAGTGAAAGGCAAGCAATTTTTATTCTGGAGGGAAACTTAATTTAAAGCTTCAGTGAGGCCAGACATGTTCCAATTTAAAACACTGAGAAATAGAACCACCTTTGAAAAGTGAAATGAAATTCTACATGGACCAAAAGAGATGGAGGGTAATTTGTGGAGGTACAGGGGAGCATATGACTTATTCCGTGGCACATTCTGCAGACACAAACTAAAACCCAAATCATCCAAAATGTACTTGTTATAAAGACAAAGTAATAGCCTCAGTTATGAGTCGACAGATATTTACTTCACTAACATTTTCTATGGAAACACATGGCCATTTTGTGTATAGTTCCGTATGCCATTGAACAGGTTTCAGCTAAAATGACACCAAGTACCCATCTGTATGCAGATCTAACAGAATGACTTTCCATCTCCAGTGAAGGGAGCTGCCAATGGTTTCCCAATCACTTCAGCTGCCTTATAATTCTGATATACATTTCAGCCTTTTTTTTTTTGTTGGTATTATTTTTTTGATGCCAGTAATAACTTACATTCATATTGCACTTTTAGGTTTATAAAATGCTTTCCAAGTATGTTTCTTCAATATTTGGATGAATATATGGTTGCAGCAATGTGGATGTTCCTTTCAACCACAAAGGCTGCAACCCATCCCTGAATGCTGTCGTGTTAGATGACTCTTTTTTGTTTTCCTCACATGTACACTCAATCAGTTAATACGCTTTTATTAAACACCTACTATGTGCCAGGCACTGTGCTAAGTGCTGGGGATCTACAGAAAGGCAAAAGACAGTCTCTGCTTTTAAGGAACTCACAGTCGAGAGGGGAAGACAATGTGTAAACAACTATGTACAAACAAGATATTTACAGGATGAATAGGAAATAATTGACAGAGAGCAGATACAGAGAGCAGGTTCAGGAAAGGCTTTTACCTGGAACTTGAAAGAAGCTGGGGAAGACAGCAGGTGGAGATGAAGAGAAATGACAGTATTCCAGGCATGAGGGACAACCAGAAAAAAATACTTGGAGTCTGGAGATAGTGTCCTGTGTATTAGCTTGTTGGGGTTTTTTTAGGTGCTGGCATCTACCTTAACACCTTAACAACCAAAATAACTCACATTCATACTGTGCTTTAGAGTTTAGAAAAGGCTTTCCTTATAGTAAGCTTCTGAGGTGTATAGTACAATCAATCAGCAAATGTTTCTACAACACCAAAATTCAATTTAGCAAATGTTTATTGAATGTTTAGTATATGCAAAGCACTTTGCTTGGTGATTTATGGGTCTGTAATGACCTCAGTCAAAGAGAGGGGAAGGAGAAAGACTGAAGCTATCCTGGGAAAAGTATAGACATCACTAAATATGATAACAATAAACTGAATAGCTCTTCTTTCTTCCTCAATAATATAAATTTATTTAACATACATTTTAGATAAGAAATAACTCCCTTGGGTTGTATAGCCAGGAAGTGGAAGTGATTTTAAGTTCATAGGGAAAAAAAGCAATAGCGTCTTAATTGGCCTCCCTCCCTCAAATATCTACCCTCTCAAATCCATTCTCCGCACATAAGTCAAAGTGTTATATTATAATAGCCCAGATCTGACTCTGCCCCTCTCTTGTTGTGGAACCATCCATAATTCCAGAGGATGACTGATGGTGAAGAATGTTACCTATCTCTCTCTTTCTCTCTCCCCTTCTCTCCCCCGCCCCCCATATCTCACCTCTGTCAGGACATAGGTAGCATACACACACATACATATAGATACATATAGACACATGTATATGAATGTATAGACAATTCTCTTTACATAAATTAACATTACAGCAAATTCTACTTTACATGAAGAATTCTGAAAGAAATCAGTTTTCCAAAAAATACCTATGTTAACTTTACTATACAGTACTGTGTGCTGTCTCTCTCTGTTTCTGCCCCTGGGTTCAGAAATCCATGGCTCCTCCCACATATGGCAAGAACAAACCCCTGGACCAGATCTTTCCTCAGTGTACCACACAGGAGACCCAGATCAGTCCATCAAGCTGAATTTTCCCTGGGCAGACTCAAAGGTTGGAGCTTCAGTTGGGAGTAGGATCTTGGAGGCCAAGCCTTCCTATAGCAAAATGGTTTGGGCTAGCCAAGTGTTGAGATAATGTTGTAGTAAATTTGAGATCTGGATTTTGAAGAGTCTTCCTCACTTTTATTACCACCTAAAGAACTGGATGCATTACATTAATTTGCATGAATTTAACTCATGGATAAGGCCCTGGCATTCATTTTAATGCCAGCAAGTTAAGTTGTTTCAATATCTAATTATGTCAAATGATATGGTGATTTTATTTTATAGCAGTCACTACTTCTACTCTACATGTCCACCTTGTGTTTGGCAATGCCATCAAAATTTTCCATGGCATTTCTTATGAAATCTTCAGTACTGAATTTCCCAGAGGACTCACTTTCATAAAGGCACAAAGAGTCTGAATAATTAAAAAAAAATCCAAGACAAGTCTGTTTGGTTTCCTTCAATTTTCCTTCAAGTGCTTCAAGTACTTCTATCTATTAGAACAAGGCTCAAACCATGCTTACACTGTAACATGTGTGAGAGTATTTCATTGGTAGATCCAGACATAGTAGATATACCATCAAAACAAATAGAGATAATGAAAAATATTTTATGAAATGATGATACTTTAACTTATGAGGTATTGACAAATACTACTACAGAAGAATGAGCTACTTGTAATTAAATGGATGGTGATATCATCCAAGCAAGTCTAACAGATGAGACCCTTTTTTCAAGGGTAATTAAGAAAACCAAGTGACTATGAGCTTGGGAATGGAAATATAACAAAATATCCAAGTTTGGTGTAAGCACTTCTCTCTCTTTATTTTTTTTTTTTTTTGCTTTTTGGAGGGGGGAAGGCTGGGCAATTGGGGTTAAGTGACTTTCCCAAGGTCACACAGCTAGTAAGTGTTAAATATCTGAGGCTGGATTTGAATGGATTTGAACTCAGGTCCTCCTGACTCCAGAATGGGTGCTTTATTCACTGTGCCACCTAGCCGCCCCATAAGCACTTCTCTTCGTGTTATGTGGTTTTTTTTTGGGGGGGGGGAGGGCAATTGGGTTAAGTAACTTGCCCAAGGTCATATGGCTAGGTTTTTTTTGTTTGTTTGTGTGTGTGTGATAAGTGTCTGAGGCTGGATCTGACCTCAGGTCCTTCTGACTCCAGGGCCAGAGCTCTATTCACTGCGCCACCTAGCCGCCCCTCTTCATGTTATGTGAACATTCACTTTCTGAAATCAAACTATATGTAGAAATGAAAAGTGCAAGAATTGAAATCAGCAATACTGATGCCCCTGATGATTGATTACCATTGGAAATATTTGACAAACTAAGCATAAGCTTCACTGGCAACAAATTTTGCCAGAGTGAAAACACAGTGTTAATAAATGTTACTATGATGTCCAACACACCATGAACTATGTAGCAAATGGCATCTCCTGTGTGAAAAAGTTAAAACAATAATGTGATACTAGAGAAATCTCATTGTGATGATTATAAGATTTGTATTAGTCAAATAAAATTTAATAATGTAGAAAAAGACACACATGACTAATGACCAGTCAGTTTTAAGAATACAAAGGACACCATTTTATTATTTTAAAAAAATGGACTGAACTTCAATTGTTGACAGTTACTGAGTGGCCACAAAAATTTCAAATGGATTTTTTTTTCCAATGGCAACTCCTCATCCCACCTTCCCTCATGGATTCATGTTGTCTATACATTGTCTATATTTTCCATTTATTGTAAGTACAGTTTTTTTTTTTTGTGGTACAATGCTGTTTGAGACCATAATTTGATAATTACCTATATGCATAGCATTTCAAGGAGATAATTGCCCATGATTCACTGTTATAATGTAACTCTGGGAACAAAGTGGCTTCCTGGCCACTTCAGGTGACATATACATTCCAATTGGTATACTTCCCATGGAGATCAGAGCCCATGCCCTGGCAGCATCTGCTAATAAATTTGCTTTAACCTTTTGATAAGAAATATACACAAGCAGAGCCTTCAGGTTGGTCTCCATGTGCTGCCTTCCTCATGAAAGAGGACTGATCATTGAGTACCAAAACTTGCCCTTTCCATAGACCTTTAAAGGAAGAGAGACAACTTCTACTCATTTTCCCTCAGTTCTTTCTTTTTTGTTAATGTGTGACTTAGGACTCCATTAACTCATCCTTGGACTTCTTTTTAAAAAGGGGCAGGATTTTTCTCCCCTTCCCCAAACCACTCTCCATAGTTATGGTGACTAATTGCACATGGTGACTAGGGCATGCTTGGCTAGGTGAACTCAAGACAGGCTTCTGCCCTAGCAAACTTTTGCTTTGCATTTCTTCCCCTCAGCATAGATGACAGCGATAATTAGAGATGGACTTTTTAAGCAGTGTCCACCTTAAGAGTTCTGGAGTGGCTGGCCAGAGGGACCCCAGAACAACAGCAGCTGTGGCGATTCCAGAATTATCAACACAGACATGCCTAGGACAAAGTAAGAGGTTAGTGCCCTATGGACTTTGGGATTAGTATTTGGGGAATTTGTCAGCTTCCTCCCCTGGGGGCTAGAAGCCACTGAGGAGACACGCCATTTTGCAGTTTCAGTGGCAGCTCCAGCCCCTGGCCTGCGAACTGTTGGGAGATCCAGCGATCAGTCTTGGGGGTTAATTGCTCTTGCTTTAACCTGCTTGGATCTGTATTGTGATCGGGGGGGAGAGGTCTGGGGTGGGCATCCAACTTGCCAGAACCGGAAGTTGTGAAGACCCCGACATTCGGGACAGAAGCTCCCCTGTCTGGTGGCAGAGTCCTACTGTGGCAAAAAGCCCAAAAGTCAAGTAATTAAGTAGCAACATGCCTAGGCAAAGGAAACAAAATAAACAGAAAAACACAATATTAGACTTCTATTTTGGGGGCAAGGAGGATGGAAGCATGGAAGAGGAGGAGGATTGTGAGGTCAGAAATCCTGCTCCAAAAGCCCCAAAGGAAAATATGAGCTGGCTACAGGCCATAGAGGACCTTAAGAAGGACTTTAAAAATCAAATAAGAGAAGTGGAGGAAAAATTGGAAAGAGAAATGAGAAGGATGCAGGAAAAGTATGCAATGAGGGTCAACAGCCTGACTGAGGAAAACAACACCTTAAAAAATAGACTAACTCAAATGGCAAAGGAGGCCCAAAAGGGCAATGAGGAGAAGAATGCCTTAAAAAGTCGAATTTGCCAGATGGAAAAAGAATCTCAAAAGTTCACTGAGGAGATTCATTCCTTCAGAGTTAGACTGGAGCAAATGGAAGCTAATGACTTTATGAGAAATCAAGATGCTGTTAAGCAGATCCAAACAAATGAAAGATTAGAAGGCAATGTGAAATATCTCATGGGAAAAACCACTGACCTGGAAAATAGATCCAGGAGAAACAATTTAAAAATTATTGGACTACCCGAAAGCCATGATCAAAGAAAGAACCTAGAAATCACCCTTCAAGAAATTCTCAAGGAAAACTGCCCTGATGTTTTAGATCCAGAGGGCAAAATCGAGGTTGAAAGAATCCACCGATCACCTCCTGAAAAAGATCCCAAAAAGAAAACTCCCAGGAATATTATAGCCAGGTTCCAGAATCCCCAGATCAAGGAGAAAATACTACAAGCAGCCAGGAAGAAACAATTTCAATATTGTGGAAACACAATCAGAATAGCCCAGGACCTGGCAGCTTCTACACTGAGGGATAGAAGGGCATGGAATATGATATTCCAGAGGGCAAAAGAACTGGGAATGAACCCAAGGGTCACCTACCCAGCAAAACTGAGTATTTTGTTTCAGGGGAAAATATGGTCATTCAGTGGAATAGAGGACTTTCAAGCATTCTTGAGGAAAAAACCAGAATTGAATAGAAAATTTGACATCCAGATACAAGAAGGAAGAGATGCCTGAGAAGGTAATCAGGGAAAAGAAATCAAAAGGAACTTATCAAAGTTGAACTATTTACATTCCTATATGGAAAAGCAATAACTGTGACTGATGATATCTTTCTTACTATGAAAATAATGGAAGAAGGGTGTGTGGTCATATGAATATATATGTGAATGCGTTTGTATATGCTTACAGTTATATATGGATAGAGAGCATAGGTTGAACTTGGGAAGGGAGAATACTCAAGGGATGAAATTATGAGGTGAGAGAGAAAAGTGGCAAGAGGAGATGGGGAGAGACAGGGTAGGGTAAACTGTCTCATGTAGAAGAAGCAAGGGGAAGTGGTTGCAAGGGAGGGGGAGATTAGGAAGGCCAAAAAGGCAAAACCACATTCTCATTGAATTTGGTTCAGGGAGAGAATGACATACATACTAAATGGGATATCTCAACCTGCAGCAGAATAGGGGGAAGGGGGATGAGAGGAGGGATGATGGATGGGAGGGCATCCTTGGGGGGAGGGGAGGTTGGAAGTACCCACTATAGAAGAGGGACAGGATCATGTAGGGAATGGACCAGGTGGGGGGTGGGATGAGTGGGAGGGAATTATAAGCAGCCTTGTACAATATATCTACTATGATAATGTTTTTCATAGCTAGACATATACAACATATACTAAATTACTTATCTCCCCAGAGGGAATGGGTGACAAGGGAGGAAGGAAATGGGTCTGAAATTCTAAGTCTTAACATTAAATGTTTCAAATATATATAAATACTATTATTAATACTCTTCTGCTTATAATTGGGAGATAAGATGTGCAGGCATTGGGACACAAAGATTCACCTTCCTCTAATGGAAAAGTCAAAGGGGGTATGGGAGAAGGTATGGGAGAGAGCAGATTGGAGGAAGCGATATCTTGTGGGACTGCTATTCTGGGAGGTTGGGTAGGGGAATAACGGGGGGAGAATGACTGTAACTCAAAATCTGGCGGAAATGAATGATGTAAAACAGAAGTTAATAAAGCATTTGTTTAAAAAAAAAGAAGCAGGACTTAAATCCATATCTTCCCAGTTCTGAGGCTGGCTCCTCATCGACTCTGCCAAGATGCCTCTCAATAAAGCTAACTGACATGCAGAGATTTTAAGGTATGTAAAAAAAAAAAAAAATAGACTGGCAAAGGAGGCCCAAAAGGGCAATGAGGAGAAGAATGCCTTAAAAGCTGAATTTGCCAGATGGAAAAAGAATCTCAAGAGCTCACTGAGGAGACTCATTCCTTCAGAGTTAGACTGGAGCAAATGGAAGCTAATGACTTTATGAGAAATCAAGATGCTGTTAAACAGATCCAAACAAATGAAAGAATAGAAGGCAATGTGAAATATCTCGTGGGAAAAACCACTGACCTGGAAAATAGGTCCAGGAGAGATAATTTAAAAATTATTGGACTACCCGAAAGCCATGATCAAAGAAAGAACCTAGAAATCACCCTTCAAGAAATTCTCAAGGAAAATTGCCCTGAGGTTTTAGATCCAGAGGGCAAAGTAGAGGTTGAAAGAATCCACAGATCACCTCCTGAAAAAGATCCCCAAAAGAAAACTCCCACGGTAGTCTGGAGCAAGACAGACATAGGCCTTCTTCTCTCCATCAGGCCAGATCAGTGTGTTGACCTTGGCCATGTTGATGTCATACAGCTTCTTTACAGCCTGTTTGATCTGATGCTTGTTGGCCTTGACATCCACAATGAAGACTAGGGTGTTGTCCTCAATCTTCTTCATAGCAGACTCAGTGGTCAAAGGAAACTTAATGATGGCATAGTGATCGAGCTTGTTCCACCAAGGGGTGCTCTTCCAAGGGGATTTAGGCTGCCTTTGAAGCCTGAGGGTCTTGGGCCTCCAAAAAGTGGGGATCTTCTTTTTGTGGCTGTGGACACCCTTCAGCACCACTTTCTTGGCCTTCAAAGCCTGGGACTTGGCTTCTGTCTTGGGGGGGACAACGGCTTCCTTCTTCGCCTTGGGTGCCATCTTGGGGGAAAGGCAATAGCATCTGATTTTTTATGACTCCATTTGGAATTTTCTTGGCAAATATGCTGGAGTAGTTTGCCATTTCCTTCTTCGACACATTTTACAGATGAGGAAACTGAGGCAAACAGGGTTAAGTGGCTTAACCAGGGTCACACAGCTAGTAAGTGTCTGAGACCCAATTTAAACTCAGGTCTTCCTGACTCCAGGCTTGATAATCTATCCATCATGCTACCTATCTGCCTATACAGTTGAGTGTTTATTGCATAATATATTACTCATACTTTAAATTTTCCCTGACTACTGGGAAAGCTGTAAGAGTCTATGTTTTATAGTAACCTCTCCCCTCCTTCTCTTTGAATTCCTGTGATTCAAAATGGTTTGAAATCAAAAGATCCTTCAATGAAAATTCACTTCCCCTGCTACCACTTCTTGTTTCCTCATTTACCTCACCCCTACTTCTCCATGTATACCTATAGTGCTCTTTCCTTTCCATCTATTATACCCTCTGAAATTCCTATCCTATTATTAACAAACTCATTTTCATATTGAAACTTTTTCTATCTTCTTTTAATTCTAGCAACCTGGCCTCCAGCAGAAAACACTGTATCCCTAGCCACCTTAGCCAAGACTGTCAGATTCTCTTATACTCTAACCCCACACATCCACATTGGGTCAGGAAAAGGAGTAGGCATACTCCATGGTGCTAACCACCAATTCCCGATTCTCCCCTTATTCCATCTATATCTATCACACTATCCAGACCTTCATGACACATTCTTTCCTGTAACAATATTTGTCATTGAAATCAACAAATATTTAAAGCAAATAATTTAAGAACATAAGTTAAAAAAAGAACAAATATGTTGACTTGGTTTAGAATATCTTATCAAAACTTTCATAGAAGTGCTCTACTTTTTCATATTCTGCAACTGGTATTGGTACACAAACTACAATTATCCTCAAAGAGGTCTTTTTGCTTGTGGCCTGCCAGATGACCAAGTGTCCCGTAATATGATGTCCTATTTAACTTTGACTGCACAATAAGAAAGCAAAAACAAAATTCCACCAACGTCTTCATTTAGCACTCCAGTGAGGACCTGTCAGCCATTCTTTAATTTAGCTGCAACTTCTGACAAAATCTTCTGATTTCAGAGCAAGAATTTAACGTCATTCACTTTATAGCAAGAATATTAACAGGACTATGAAAGTAGAATGTTTATATATATATATATATATATATATATATATATATATATATACATGTCATTAGATGAAGTGATATTATTAGTTGTTTTTCTTTATTACAAGGGAAGATTTTATTTTGGCCTATAGGATTCTATCCAAAAATGACTGATTTAAGAACAAAAAACAAAAGGTGTAAACAAATTTATTTTTTTAAAGAATATCAATATTGATATATTTAACTTCTCTCAGTGTAATGCCCCCTTCATCACTGGACAAGGATCTCACATTTAGTATACCAATAGTTAGAATTTATTGATGGTCTAAATCCTATGTGATTTTTTTTTAGCAACCTCTTCCCTCTTTCCTCACAGTAAATCAGTCACATTACTGAAAAATACAGACTGAAGGCCATTTTGCATTCGTATTTGCTTTCTTTGTTATCATAGCCAAAGAATTCATCAGCTGGTGGTTAGTCTACTGATGATCAGCCTCTCTCTAGCTAGTTAGGCTGGTCCATGGAAAACAGTCTGTCCCCAGCACAATACAGCATGATGCTAACATATTTCCCTAATGAATATTCTTTGAGAAAACAAAGTAATATGCATACCACAAGATTAGACTATCAGAGTAAATTTTTGCTGGGACCAGGTAACAGCAATTCTAGGAAGTATGAACAATTCTATAGAACACATGCTGAATGCATGGTCAAATTGAATCAAAGTATTTTTTCTTTTCCTTTAACAAAGGGGGACAGTTAACAAAAACATATTGGCAACTCTTGGACTTTGAAAATAGCTATATGGGGGCAGCTAGGTGGCACAGTGAATAGAGCAGTGGCCGTAGAGTCAAGAGGACTCTGGCCTCAGACACTTAACACTAGCTGTGTGACCTTGGGCAAGTCACTTAACGCCAATTGCCAAGCCTTACCCCCCTGCAAAAAATAAAATTAAATTTAAAAAATAACTGTATGACAAATTTTTAGCGATAAAAATGCTAACAGCAAAAGTGAAGAAAGAGAAGATACTTGACATAGTTCCAGTCTTTGAGAGACTGTCACAAGGGCAAAGGCTTGTCCTATTTGCTGCCAGAAACTCAAATTAGAAGCAATGTTTGGTGTTGTTTGTCCTTCATTCTCAAAGAGTACCATGACATCAAGGAAAGGATGCCATGACATGCAAATGAATTGGATTTAAGTGAGGGAGAGTTGTGCAAAGTCAACAGCCTCACTTTTACCTCCAGAGCCATCTGAGTCCAGTGGCAAGATATAAATCAGGACAACTGGACAAGGCCCCAGATGTAGACCTTGACCCGGGAGTGAGGAACCTGCTGGTCTTTTTAAGCTAAGATCTTTAATAGGTCTCAGTTTGAACTGCAGTAGAGCCCATTTAGTACTTAAGGTTAGGTAAGAAATGAGGCAGAGAATGGCCTCTAGTTAAAAAAAAAAAAAAATCCTCTAGGAGGGGAGAGTTTTTGGCTAAAACAGAAACAATTGGTATTTACTTTCACTCTGGGCCAATCAGGGCCCAAATGATGACCAAGTGGGGCTTTGCCTGGGCCCTATTGTCGGCCAGTCAGTGAGAGCCGTAGTGATTTGTGTTGGATACTTGGTCCTTAGGAAAAAATCTAGCTAGTAAACCCCAAGATATCGTGTGAGGCTTCAATGACCAAAATTAACATCCCTTTGGGCAGAACACCTGTAGGCAAGGGTATGATACTCTATGTGGACAAAGGGAATGGAAAGGGAAAGAAAACAGGGGAAAAGAAAGAAAGGAAAGGAAAAGTGGGTGGAAGTATAAAAGAGGCAAATTTTAGCTTGATAGCAGGAAAAAACTTCCTGATAATGAAAGCTAATGGACTGTCTCTGAACAGTAAGTTCCTTTTTAGTGGAGGTCTTCAAGCATGGAGCTCTTTTAGGTTTTCTTGAACCAGGGTCCTTATTAGTGTGAATAATGAATCTGGTGAAGTAGTCATGTGTATTTGAATTTGCACTATTTGAATATATAATTATATAAAATAGGATAAGTGGTTCCAGCCCAATAGAAATATGCAATGCAAATTCAAGTAATGTGATCACTTCCCAGGATTCATTGTTTGTTCTAATCAGGCCCATCTGATCAGGCATAGGTTGGAATGAATGATCTCTGAGGGCCCCATTCATATCCTGTGATTCTGTGAAAATCCCCTCGAGACTGATTATTGAGCATAAAAATAACTAGAGAAAGAGTTGGCTTAATAATGCTAGTTGATCGATTAAAGATTCAGTTATAAGAAGGGGAGTATGGTAATGTTTCTGGGAGACTATATGAGCAATGAGGACCATGGATAGTTGGGGCTGTCGTTAACCCAGCACTGTATCCACTACTGCTTTGTAAACCCTTTCCCCAGGACCTATGTTATCTTAAACTGATACTTCTGCCACATACATAATATTGTCACTTCTTTCCGTTTCCAACTCTCTCTGTCAACCAAGTATCTAAGCAAACATAATTATCTTAGTAAGCATTTTAGTTGGAAAATAAATTGGTAATGAAATACAAGCAACAGATTTGTTTATCTTCCAAATGGCAATCATTTTAATTCCCCCTTCCCCCATTCCCCCAGGAAGGTACCTTGCTCTCACTAGCTTTTCTGTAAAGTAAGAGAAGCTCAAAGTTTGTACTTAAACTTCTTCTGCAGCAGAGGGAAAGGAGTTCTTTTAGCCACTTATAATAATTCATCCTTAGAAGCTGGACTTTATGTTCACAGCATGAATGGCTACAGGAAATTCAGTCCCACTCCTTGTTTTTCCCATAGTCCACCAATAGGCTTAATTGGAGAGGAACTCACACACTGACCAACATTGCCCACCTTTGCTAGTTCTAGGAAAATAGGAAGCTGCCTAGGTTAATACAAAGGCAATCCAGGCTATTGAGAAAGACTCTTCCTGCTGCCTTCATACTTCTGTATCTCTGTATATCTGACCTTTGCCTTGAAAAGTATGCATCTAATGTTGTTCATGGCTCATCCTGCATGGGTCCCTGAGAAATCACTTTCAGGATTCACTTACTTGATATTCTCAAAGTCTTCTTGGAAAAGTTACCTATAGGAAAAAGAAGTATGTCCTTGGATACAGGTCTACTACATAAGATTTTTTTTTGCCTTTTTTTTTTTTTTTTGGAGGGCTATTGGTGTTAAGTAACTTGCCCAAGGTCACACAGCTAGGTTTTTGTTTATGTGTGTTAAGTGTCTGAGGCCCGATCCAAACTCAGGTCCTTCTGACTCCAGGGCCGGCGCTCTACTCACTGTGCCACCTAGCCTCCCCATACTACATAAGATTTAAAGCATATACATAGCAGAGGGCATTTAGATAATTTCATGAAGGGAAAGAGGGAATTTGGTTGTTGTCAAAGGACAGAGAGCCAACAATATATCCATATTAGGAGGATGATTTAGAAATAGATTTGTTATGCAAAATGCAATTCCAATTTTATGATTGGGCTTTAATCAGAAATATTATCTTTTTCTTTCTCAGCCAAAGAAAAATAAAGTTTATTAGAATTTGCTTGTATTGGACACAGAGTAAGTCTGTGCCAGGTCATTCTATGGCACTCTTACATCACATTGAGGGAAGATGAGATCTTATATACAGAAAGTTGTGGGAGGAATCTAGACATGGTCTAGAGGAGGAGTTTAGGGAGGGTCTTCAGGAGTAGTCAGATGAGGTCAATGAGTAATTAAGGGTGGAAAGTTGCTGGAGGCTACCTGGAGACTACAGACTATGGAGGGCTAGGCCAGTTTAAGGGTGGATTGATATTTTGAGAGGCTCAAGGGTGGGAAGTAGATGGACAATGGAGGGCTAGGCTGGTAACAGAGGTCTGGGCCCAGCCACTATGTAAGGCTTATGGCCTCATGCAAATGCTTCATCAAATGGGACAATTTAATCAGAATTCAAGAGAGTTCCCAGAGCCTGTACTTCAAAGATTCAAGGAGAGCTCCAGGGGGCTCCCAGAGCCTGTACCTCATCAACCCCATCATGTTTATCTCTGTCTATGTTATTCCTCACTCCAGGAAAATATAAACTCTTTGAGAGCAGACTCTTTTCTTCTGTTATTGTTTTTATATGTATACACACACATATAGGCATGCTTCATGGTAAGCATTTAATAAATGTTTTATGAATTGAATTGAATTTCTGGTTCAAAACATAAAAAGGTAGATTAGTGATCAGAATGAGCCACAGGGGTGGGGAACTCATGGCCTTGAGGCCACAAGGCTTTGTTCTGTAAAATTTGGATTTAAGCAAAAGGCAGAAGAAGATCTAGAAGGTCACATGTGCCTTCAGGCATGCTCCCCATCCCTGGTAGGACCTACTTCAGGCAAACTTCCCACCCCTGGTAGGACCTAGAATCACATGAGTACCGTGGTTTGATGTTATACAAATTTTCTAAAGGAAAAGCTCCATATTTGACAAGAAATTGTGGAAAACTATGAAGTAGTTTGCTGGAAAACAAAGGTTTAGATTAATATCTTAAACTTTAGACCACAATAAGTACCAAATGGATAACTGGTCTAAATATAAAAGGTCATACAATGAAGAAGTTAAAAAGTAATTAAAGGAAACACCTTGCAGAAGTATTTTAAAGATGAATTCATTACATAAAAAAATAAATGCAACTAGAAGAAAGGAAACTATTGAATAGGGAAATTTTCTGCATCCACTATCTCAGATAAAAGTCTGACAGTTCTTGTCCTCAAGGAGCTTAAATTCAGTGGAGGAAGAAAACACTGAAAAAGGAGCTGAAAATTGGGGAAGGAAGTAGATTGAGACTTCGTCCCAGTTCCCAGACCCTCGGATTGCTTGAGGCTGACCAGATATTATCACATTAAAGTTCAGAAACTCAGAAACACAGCTGGAAGAGGAATGAAGGTTGGCAGGTCTGGGCCCCTCAACAAAATGGAGGCCTTGAAGGAACTCACTAATGGGAAAAGGGGTCTGATGTGGGAAAAGGATCTTTGGTGTTGAGAAGCCTACAGGAAAGGGTTGTTGTTCCAAGGTGAGGAGGTTCCAGGCACTGAAGGAGGTTCTAGTGTGAGATTGCGGCCATACAGTTTTTAAGTTTGTTACTAGGGTTGTTTTTCCCCATTCTCTCAGTCTTAAATGATGTCTATTTTCTAGTGACTGCAGCTAGTGGTTTTGATGTTGGACTTGATAGGTATTGCCATTTCAAGAGGATGATGACTCTCCAAATACCCAGAGATTCAAACCCCAAACTCAGTGAAAACTGTCAAGTTCTAAGGTTCAAAACTCATAGACTTAACAATAAAAGGGACCGCAAGATCAGTCAGTCCAGAATTCCCTTACTAAATGAGGGCGGTGGGGGCATCTCTGGTCATCCTGATTAATATGGACCCCGAAATATTATCTTTTAATTCTAGCACTTGGATTAGTAGTCCAGACGTCAGTTTAAATCTCAGATCTGTCACGTACTGTAAATGTGAGGTTGGACAAGTTCTTTAACCTCTCTGGAAGTCATCTGCCCCAGGAAGACAATAATGGAAGCCAGGAGGTGCAATGGAAATCTGGATTTGGAATAAGAGGACCTGAATCCAAATTCTGATTCTGCCGATTTCTACTTGTGTGACTAGGACAAATTGTTAAACTTCTACAGCCTCTGTTCATTCATTTGTCAAATGAATGTATTAGACTACATTATTATTCTAAATCTATTAGCTATCATTGTGTGCCTACCCCACATTGTTCGGAATTGTTTTGAGGATCAGATGAGACAATGTACAATTTAAACCATATTTCTATGGTATATACATTTCTATGATATTTGTATGATATATGTATTTATGGTTTTTAAGAATATATGGGTGTAAAGTACTATTATGACAATTCAGATTTGCCCAACTAATCAATCAAATAATTTTCTTTCATTTTACAGAAGGACTTTCTATAGCAGGGCTTTGTAAGCTGGGGCCTATGAATTCACATTTCAAGATATTTTGATAATTGTATTATTACATAGAGTAGTTGATTTCTTTTCTAATCTTAGTATTTTATTTTATGCACTTAAAAACATTGAATTCTGAGAAGGGGCCCACAGGCTTCACCAGATTGCTGAAGGAGCCCATGATCCCATACAGGTTAAGAAGTCTTGTTTCATAGGGTTTCTTTGATAGCTACCAGACTCTCCTAATACTTTGAAATGATTCAATTTGCATATACTTTAAGAACACTGTGTGTATGTGTGTGCGTGCATGTGTGTGTGTGTGAAAAATCAAGGTAAATCTTTATATACTTTAGCCAAATGGCAAAAAATACTGGGATGCATATGCTAGGTATGCTTCCACACTAAAGAATGAACATATACTTTTTCTTAAGTCCATCCTTATAGCCCTTGCCTTTGCAAAACCATCAATGATCAATCTATTGTTGAGATTCACCCAACTCATGGGGTTCAGCTGCTTTGCCACAGTGATTGCACACTGTGAAGGTGACTCTCATTTCTTTGGGGAACAACACATTTTCTTGCCAACCTTGCCACATGGAGTCTTCTCCAGGTCTCCTGGTACATTCATCTTCCCTCTAAAACGCACTGACTCCTATAAGACAATGGAGGGAAAACTCAGAAAGGCTATGTCATTAACATTAGTGTCATATTTAAGTACAGGTGCACTGAAAAGAGAACTCAGCTAGAATTCAAAAGATTTTGTTTTTAGTGGTGATTGCACCATTAACTTCGTGTCTGACCTTGGATAAGTCCTTTAACCTCTCTGATCTTTGACTTCCTCATCTGTAAAATGAAGGAGTTGGATGATATTATCCTTAAATTCTTTTTCAGCTCTGTCACTTAATATTTCTTTGGCCAGATCAAAGCAAAATTCTTAAGGTACCCTCTTATCTTGCCTTACAACAGTATTTCTCCCCACTTCCCCATTAGTTTCCATATCCACACAGTCTCTTCCTCCTCCCATATCCTTTCCTTTATTCTATTTCCCAGGACCAGTGGTTCTCCAATTTTTTAAAAATTCTTTTTTCGTTTTTTTTGCTTTTTGGAGGGTAATTGGGGTTAAGTGACTTGCCCCAGGTCACATGGCTAGTTTTGAGTTGTGTCTGAGGCTGGATTTGAACTCAGGTCCTCCTGACTCCAAGGCTAGTGCTCTATTCACTGCACCACTTAGCCTCCCCTTTTTTTTCACTCTTGGAATGCAAATATAAATTTTATACAATCTGTACAGCTTTAGGGATTGCAATATGATATAAATATGTATGTGTATACATACATATATGTATGTGTATACATACATATATGTATATGTCTGTGCATATATATTTGTATGTATGTGTGTATGTGTATATATATATATATATTTATTCAATTGATATCACAACAACTCTATGAGATAGATGCCTTCATTATCCTCATTTTACAGATGAGAAAACTGAGGCTGACTTATCTAGGATCATACAGCTAGTGTCTGAGACCAGATTCAAACTTGGGTCTTCTTGACTCCAAATCATATATTCTATCCACTGTGCTGCCTAGCTTCCTCCTAATCCTATGTAACTGATGGCATACCTATTCAGAACTTTCCTCTGAAGACCCTTTAAGAAAGATTTCCCAAGAATTTCCTCTCACTGTTCTATTTAATGTTTTCATTGATAGGCATAGAAGATTTTTTTTTTGAGGCAATTGGGGTTAAGTGACTTGCCCAGGATCACACAGCTAAATAAGTTGTCTGAGGCTGAATTTGAACTCAGATCTTTGCTATTTTTGTATGTTATATCCCTTCAATAGGCTATAATCTCCTTGAAGGCAAGCACCATGCCTCAGACAAACTGAGACCTTGGAAAGACCTTAATTTTAAAAGGCCCGCTGCATCCTAGACCATTGCCAGTTATCTTGACTCTCGTCTTGCCACTTGCCACTCCAAATCTAGAGGAGAGAGTGCGACTGATGACTTTGTGCAGGTCTGCCTCACTTAAATCCAATTCATCCCCAAGTCAAGACATCACCCTTGTGAAGTCATTGGTCCTCTTTGAGAACAAAGGATGAACAACAACAACCACCACCTTTTTATTTCCTACCCTTGCAGGGGTACCTCACAAAGGGTAGGTACAACTAAGCATTTGTGGAATTGAATTGAATCTAGTACCTATATTCCATTACCTTTCTACCAAGAGAAAGGATGTGGTTTTCATCATTGGGCCTCTGGAGCCAAAATTAGTCATTGAGTATTTTGAATTCTGATGGCTTTTAAGTCTGTTCTTTACATTATTGTAGTCACTATATATGCTATTCTCATCATTTTGATTATTGTACAAAACATCAGTTCCTTTGACTCTTCCAAAGTTTCTCTGTATTCTTCACATTTGTCACTTATTATGGTACAATAAACTCCACTACATTTGTATACCACAATTTGTCTAAACAGTGACTTTTTTTTTTAAAGTCTTAATAAAGGAAATGTTTCTCAAAGTTTTTTCTGGGCACCAAAATTTCTAGTCACAGCTCTAAATGGTGCAAATAATCAGCAAACATTGGAAAACCTATAAAACAACAGATAATAATGACAACAAAAACAACTCATATTTGTCTTAGTTTTTAAAAATGCATTATCTATTTTTGTTTCCCTACCCCCTTTCCCAGACACATTTGGGACATAAGACATGAAAAATTATGTTTTACTTGTATTGATGTTTATGTGAGTTCATTTCCTCTGAACATATTCCCTGGAGAGACCAACATGAAAAGGATTCTGGGTGGTGGTCTAACTGGCTTGGGGAGATTGGTATGAGGTTAGACAGTTACAATAGATAATCTACTAAGTGGATAATCCACATAGGGGTAATTAAGATTTGACTATCTCTAACCTGTAATTTAAAGCCATTCTGTCTTATTCTTTCCTTAGTGGAGACAGAGAACACCTAGTCACCACTTACCATACAGTACGTCCTTAAAGACTGTTATTAAGACACTCTTCTGCCTGTTTTAGTGTGGGCTGTTTTGTTTTGTTTTTCAAGGTGCCTAGAAAATGTTAAAATCTTGTGATTTTAAATTTCCAGGGTGCAATGCAACCTAGCAGTTTATCAGCTTCTCTCTTTGAAAAGCACCCACAGCAAATGTCCTCAAATTATAGGAACACGTTGAACAAAAGCCATCTCCAGATCTAACACAGCATGTCCAGTGTGTGCCTGGTTGTAGACAAAAGCTCTAATTCCCCACATAGTGCTGTTTCTCCTCCACTGTCAGATCCACAATGCAAATAACTTAAGAAGAGTCAAATACAGAGCTGTCACCATCTCTGACAACATCTCCATGGTTAAGAGATAATGAAGTAACTGCTCCTGCAGACCCTGGCTAGGTTTAATGGCTTTCCCAGCAGGTTGAAAGCCATTTAAGGATATTATGTCAAGGAGAGTGAAACATGAAATAACTCATGCTTTTGACACATTTTAAATGATACCATCAAATCTTTGAGAGGACAGAAAGTTACTTTTATCTCATTTTTCTCTTTTTTTCCTTTTTTATTCTTTCTTTTTGTTTTATTTTATTTTAATTTTGTTTTTTTAATTTTTTTCTTTTTTTCTTTGTTTTTACATTTTTATTTTATTTGTTATTTTTGTTTTCTTCTTTTTCATTTTTATTTTTCTTTTCTTTTTTTTAAATTTTTTTTAAATTTCTTGTTTTTAAAATTTTTTTTAAATTTACTTTTATCTTGATGCTTGCTAGCCCAAGCTTATTTTTCACCAAATTTTCCTAAAAATGACACCCCTTAGGGGCAGCTAGGTGGCGCAGTGAGTAAGAGCACTGGCCTCGGAGTTGGGATGACCAGAGATCAAATCTGGCCTCAGAAAATGAGCACCCAGACATGAATAATGACTAGCCGTGTAACTTTGAGCAAGTTACTTAACCCCAATTGCTTTAAAAAAAAAATGACACCCCTGTGAAGACATGTCTTCCATGTTTCAGATAAATATTGAAGTCTAGGTTAAGACATATTTCCAATACCAAGTATTATTAATTAATGTAACAGAGTACAAAGTTGTTGACTCACATCTCATCAGTTTCTGCAATTGTATGAAGGTAATTCATTTTGGTAGCTTAACCTGTGAATGCCCTCAAAGAAGACAAAAGCAGGAGATGACTCCAATGGTTCTTTGATTCAATTTAATAAACATTTATTAAACATCTACTAAGTGAAAGGTACCATGCTGGGCACTGGAGCTTCAAAGACAAAAAAAAGATAGTCCCAGCTTTTAAAGGGATTACATTCCACTGGGAGAAAACATTATGTACATAAGTAAATAGAAATAAGATGTTTACAAAACACCAAGTCATCCAGGGACTGGGAGGTGGTACTAACAGTAAGGGAATCTGGTAAGGTCTTTGTAGGACTTATTGTAGGAGTTAGCACTTTGGATGAATTACTTTGTAGGAGGTGCCACTTAAGATGACAAGATTTAGGATTTTTGAGTGAAGAGAGAGTGCTTTCTAGGTATAGAGGACAGGAAGAGGTGGATGAGGGAATGTGGAGGAGAGTGAGTAGGGTCAGTTAGGAAAGCAAAGGCCACGAGGGAAGGCAAAATATAATCAGTCTGGAAAGATAGGTTGGAACCATACTGTAAAGGACTTCAAATATTAAAGAAAGATGTTTGTATTTTTATTTATGACATTCATTAGTTAACCACTGAAAGTTCACTGAGGAGGAAAGTGATGTGGTCAGAAATGTATGCTAGGAATAGCAGTTTGGGGGGAAGATAGGTAGTACAGTGGATAGAATATACCAACCTTGAAATCAGGAGGACTTTGGGCAGCTAGGTGGTGCAGTGAATAGAGCACCGGCCCTGGAGTCAGGAGGACCTGAGTTTAAATACAGCCTCAGACATTTGACACACTCACTAGCCATGTGACTTTGGGAAAGTCACTTAATCCCAATTGCCCTCCAAAAAAAGAAAAAAAAAAGAAATCAGGAGGACCTGAGTTCAAATCTGATCCCAGATACTTGCTATATGACCCTGGGCAAGTGACTTAACTCCAATTCCCTCCTTCCCCCCCCAAAAAAGAAATAGCAGTTTGGCATCTATATGGAAGATGGATTGGAGAGAGGAGAGACCGAAGTCAGAGAAACTAAGGGGGCAATTGTAATAGGAGGTACTGAATGCTGCCCTGGATATGAACTATGGTAGCCATGGTTTGAGTAGTGAGAAGAGGAATTAAGAAAGAGACGTCATGAAAGGAGAACCAACCAGACAGTGACTGACTAGATGTGGAGAAGTGAATGAAAGTCAAACATGGGGAATGACTCCAAGGTCTGCAAAGCCAGGTAACTGGAAAACTGGTGGCTGAAAAAAATAAAGGAGTTAGGAGGAGGGGAAGGGTTATAGAAATGATGAGTTCTTGTTTTGAACCTGTTGAATTTGTGATGACTGGAATATACAAGTGGACATGTCTGGCAGGCAGTTAGAGGCACGGGGGCTCAGAAGAGAGATACAAGGTGGATATGTAGGGTTGGGAGTTATCTTACATGCTCTTCATATTTGTAGGTGATGGAAAGATAGGCAGGATAATAGACTTTGGGATGTGATGACAAGATTGAGAATGCAGAGATAGATTTAGAGGACCCAGGGCAGAATCCTGAGGTAGACACACACTCTCTCTCTCTCTCTCTCTCTCTCTCTCTCTCTCTCTCTCTCAAAGTGGGAAACAATGATCTTGCCAAGGAGGATAAGCAGGATGAGTCAGGAAAAAAACTACACAAAGTAACTTCATTAAAAACAAACATACAAACAAGTAAGAAAGTATCCAGAAGCAGGAGGCAATAGTGTCAAAGACTATAGAGAGTCAAGAAAGACAAGCATTAAGGACATGGAAAGTGTCCAGGGAAGGAGTAGCACAAATTTAGGATAGAATGGCAGCAAGGCTCGAGTTTAGGGAACACATTTGCTATGATCCCTCACAACTCTGGAACTGCAGCCCTTTCCTCAGGCTGGACTGTCTGTAGCCATATTCCACATTGCCAGAGCAAACTCTCTTGAATCAATGTTGTTGCTGTGTGGCTTTTCATTTATGTCTGACTCTTTGTGACCACCATTTGGGATTTTCTTGGCAAAGATACTGGAGTAGTTTGTCCTTTCCTTCTCCAGCTCATTTCACAGATGAGGAATTGAGGTCAACAGGGTTAAGCGACTTGCCCAGGGTTACATAGCTAGTAAGCATCTGAGGCCAGATTTGAACTCATGAAGATGAGTCTTCCTGACTCTAGGCCTGGCCTCTATCCACTGAAGCACCTGGGTGCCATATTCTCCTTAGCCAAGGGATCATACTACTTGAAGTTGCTTTCTCCCTCAGATGATTATCTTTTTTGTTGTTATTGTTGTTTTTGTGTTGTGACTTGCTTAGGGTCACACAGCTAGTAAGTGCCTAAAGCCAGATTTGAACTCAGGAAGATGAGTCTTCCTGACTTCAGGCCTGGCACTCTATGCTTTGGGCCCCCTAACTGCCAAGGTAAGCATTTACATTTTGGAAATTAGAAAAAGACCACAAAATCAGGGCTTGATTTATTGCTTTGTAGATTGCTTAGACTTAACATCTGATAAAGTGATGGAGAAAATGTTAACTGCAAATTAAATTTAAAAGTATGAGTGCAAAAGCTCCCATGGACTGTTCTTAAAATTTACCAGCATAGCCCTGCCTTAATCCTTTTTATTTCATGGGGACAGTTTGGTAAAGGCTTTGGTAAACCCTTTCTTAGAGTTTTGTTTTGAAAGCTTCCTTAAATTCCTTCAGATCTCAGCTAAAGTCCCATCTTCTGCAACAAATCTTTCCAGATTCCCCTTCATTTTAGTGCCTTCCTGCTGGGATTATCTCCAGTTTATCCTGCACCTATCTTGTTTGTATAGAACTGTTTGCATAGTTTCCTCCTTTAGGCTGAGGACTGAGTTTAGTTTTTTTAATTAGCATATCACCAGAATTGTAGCACAGCGTCTGGCACATTAGGTACTTAATAAATACTAACTGACTAATTGACTAAATATATAAAACAAAATTAATAGGATTATTTAGGAAACCAATAATGTGGAAATTCAGTTATCAAAACATACATTTAAAAAAGTTCATCGATTCCCACGTTAAGAACCCTGATTAAGATAATCCCATGAAGGGGGGAAACAAAGGGAATCTGGGTGTCTTCAAAGGACAGAGTCAGGATGGCTAGGTGGTGCAATGAATAGAGCACCAGCCATGGAGTCAGGAGGACCTGAGTTCAAATCCAGCCTCAGACACTTAACACAAAAAACTAGCCAAGTGACATTGGGCAAATCACTTAACCCCAATTGCCCTAACTTCCCCCTGCAAAAAAACAAAACAAAACAACAACAACAAAAGGACAGAGTCAACACCAAGATTAGTAGGATCATTTTATTGAACCTTACAAAATATGCCCCTCTGTTAAAGTATTACAGAATCTTCATTGTCCTTTAAAGCTAAGCCTTTCTTCATGTTTCTAGTTTCTCATCTTCTCTCCTTCCTCGAGTGACCATATGTTAACTTATCTATGTGCATTTTGGATAAGTACTTTGAAGGTGGGGTGTCTGTGCTGTTCAAGGAGGACTAGCACCTCTGGTGTGAAGGCTTGCTGAGTCCTTTTCAGAGCTTCTCATCCACCTTTGGTGTCCACCTATCATTCATCTCTCACCTGTGGTTCCAAGAAACTGTAACATGCTCAGTGGGCCATCCCTTGGTAAACCAGGTTGGGGTAACTGACTGACCTCAAGCCCATCAGTGAGTTATGGGGGTGTCTACCTTAAGCATGTGAAGACATCCCTCTGTGGAATGGGTAGATGAGAACAATTTGTCTTATTGGCCATGAAGGTGGCTGAAGCTGGCACTGTGGAGCCAGACATCCATAAGGCTGAGGTCATCCACTACATTCCAGACCATCTCCAGTCATCTTAACTTTTGTCTTGCTACTGGACTTCAATGATTATGGAAGAAAATGAAGCTGATAACTATGCAATTCTGCCTCATTTACATCCAATTCACGCATGGGTCAAAACATTACCCTTGTGATGTCATCCATCCTTTTTGAAAATGAAGAACAAATAACAGTAGTTTTAAGGTGGTGTGCCTTGTGGTATATGGGTTTAATTTTTTCTTAAATTTAATTGAAATTACAGGTCCTTGAGTTACTGGGTTATGCAATTCATAGTAGACCCCAGAGAACCTTTTTTTTTTAATAATGGAAATGACCGGTACTATATTTATCACAGATATAAATTATTTTCTATCTGATACCCATAAATTATACATAGAGTTCAGAATTCAGGTCAGTGCAAAGTGCAGTCAAAAGAAAACCACTTTATGGAGGCGGCTAGGTGACACAGTGAACAGAGCACGGGGCCTGGAGTCAGGAGGACCTGAGTTCAAATCCAGCCTCAGACACTTAACACACGCACAAAAAACTAGCCATGTGACCTTCGGCAAGTCACTTAACCCCAACTGCCCTCCAAAGAGCAAGAAAAGAAAAAAGAAAACTGCCCTATGGCTACAATGCAAAATATGTACAGAAAATACTCTAGGGACATGAAGACAAAACTCATACTTAAATATAAAAAGAAAGGTTCACATTAATTTTCTTTGTACACTGATTACAATTTAGGAACAATAATTCTTACCGATAAGGAACCAAAACAGGGGCTTGCCAACAACAAGTAGAAAGTAGTAACACCATCACATTTTTTTTTAGATGAAAAACTGCAAGTAACCATATACAGTGAAAATTCTCATACTGGAGGCACATGATGAGGAAATGATATTCTGGGGTGGCTAGGTGGTGCAGTGAATAGAGCACATTCAGGATGTCCTGAGTTCAAATCTAGCCTCAGACACTTAATACAAAAACTAGCTGTATGACTTTCAGCAAGTCACTTAACCCTAATTGCCTTCCAAAAAATAAAAAAAAAATTTTAAAAATAAAAAAAATAAAATGAGGAAATGATATTCTATCACAGAATGGTTTACAGGTACAATTCATCTGTTCACAGAGTTTGGCAGAAGCTTAAAGGAGGATAAGCAAGTCATCAGAATTGGAAGGTGCTGACTGACCCACTTGAACCGGTAGAGAACCTTATATTGAAACACATCTATGAGCCTTAAATTTGGTTACTCTACATATAACTTGGAAGAAAGTAATTCAGTCACCTTTCTATAATTCAAACCAGCTCTCTCCTTCCTCACTTCTCTCAAGTCCAATAATTAGAATTAGTATAGTTTTGCTATAAGAATACGGACAACTTGGAAATAAATGAACAGTTAGTGGGCAAAGTGAAAAAAGGGCAGGTGGAAAAATATGTTGGCTCCTTTCAAGGAAGAGAAGTGAGCTGACTGTAGGAAGCCAGTAAAATTGCAAGGAGAGGCATCTAGCAATATGTTGGAAGGAGGCAAAGACTTAGGCATTTGAACAGTGTGTCAAATAACAAATCAGAGGAAACAACAGAGTAGGTCAGGAAACAGGTTAACTGAAAAGATCTTCAAAGTACTTACTAAAAAGTAAGTAGTTTTACTCACAAGTCTGTTCTTGCCAGTGACTGAAAGTCTGGTAGATGTGACAAAATTGCTATTTTAAGAAATTTAAAAGACTCAAGAAATCTCTATTTTGGAAGGTAACGTTTAGAAGATGGAAGGTATCCATCCCTCTCCTCCCCCCTCCCCACTTTCTCCCCTTCCCCTTTCCCTTCCCTCCCCCTTCCCTCCCCTGCCCCACCCCCACCCCAGCAACAGAGTTACCTATTATGTTAGAAAGACATAATGGTGAATAAGGGTAGGAAGGAGATAAAGACCAAGTCCCTGATTTCATAAATATGGAGAACTCCCAGCTGAAGAAACTCCCTCCCACCAATGTAGGTTTGCACCTTCTCTGGGACTTAAAGACCTAGAAAGTTATCCAGCCTCAGACACTTAACACACACACACACATACAAAAAAAAAAACCTAGCCATGTGACCTTGGGCAAGTGACTTAATCCCAATTGCCCTCCAAAAAGCAAATAATAATAATAATAATAATAGAACCTACTTTACAAGGTTGGTGTGAGGATCAAACAAAATAAAGCACTTTGCTAGTACTATATATTATTATGGATTATGTTATTATATATGATATATTGTTATAATGCTACTATTATTATAGGATTAATATACAGTACTTCCACATTGACTTATATGAGAATGAATAGTTTACCCCCAAACACAGAAAACTTAAGATATAGATAAATTGGGGACAAATTTAAAATATTGTCCCCCCCATGAACAGAATTCTAAGCCTGTTTTTTTTTGGGAGGAGATTCTGACAACAAATATACCCTATTATCTGCGTCACTGCCACAACATTGTATTTGTAATTAAAACATGACAGAACATCATAAAGATTAATATCAACTTAACTTTGAAGTTCCTGTGTTTGTTTTCTTAAAATAATAAATTTTATAAAAGAAATATGTATATTGTAGAGGAAATACTTGCTCTGGTGTGGGCTAAACTCTGTCCTATAGAGTCTCTTCTGCCTCTGAAATTTTGTAGATCTTTTTAATGTATTTTGCCCATCAATTTGGTTAATTTCCCCACATATATATGGAAGTATTTGGTACATATATACACATGTATATAAACATATTTCAATACACAGGTAGGGTATTCCAAAAGTCACAGAACATTTTAAAACTATCAATACATACATAATTGTCATTCAGTCATTTTTCAGTTGTGTCTGGCTCTTCATGACCTCATTTGGGGTTTTCTAGCCAAAGATACTGGAGTTTACTTTACAGATGAGGAAACTGAGATAAATAGGGTTGAACGACAGGGTCTCACAGCTAGTAAGTGTCTGAGGCTGGATTTGAATTCAGGTCTTTCTCACTCCAGGTCTGGCACTCTATCCACTGTGCCCTTTTAAATGCACATACATTTTAGCATTTTGATGGCTCCATTATGGGTATTCCTCTGCTAATTCTGATTTTGACCCCTCTAGGATTTCTCATACTGTGTGATTCTTGTCCATGTGTTCTCATTTATAAGAGGATCATATAATCATAGATTTGGAGTTGGAAGGGATTTTTAAGATCCATCTAATCCAACTCCCTCAGTTTCATAAAGGGCCACTCTGAACCCAGAGAGTTTAAGTCACACAATCTTAAGGTCACACAAAGGATAAGTAGAAGAACCAGAGTTTACCCCCAGCTCAGTCGGTTCATTTAGTACTCTTTCTATTCTACCATAATGTTTCCTCTCTACCCCAAACAAAACAAAAGCAACAAGCAAATCAAGGCACGGAAAGTCCCATACATAGCCAATAAAGGTTAGAGACTAGAAGACAGGACTTCCTTATAATAAGTCCTCCACTCTATCTACTATCATCTACTATATTATCTCTTAAATCTTTGATAGAGTACCATTCCAATAATGGAGGTC
Organism: Gymnobelideus leadbeateri; assembly: GCA_011680675.1. Taxonomy (NCBI): domain Eukaryota; kingdom Metazoa; phylum Chordata; class Mammalia; order Diprotodontia; family Petauridae; genus Gymnobelideus; species Gymnobelideus leadbeateri. Next base: position 17,712 of record WOXC01005101.1, on the reverse strand, counting down.
TTCTTATTTCTTTAATATCTTAAAGGTACCTATGTGCCCACTTGGATTAGCCAACTGTTGACTCATATTTTCCCTATATGACTCCCCCTCCCCTTTTTCTGATCATACATTCATTCAATTCAATGCAACAAAGATTTATTGCACTACTGCTACATGCAAGGCTCTATGCTAAATAATGTCCTTTATGGCCGTCCTCGTGTAAAAGTAATAATTGGTAAGAAGTTGCAACCTGCTTTACTGTTATCATGCAGATGCTGTTGCCCTTTGGTATATTTGTGCCTTGATTTCTTTCAAAGCCATCTGGTCCCACATAGAGAAGTGTCACTTGTGAATCCTTTGTCTATCTGGCTTGGGGCAGCTAGGTGAAAAGTAAATAAAGAGTCAGATCTGGAGTCAAGAAGACCTGAGACAAAATGGAGCCTCAGACAATTAATTGACCCTGGGCAAGACACTTAAATCTCTGTTTGCCTCAGTTTCCTCATCTGTAAAATGGGGACAATAATAGGACCTATCCCTCAGCGTTGTTGTGAGGGTCAAACAAGATAACTGTACAGTTTGCACAGTGCCTAGCACATAATAAATGCTATGTAAATATTAGCAATTACTATTCCCAGTAGTATTATGGCTCTTCCACTGGAATGATGCTACTCTCTCCAAGATAGATAGAGTCAATGGTCATTTCTCAGTCCTTCTTCTTCCTGGCCCCTCTGCAGTGTCTGACACTGTTGACTACTGTCTCTTTCTGGATACTCTCTTCCCTCTGGTTTTTTATGGCAGTGTTTTCTTTTTGTCCAACCATTATCACTGTAGATAGCTCTCAAACCTCCTGTTTCATATCACCAACTACCTAATGGAAATATGGTGGTCTCATAGGCAACTCAAACTCAATGTATTCTAAATAGAACTCGTAACATTTCCTCTTAGCCTACTCCTCCTCCCAGTTTCCCCATTCTTTTGAGAGCAATGCCTTCCTTCTAGTCATTTGACCTCAGTCATTATTGTCCCTTGACTTTCCATCACTATTCTCCACCAGTCCAATCACTTGGAAAGTGTTGGCAATTCTGCCTCCACAACATCCTTCACATACATCCCCTTCTGTTCACTCATATCAGCATTCATTCCCTCGTTCATTCTCTTCTCACCTGGACTATCACCCACACTTCTTTATTGGTCTGCAGGATTCCAGCCTTTTTGCTTCTTCTTCATCCTCCACACAACTGCCAAACTGATATTCCTAAGGCATAGGTTTGACTTTAGCTCTGACCATTTTAGAAGCTTGGTAACTCCCTATTACACAAAGATAGAATACACTCTTCTCTGTTGGGTCTAGAAAGTCCTGCATAATCTAGTTCCAACCTCTTTTAACCTAACATTACTTTCCATCATTTGCTTTGCTGTCCATACAAACTATGCAGCTTGCTGTTCTTTGTATGTGATATTCCGTCTCTATATGTCTGTGCATGAAAACCAGAAAGGAGGTAAAAGGAATGAGCATTTATTAAGCACCTACTATGAGCCTACTATGCATCTCCTAAAAGCTTTACAAATATTACCTCACTTGATTCTCAAACAACTCTCAGAGACAGGTACTGTCATTACCCCCACTTTCTAGTTGGGGAAACAGAGGCAGAAGTTAAGTGACTTCCCCAAGGTTACTCATTCAGTCAGTGACTGAGGCCAGATTTAAGCTAAGGTCTTCCTTTTTATGTGAACCCAGAACTTCAGTTCTAGGCCATGGGTTACACTGACATTCCTAAAATTATTGTTCAGTGAATATGTGAAGGAGATTATTCTGGGAAAGTAGCAGAGGCTGACTTAGGGGGTACCTAGGGTCCTTGCTTGTTAAAATGTTTATTAAAGAAACATGTTTCATAACTGTGGGGAAAGGAGAGACAGGAAAAGGAGTTCCTATTGTTCATTGTTCATCTCAGTGGGATTCCCTGTTTATTTTCATCATGGAAACAGTGGTGATTATCCTAAAAACTTAATTATTTGTACTGATGTTCAACTCAAACACAACATTCAAATATTCTCCAGGGCTTTCCTTCTCTCCTTAGACTTTTTTGTATTTTATTTTAGAAAAGGAGAATGAAAAACTTTCCCAGGACTCAGAAAAATTCACTTAGCTCTGAAGATATCCCCTGCCTTTTCAGCTCTGTGAATTAGCTCCCAATTATTCTCCTTGGCTTTTCTGATTCTTCGGTCAACTGTAATGGTGTTGTTTTTGTGAACTTTTCAGAAGCAAATGCCATCATAGGCAGGATTAAAATTTTGCTGGAGAGCAGCCATGGCTCAAATAGGAAAAATAATGCAGCATCTGGATTTGCCATTTTGAGATATTTATTCTGGCCACAGTAGGGTTCATTGCTGTTTTTTGAGGCAACTGCACAGAAAATTGAAGAGTAAAGGAAAAGTCATCAACAGAATGAGCTATGGTACAGGTGAAAATAACCCACCCACCCCTTTTGGTTCCTGCTGTACTGTGATCCTTGGGGAGACCACACAAAGGATGAAATGGTCACCACCATTGGGGGTGAGAGTATGGAAGAGTCTTTTACAATGGATGCTTTAGCCCTGCTTCTTGTATTTCAGAAAAGGCATTTTTAGAAACAACTGAGGAACCTAGAAAATAATGCAAGGTTGAGTTTTTTTATATTTTATTTTTTCTGCTTGAGGTGCTTTCAACCTGGAAATGGAGCCAAAAGACGTCAATAAGAAAGAGGAGGCAAAGCATTCAGAAATTGTGTAAGTCAGGGCAGGTACACACCCACAGTCTGATTGGCTTCCACATCTTCTCAACAACATCCTAACTGCAGACCATCGATATACAAGCCTGAAACCAGTCCTAACAGGTAAATGGTACAGGTAGAATTAATTACAACTATAAATACAAATTGAAGTGCCAGATTCATAGCATCTGTAAAGAAAGGTACTTAACCGGTTTCACCAATATACAATGTCTGTCTATTTGAACAATTGGCTTTAATTTAGGATGAGTCAATGTTGAATTAGGATTTTTACAGTATTTTCTTCCCCTTAACCTGACAGCAAGGTCTTTTAATTGGCGTACTTGGAGGAGAATTCAATCCAGTACACAAATCATGTAAATTCTGTCATAACTTGCTTTTTAATGTCTCTGATATTGTGTCCTTTCTCTTCTCTTCCCACTGCCACTATGTAATAGACTCACAGGCAGTTAGAACTGGAAGAACTCTTAGAGTCATCTAATACAACCTGCAGGCAGCCAGGAATTGTGCCATTGTGGATTGAGTGCTAGGCCTGAAGGCAAGAAAGAAGACTTATTTTCCTGAGTTCAAATCTGACTTCAGACACTTCCTAGCTGTGTGACCCTGGGTAAGTCACTTAGCCCTGTTTACCTCAGTTTCCTCAACTGTAAAATGAGCTGGAGAAGGAAATGAAAAATTACTCCAGTATCTTTGACAAGAAAACCCCCAAAAGGATCATGAAGAGTTGAACACAACTGAAAGACTGAACAACAACAAACTAGGGCAAACAGAGGTTAAATGACCTAATTGCCCAGGATCACACAACTAATAAGGTGTCTGAAGCCAAATTTGAACCCAGGTCTTCCTCTTTCCAGGGCTAACACTCCATTCACTGTGCCACCTGGCTACTTTAGACAAAAAGTTATTAATTACCATCTCAGTAGCTCAAAGATCCAAGGTAGAAAAATTCCTAATATTTGGACAGAAGTTTGGCTCTCTGCCCCAATTTAAATTTTGTTCATCTCTAGCTAACCCCTAGTTTCTTTTCATTTGGGACAAAATAAGGATACAGGAAACTCTTAGGTAAAAGAAGAAAATTAGAACAATGCTGAGGTCCCACCTCATACCTATCAGATTGGCTAATAGGACAGAAATGGAAAATGATAAATATTGGAGAAGATATGGAAAAATTGCAACACTAATGTATTGTTGGGGGAGTGAAAACTGACCCAACCATTCTGGAAAGCAATTTAGAACTATGCCCAAAAGGTAACCAAACTGAATACCTTTTGATCCAGCAATTCCACTATTAGGTCTATATCCCAAAGAGATCATAAAAGGGGAAAAAGGACCCACATGTACAAAAGTATTTATAGTAGCTCTTTTTTTTTTTTTAAAGCAATTGGGGTTAAGTGACTTGCTCAAGGTTACACGGCTAGTCATTATTTATGCATGGGTGCTCATTTTCTGAGGCCGGATTTGATCCCGGGTCATCCCAACTCGCCACCCAGCCGCCCCTTTAGGGCAATTGGGGTTAAGTAACTTGCCCAAGGTTACACGGCTAGGTTTTTGTTTGTTTGTGTGGATTAAGTGTCTGAGGCCGGCTCCGAACTCAGGTCCTTCTGACTCCAGGGCCGGCGCTCTATTCACTGCGCCCCCTAGCCGCCCCCTAGTAGCTCTTTTTGTGATGGCAAAGAATTGAAAATTTAGAGGATACCCATTAATTGGGGAATGACTGAATAAGTTTCGGTACATGAATGTAAATGTAATACTATTGTGCTATAAGAGATGATGAGCAGACAGATTTCAGAAAAACCTGGAAAGCTTTACATGAACTGATGTTAAGAAGTGAGCAGAACCAGGAAAACATTGTACATAGTAACAGCAACTTTGGGTAATAATCAACTATGATTGACTTATCTCTTCTCAACAATACAATGATCCAAGATAATTCTAAAAGACTCATGGTAGAAAATGCTATCCATATCCAGAGAAAGAGCTGTGGAATCTGAATGTAGATGGAAACATGCTATTTTCACTTTCTTTGATTTTTTCATAGTTTTTTTCCCTTTTGTTCTGTTTCTTCTTTCACAACAAGGCTAATGTTGTGAAATATATTTAACATGATTGTACATGTATAACCTATATCAGATTGCTTGTCATCTTGGGGAAGAGGGAGAGGCAGGAGGGAGAGAAAAAAATTTGGAACTCAAAAGCTTATAAAAAAAAGAATGTTGAAAATTGTCTTTAAATGTAATTGGAAAAAAATACTATTTACATAAAAAAGAAGCAAGCAGAATGCTACAATATCTGTTATTGGACAGGTACTGGGAGGGGATTTTGGAGAAAGAGCAGACCTTTCTTTCAGAATTTCTTTAGGTTCTTGAACAAGTGAGTATAACCAGTAGCTTTGGACCTTTCACTCTTTTTCAATATGCTTGAAGGGGCCAAGGGACCTACCTCAATCTCTCCTTGATTTGTCATAGTTTAGTTCACATGTTCAGTTTTTCCTTTGTTGAATCTACTCAAGCCATCTGATTCTTTCCAGATCAGCTTATTAAATTTTGGGCTAGGCTGGAGAATGGACCCAGGCTGCAGCTGCTCAGTCTTCAGTCCCCTCCTGCTTCCTTTCATTCAGCTCTCTCACAGGCAGTATGTCTCTTTTTAAAAATCCCAGGAGTGGTTCAAATCTCTCTTGCAGGTTAGTGATTGAGATGGTCCAGGGACAGGGACTCTAGTTCTTCTCAACTACAAATCTGAGAATGTGAGTCAGTTCTCTGTTCCCTAATCTAATAGTATCTCACCTTGGTAAATGAACTGTTCTGCCTAAGCAATTTCCCCCTCCAGATAACTGATTCTTCACTCATTTAATGACAAGATTAAAACAGAAACTTTAACTATTTGGATGGAATGTTTTTCTCCAAAGTACTGAAACTTTCACTTTCTCAAACAGCTTAAATGTTTCCTGTGAATATTAATTTTTAAATAATATTTTTTCAATTATAAGTTAAAATAATTCTAAACATTTTAAGAGGCTTTGAGTTGTAAATTCTATCCGTCTTCCCACCTTTCCCTTCCCCCCTTCCCTGAAACATCAAGCAATTCAATATTTTTCTGAAATCATCTTGCTCATCATTTCTTATAGCACAATAATATTCCATCATAATCATATGCTACCATGTGTTCAGCCATTCTCCAACTGATGGGCATCCCCTTGATTTCCAAATGAATATTAATTTTTGTTCTGTGCTATATAATGGCAATGACATACTCAAGAGCTACTAAGGTGAATAGGATTCTACCCACAATAAATTACCCCAGGCAGGTGTACATTTTGGGTTTTCATGTCTTTATATACTTTTTCCCCATGTTGATCTCTTACAAATACACAACGGTCTATGGGAATAGTGGATTCAAACTTACAGTACAGTAATGAGACACATGTGTATGATGTATATGTGACAAAAGACCAACTCAAAATTTCTGACTTTAGAAATACTTTCTCCTTTCTTTAGTCTTTACTTCTCAACACCATGAGGAGTCACATTCCCTAAAGCTGCTTCATTCCTTGAGATTCATTGTCTTGTAATGGTTCAGTTTCTCCAATGATAAAGTTATTTGGAGGGAGGGAGGAAGAGACAAATCTCCTCCTTCCCATGAAGAATGATTTCTTCTTAGGAATTTGGTATTCTCTCCATTTTCAGACTCCAGAACCCAAATGGACAAACTCTGAATTGGAACTCATTCATAGCTGGACTAACTCCCAAACATTTGTCTTTATCTAATGGCAAAAGCCTTATAATCCCTATCAAATTGATTAAGGACTTATCCACTGATTACTGGTAGGGTTATAGGAGAATTCTTCAATACTTAGCTTACACTTTTTAAGTATTTTGGGCCAATTGATTGATTGAATTGAAGCATCTATACATTGAATTAGAGGATATACTCCCCTCTTTTTACATAATGTTGTCTAACATACTTCTTTGGGATTCTCTTGTTATTCAGTGTTTCCTCCATTGACAGATGAACAAACCAAGATACTGCTGTAATTTGCTTTGAGCAAAACTGAAATAAGAGAATAGAGATGTGACACAATAGATAAAAAGGACAAGATGGGTAGATAGTGTCATGGAAGCAATGAGCATGAACTTGGACAGACTTTGAGAGATAGTGGAGGATAGAAGGGCCTCACCACAGTCCATGGGGGTCACAAAATCAGGATGTGGCTGAATGACTATACAGTAACAACTAACTCTCTGACTTACAGGCAGTCTCTCTGTCTACTTTTCCAAGCTGCCTTTCTTGTTGCAATATGCTAAAAGAAAATAAATGTATGTGAGCACTAAAATCAGCTTCTTTCAGCTCCCATTCTTCCCTCAGGATACTTCAGGTATGATTTTTGGTACATGACCATCTGAATTACAAACTAAATGAAGGTGCCAGTATAAATCTGAATATCAGATATTAGTTTCTATTTTTATTTTTGTTTTTTGCTTTTTGGAGGGCAGTTGGGGTTAAGTGACTTGCCCAAGGCACACAGCTAGTTAAGTGTTAAGTGTCTGGAGTCCTTCTGACTCCAGGGCCAGTGCTCTATTCACTGCATCACCTAACTGCCCCAGTTCCTATTTTTAAAGAGAAAAATAAATATAAATAGATCTAATGCTTTCTTTCTGTGCCTTAATGGCTCATCTTACAGATGTGAAGTCACAGAGAAAGAATGGGGAAAAGGGTTTATATCTTATTTTGGAGACCACTGGTATAGAGAACTCTCAGTAAGGGCAGCTCCCTCCAATATATCCAAAATGGAACTAAAAATCTTCTCCCCCTAAACTCCTCTCCTTACCTTACCTTCCATGTTACTTTATCAGAAAACACCATCCTCCCAGTTCCTTAGGCTTGCAACATAGGAGCTACCCTGGATTCTTCACTCTCTCTTATTCCCTGTATCCAATCTGTTGACAAGTGTAAAATCAATTATGAACAGCTCTCTTAAGGACTGCTGCTGTGAATAACTTTAAGGATCTAATCACATAGTATAGTGAACTTTCTATTTATTCAGCAATAAACTAAAGCAAAACATTCAAGAAACTAAAGTACAACATTCACAGGAACATAATATAATAACTTGTTACTAAGGTGGCCACATAATTGTAAACAAAACATATCATTCAATAAGTCACAATCTCTTCAATCAATATAGAGTACCCAAATCGAGTCTTCTTTCATCTTGACCCCAGGTTGGCTTCTAATCATCCTTAAGTCAATCATCCTTAAGGGTTAATCATCCTGAAGCTAATCATCCAAGTTCACTGAGACACTAAGAGGTTAATAGCAGAAAGTACAGAGGCCATCCACCCCTAGGTCATAGTAAGTTACAATATCATCAATCAGCACTGATTACCCAACTTGTCTCCTTTCATTTGAACTCAAGGCTGACTTCCAAACCCCATGACTCCTCTTTCATGCTCCCAGCTCTCCTGACTATTGCCTGGATTCACAGGTAGGCAGCTCTCTGCTCTTGTTACATATCTCAGTTCACAGGGACTGCTCCACCCCAAGCTCTTCACAGTTTCTGTTTCTAGGGAAATAAAGCTCAACAGGGCTACAACAAAATTTATACACATTGCCAGCACTATCATCTCAATTCACTTTCTGTCTGAGAAATCAACACAAATCAACAGACAGGGTGCTTCTGTCAGACAAAGTAACACCAACATAGAACAGTAGACAGAATAATGGACAGAGTACCGACATCACAAATATTCTTTCTCTTAGCTCTGATTGGTCCTAGCTCTTGCTTGAGCTTTTATCTGTTCTATTCCTTCCTGTTCTGCTCTTTCAGCAAGCTCCTCCCACTGTGGGCTCCATGTGATGACTTTAGGCCTATTAAGGGCAGGGAAGGTCTCCAAACTCCCTTAGGCCTATTAAGGGCAACACAAAGTATACTATTTCCAACAAAGACTTGACACAAAGGTGAGGCTCAAAGGTACCTGATTAGCAGAAACAAGGAGCAAAGTACTACTTTGCTTGCCATTACAAGACCTGCTGATCTAACCTACATGGCATCTCTCAAACAGGCCTCCTTCTCTCCTCTGATACTGCTACTACTTTAATGGAGGCTTTCATCACTTTAGGCCTGTACTACTGCAATAGCCTGCTGGTGGATCTACCTGCTTCAAGTATCTCCCCATTCTAATTCATCCTCCATTCTGCCACTACAGTCATTTCACAGGTCTGATCATATCATAGACACATACACATCCCACCCCCAATGCAAGAAAAGTCCAGTGGCTCATTATTGCCTCTAGGATCAAATACAAAATGCTACTTGGCATTCAAAATCCTTCATAACCCCTCCCACTTTTCCAGTCTTCTTACACCTTACTCCCCAATTCACAGCGACTTCTATCCCAGCTGTTTCATTAACAAGATAGCCTATTTCTCACTCTGGGCATTTCCTCTGACTTCTCCCCATTTCTGGAATATTCTCCTTCCCCAATCCCTTCTAATGTCAGTGCATTCTTTCTGTTAATTATTTCCTATTTATCCTGAATATAGCTTGCTTTGTATATATTTGTTTGCATGTTGTTCCACTCCCCTCCCCATTAGATTAGAAGCTCCTTGAGGACATGGACTATCTTTTGCCTCTTTTTGTATCCCCAGTGCTTAAAATAGTGGTTGGTATATAGTAGGTGTTTAGTAAATTTTGATTGATTGATTAAGATTTTACCAAGTTCACTGAGACACTAAGAGATTAAGTGAATTGTCCCCAGACACTGTCAGAGTCAAGATTTGACCCCAGGTCTTCGATGAAATAACCAGTTGTTAAGAATATTCTAGGCATGAGATAGATATTTGTGCTAAATATTGGTGATATAAAGATGAAAAAATGAAACAATCTCTCTGTCTTCAGGGGGCTTACATTTTTATAAGGGGAAACAATGTCACAAATAAATACAAAATATATGAAAAGTGAATAAAAATAATTTGGGTGGGAGGGGAGGGATAATAATAGGAAGTCTGAGATTTAGGAATGGTCTTATAACAAAGGTGATAGGAGCTAAGACCACATCTTCCTGATGCTACTTTTTGTTGTAAAGGGACAATGGCAATGGCCTGCTTCTCTGTGGTGTGGGGTTTGGAGACCACTGGCTTGAAAATAAGGAGACAAGAATTCTAGTCCTATCTCTTTCATTAACTAGTTGTGTGACCTTGGGTAAGTGACAACCTCTCTGGGCTTCTGCTAGCCCACCAATAAAATGAGGGAGAAAATGAATCCTTAGCTTGTGTATGGCTACAAATGAGAAAGCTTAGGTGAAAAAAAAAATCAATAGTATATATGAGAAGTGTTTTTATCATTTACAAAATGACTATAGAAGGAATTATAATAAGAGTATATTATCTGTCAAATATCCTTAGTCTTTCAAAGAAGATACTCTTGCTTTTGTCAGTCCTGTTGATCTCATTAAAAGGAAAGGAAAAGCCTGCTGTCTTCTTTTAAGAATCTCTATTCTTTGATTAGAACTAGCAAATTCCTTTTATCTGTTCTTTTGATTGAAGAAGAGGCATCATTGTGTGCGGCCACACACCAGAACCAGCCAATCAAAGAGCCATTTGGAGTGGGGTTAGGTTTTGTTTTTTTAAGGAAAAGATCTTGCTAATCTTGAACAAATAAGCAGATAAAGGTTGCAGCCTTTAGCTTCCTGACCTATACAAAACCTTTAATTAAAAGCTGAGAGATTGGTGTGGGAGTTTGGAGTCCACCTGTGATTCTGGGAATAAAAACAGATCCACCCAATCAGTTAAATTATGGTTTGTCTTAGATATGTACCCTGCCCCCTCACTCTTCTGCCCCTCCCATTGATCCCTTTCAGCATCCTTATCACCTAGGTAACCCCATACCTTCTAGCTACCCTCCTACCCTCTCAGCAGCAGAGAGGGAATAAATGGGCTAGGAGAATCAGGAAAGATCTTAGAAAAAAGGTAACAGTCAGGAGCTGAGGCTAGGTCTTCCTAACACCATAACTAGATCATTACCATGAAAATTGGTTATTGTCATAAATGGAAGATGGTAATGGCCTGTTTCTCTGGGATTGGGGTGATGATAAACTGATGACCTATTCTCTTGTATTAATAGACTACCATACAGGAATGAGACTTTATAGTCCTGCCAGTCATTGCTTAGACCACATTTGGAGTGTAGATTTAGAACTGAATGGGACCTTAGAACCCATCTACACCAAGTCCCCTCATTTCATAGATAAGGCAATTGAAGCCCAAAGAGGTAAGTAAGTGACTGGCTTGAGGTCTATTCTGTTCTGGGCTGAATTTTAGGAAGGACATTAGCAACCTAGAGAGTATGAAGAAGAGAGGAAACAGGTTGATGAGGAGATAGGATATCATGCCTCACTAGAATTGGTCAAAGAAAATGGAGATGTTTGGTTTGGGGAGCTAACTCCTTCCTAAAGCAGCCCCTCCTCCCCCTTTGGGGCAGTATTTATCAAGAGCTTCTTTTATGGGTCAAGTCAAAACTAATTCCTGTATAACTTTTACCTGGTGCTCTTAGGTTTGCCCTCGGGCCAAGGCCAACAAGTCCGTATGACAGCAGCACTCTGAGTCCTTGAAAATGGGCATTTTGTACCCATTAAGGTCTTCCCTCCTATTTCTACTCCGAACCAAACATCCCCATACATTGTACCACCTAAATACCTATAGTAGGTACTTAATAGATATTTGTTGGTTGATTGATTTATCTGGATGGAGGAAAATATTATTGGGTGAAGAAATCTTCCCACCTCCCTAAAATTGTACCTTCTATGCCTACTCAGAGTGGATTTAGGTCTATAGCAGAGGGACTTATCCTGATACATACTCTCGATCTGAAAAAGTTTGAGATCCTGATGAAAATCCACAGCTTTCTTCCTTAAGGAAATTCCAAAGTGAAAGATCTCAGGAATATTATGGTCAAAATTCAGAGCTCACAGGTCTAAGAAAAAATACTGCAAACAGTCAGAAAGAATTTAAGTACCAAGGAGCCAAATCATATACATTTAGCAGTTACCACAATAAAGGAGCAGAGATCTTGGAATATGATATTATAGAAGGCAAAAGATCAAGGCTTACCACCAAGTATAACTTATCCAGTGAAACTGAGTATAATCCTAAAGGAGGGCAGGGAATGGAAATGAACATTTAATGAAAGAAGACTTCCAAGTATTCCTGATGAAAAGACCAGAGCTGAGTAGAAAATTTGACATATAAACATGGGAGTCAAAAGATGCATAAAAGAGACATTGATGATCTCATTACTTCCTGGAAGGCATGGTGGTAGGAACAGAAGGAATGTGGTTCAGTATGAAGAGTACTGGATTTTGAGACAGAGGACCTGGGATCAAATCCTGGCTTCACATTGTGACCTTTAACCTTTGTGTGCCTCAGTTTCTTCATTTGTAAAATGAAAAGGTTAGACTATATGACTTCTAAGGTCCCTTCTAGTTATAAAATGAGGTCCTCTTAATCCATAGCATCATGGATTAAGCGGACCTCATTCTACTAATTAGATATGTTTGAGACTGATGTGTCAACGCTGAATTTTTGTAAGCCAAGTCATCTGACTGACATTTTAAATTCAGAGAAAAATCTTCATTTCCAATTAATCTTCCCTGGATGAGGACTTTTTAACACATGGTCTTTTGTTTTCGTGTCCTCTTCAAAGCCAGTTGTACTAAATTTCAGCATCCTAGCTAGATTAGAATTATTCTGCTTGGTTACAGAAGTCAGACTTTTATAAATTGGTGGTATAAAGTTCTAGGTGGGTAGATTTTAGTTCAAAAGAAAGAGAAATAAGGTCTAAAAAATTGAGTGGGTTGCCTCTTTAGGTGGTGAATTCTCTGTGCTGGATGTTTTAAAGCAGAGATTAGATGACAAATTTCCGGGCTATTCTAGATCAGTGATTTCAAATTCAAATAGAAATGGATCCTTGACCACCTTGACTTAGGAAACCATATCTCAATATTATCTGTTTTATATTATATTTTTCTTTATTTTGTTCAACATTTCCCAATGATATTGTAATCTGGTTGATTACCTAGTTTGCAAAGGAGTTTGTTACCATGGTTCTAGAGGGATTTTTTGTATTTGGTAGAACAGGGTTTCTCAAACTTTTTGGGCTCAGGACCTCTTTACAGTCTTAAAATTACTGATGATCCCTTCTTCCCCAAAGAGCCTTTGTTTATATTTTGGTTATATCTATGGATATTTATCATATTGGAAATTAAAATGTCTTGGTATTATTATGAAAATAGTTTTGGCCTCATGGACCCTCTGAAGAGGTCTAAGACTAGACTTTGAGAATTGTTGGGGTCAAGAGTTAGACTAGATGATCTCTGAAGTTCCTTCTTAATCTGAAATTCTTTGGTTCCATGAATAGCTTTAATCATTATCATCTTAGCAATCCCTTGAATTTATACGGGCCTTTATGCTTTTCAAAGCCTATTCACATCTGCCATCTCAATTGATCTTCATGACAATCCATAAGAAAAGTAAGAGAGCATTACTATTTCAGGCTGGCTCAGACTCAGAACTCCCCCAATACTGATTGCCCTTCTCTGCTTAATAAATGTTTGTTTCCTTTCTGATGAATTATAAGGAAAACTCTTCTTGACTTCAAATTCCAGCTGGTGTTGAATGTAATTCAGATCAGATTCACCTGCTCTATAAATGTTTATTCCCTTCCTTCTCCCAATGGAGAAAAATCATTAAAACTATCATTCTTATAGAAATAGGACAAGGTCAAATGGAAAGAGGGAATAAGACAGTTTTGAACAGTCTGCCAGGGTCCTCCAATCTGATACAGGTATACACTCAAGGAATAGGAAAAAGCACAGAAATGTTGAGGACCCAGATGCTGTTGACCTCATGATAAAGAATCATCATTACCCTGGGTCTTCCCAATATAGCAAGGGCTCTATAAATGATTAGCTATCATTATCATTATCAAAGACCTCAGGCCCCATGCTAAAAACCTGATGCACAATTCTTCGTCCAGCATCCCACATAACACAATGAAATGCCCTCATATATCCTTTATTCTTCCCTGGGGATCTAATCCTTACTTTTCAGACTTTTTTTTCCTTTACTAATTTCTAGCAGCCTTATGACCCTGGAAGATCCCTCTACCCTGAAACCTTTTCCTGCTGGAATATCTTTCCACTCCTATGGCCCCTTCCTCTGATTTGTCAGTTCTTCCAGAAGCTCCCACTTTAGTAAAGTTTCTCAACTGTCCACATTCACTCCTTTGTTCCTCTCAGGGCTCTGTTCATGACTCTCTGGATTTCTTTCTCCACCATGTGTGGGTACCTTCTTTTCCCTCATGACTTCAGCTTCCTTTTATATATTAATTTCTCCCATAAGAATGTAAGCTTCTTGAGGGCAAGGGGCTGTCTTTTTGTTTCTATCTGTATTAGAGACAACTGGCAACTTAATAGACAGAATTTAGGGTCCAGAGTCAGGAAGACTTGAGTTCAAATCCAGTCTCGGACACTTATTAGCTAGGTCACTCTGATCAGGTCGCCTAACCTCTGTGTGCTTCAGTTTCCTCAACTGTAAAATGGTGATGTAATAGCAGCACCTTCTCTCAGGGTTGTTGTATCAAATGAAATGATATTTGTGAAATGTGTTTGGCATATAGTGGTGCTATGTAAATGCTTATTCCCTTCCTTTGTATTTCCAGCCTTAGTAGAGTGCTCGGCACATAGTAAGTAGTTAAGAAATTCTTTTTGACTTGACTTGATATACCCACAAGGAAAATCATTTAGGTAACCAGACTCCCCAGAGATACACTGCCATGCCACAAAGACACTTCGACTGTCTGTCTGGCTCTCTTTGTTTTCATATCATATAAATGAATTTGCGCAGAAATCCAAAGGATTCCAGGAAGGAAATAAGCAGATTTCATTTAATCCTCATAACAACTCTGGAAGGCAGGTGCAATTATTATCCCAGTTTACAGTTGAGAAAATTGAAACAGAGGTTCTATATCTATATCTGTAGCTATATCTGTGTTTATGTCTATGTCTATATCTATATAGATATACACACACATATATACATAAACATATATATTTGCTTAGGGCACAACTAGGAACCATTGAGGTAGAATTTGAACTCAGGTATTTCTAACCCAGTACCCTATGCACCTAGCTGCTTCTATGTTCTGCCTGCAAGTAGCTTAAGAATTAAAGGAGGGCTGTTGCTCTTATGAGGGCTGATGTTGCTCTTATGAGGACTGAGTGTCTGAATCAGAAGGCTAATACCTTTTTGCCCCATAGATCATGTGGTTAACTTAGCCAATGATACAGATCATTGAGACTCCAAAGTCTATCCGGATGGCTTATCTGTATTGTATTTGGTTGGTTGTTTTCTTTTGTTCTTTTTTTTTCACTGTATATTAACCCTTTATTTTGAAAGCTGCTATCTGGAATGATTCCATCCTCATAGGTTCTTTTTTTTTTTCAAATTTCCTTTACTTCCCTCCCCCGTCCCCTCACGACAGCATATAGGACAGTATAGGGTCTGCAAATGCATTCATATTAGACATTATTCCAATTACAAAGGCATATTGTACTAGGTGGGATGAAAGATGGTAAAGAAGAAATAAAACCAAACAATGAAAAGAAAAAAAGATCATTTAGTTTGCTTCCATCAGGATTCAGGCTCAGTTCTTTCTAGTTATATCTCTGGATGGTGCATTTCTCTCTTTCTTGAGTCTTTCGGGATTGACTTATATCACTGCATTGCTGAAAAGAGTCCAGTCTGTCATAGTTGTTCATCACAGATATGGTATGTCTGTGATTGTATACAAATTTCTTCTGATTCTACTCTTCTCTCTCAGCATCAGTTTGTATAAGTCTCTCCAGGTAATTATGAAATCTGTCATCTCCTCGTTTCTTATAGCACAATAAAATTCCATTACATTCATATACCACAACTTGTTTAGCCATTCCCCAATTGATGGGCACCCCTTTAGTTTCTGATTCTCTGCAACCACAAAAAGGGCTGCTAAAAATATTTTTGTACATATGGGTCTTCCTCCCACTTCTATGATCTCTTTGGGATATAACCCTAGAAGTGGTATGGCTGGGTCAAAAGGTATGAAATTATTTATAATCTTTGGGCATAATTCCAGATTGCTCTCCAGAATGGTTGGATAAGTTCACAACTCCACCAGCAATGTATTAGTGTTCTAATTTGTCCACATCCTCTCCAGCATTTGTCACTTTCTTGTTTTGTCGTCTTAGCCAATCTGACTGGAGGGATGTGGTATCTCAGAGTTGTTTTGATTTGCATTTCTCTAATTAATAGTGATTTAGAGCATTTCTTCATATGCTTATAGATATCTTTAATTTCTTTCTCTGAAAACTTCTTATTCATATCCTTTGACCATTTCTCAATTGGGGAATGACTTGTATTCATATAGATTTGGCTCAATTCTCTATAAATTTTAGAAATGAGTCCTTTATCAGAGACACAAGTTGTAAAAATTCTTTCCCAATTTCCCACCTCCCTCTTGATCTTGGTTACATTGGCTTTGTTTGTGCAGAAGCTTTTCAATTTAATGTAATCAAAATGATCCATTTTGCATTTTATAATGCTCTCTAATTCTTGTTTGGTCCTAAAATCTTCCCCTCTCCACAGATCCGTCAGGTAAACTATTCCTTGCTTTCCCAAATTGCTTACAGTATCATCCTTTACACCTAGAACATGCACCCATTTAGACTTGATTTTGGTATATGGTGTTAGATAGTGATCTATACCCACTTTCTGCCATACTGTATTCCAGTTTTCCCAGCAGTTTTTGTCAAATAGTGCATTCTTATCCCCAAAACTGGGGTCTTTGGGTTTATCGAACAATAGATTTCTATATTCATTAACTGCTGGGTCTCCTGCACCTAATCTATTCCATTGATCCACTACTCTACACCTCTGCCAGTACCAAGCAGTTTTGATGACTGCTGCTGTATAATACAGATTAAGATCTGGCATAGCTAGTCCACCTTCCCTAGCATTTCTTTTCATTAATTCCCTTGATATTCTAGGCCGTTTGTTTTTCCAGATAAATTTTGTTATTATTTTGTCTAACTCTACAAAGTAGTTTTTTGGTAAATTGATTGGTATGGCACTAAATATATAGTTTAGTTTGGGTAAAATTGTCATTTTTATTATATTAGCTCGACCCAGCCATGAGCAATTGATATTTTCCGTTTAATTAAAGCTACTTTAGTCATTTATTTTGATGTTAGCTATAACGTATTACAGTCTAGTCACATCTTAGCTTTATTATTGGTTGACTTAAACACTCTTTACGCCGTTTTTCTGTTAATTTGGGTTAATTCGTATGACCGCGGTGGCTGGCACGAAATTTACCAACCCTAGATAATTATAATTTAGTCAAACTTTCGTTAATTACTTAATGTTAGTCACTGCTGTGTCCCGTGGGGGTGTGGTTAAGCAAGGCGTAGTGGGCTACATCGTGGTGAGCCTGATGCCAGCTCCTGTGAATTAATATTGTTAATATTTAGGGCATTCTCACTGGTCAGCGGAAACTTGCATGTGTAGGTTTAATTACAATTAACAGAAAGGCTAGGACCAAACCTTTGTGTTTATGGGACTTTAATATAGTCCATCTAAGCATTTTCAGTGCTTTGCTTTGGTTAAGCTACATTAACATATGACTGCCTGTTTAAGGGTGGCTTGGTTGATATCTTTGTATATTATGTAGCTCATAGGTGTTAGTTTTGTGGGGTTTAAATTGAGAGTTGACATAGCATACGATTTATGAAAATGTATAACCATAAAATAAAAAAAAAATTGGAATTTGTTTAAGTAATCGTTACCAGAGTTGCTTTTTGGGGTGGGAAAGATTAAAGGTTTATTCTTCGGTTTTGGGGTTTGACGGAGGAGTAAGTAAATCATTTAATCAAGG
>WOXC01005100.1:0-134060 GCA_011680675.1 Gymnobelideus leadbeateri | reverse complement strand
TTAGTAGTTTAGTACCAAATGGTTTTAAAGCCTTGCAACTAAAACTAAGCCTCCCTCTAAGCAAGCTCGTCCTTAGGCAATGAACTCTATGTGACTCTGGATATATCACAGCTATGAAAGCAACATCAGTGACCGAACATGTGGTCATATAGGCCTGTTAACAAATAGGGAAGATCTTATGTTCTATTAACATTACACTTACCCAGGCTCACCAAGTTAGTCAATATCTGAGGACACATTTGAGCTCAGGTCTTCTTGACTCTAGCTAGCTAGATAATTAGCTGTGTCCAAATGAGCTTGGGGTATAAAAAGCAAATTATTATCAGCTTGGTAAATATTGAATGAGTTGCTTGAATGAGTCATAACATGGATATTGCCTTTATTGATTATTGTGAAGATACAGATTCAGTTCTTCATTCGTTATTATTTTGTCTCATATTTATGAACATATTAAAAAATATAATGAAAAAGAGTAGTTAACATCCACATGAAAATTAAAAAAAATACTCACAGTTTACAACATAAAACCAACAAAAGAACATTAAGAATAATTGACATGCAACACATTTGGGTTTTTTGGTTTCTTTGGTTTCTTTGATTGGTTTCAGGGAGGTATTTAAACCTCAATATGGTTCCCCTAATTTTAAATCCATTATCACATCTTCTAAAAAGAATTCAGTATGACTTGCAAATTAAACATGGAGTTGAACCAAACCATTCAATTAATCATTTAATTAATTTGAATGTACATGAATGACATCAAGACACCAAAACACACATAAAATTGCTTCTTCATATTGTAGAATCTTTCCCCAGTGAAAACAATGCCATTTCTACCCCAGTAGTACAAAGCACTTAAATCATGCTTGTAGTGTCAACCACACTGGCATACCCAGCATGGCAGCTAGCACAAGTTCTTAGATCTGCTTTACTAGGAATGATAACTGTTTAAGGGGACAATAATCTTTTTTAATTACATTCACTAGTTCGGGGGAAAAGTCAGCATCCTGAACTTCAGAGAAAATATAAGCAAAGAAATAAAGACCAACAGAGAGGGTTCTGACTGCCTGATTCAATTATACACTTTACATACATCCCTGGATCAAAAGAGCCTTTACATTTGAGCAGTCACAGAGCTCTGAACATACAGCTACTCAGAATCTTGACCAGATAATCACAAGATCCTTCTCATAAGCAAGCCCCAAAAGCAAAATGCCAACTCAGAGTATATATATAGTGACTTTGGGGCTTGTATAGAAGTATATATAAATATATACTTCATATATATATATATATATATATATATATATATATATATATATATATATATATATATATATATATATATATATATATATATATATATATATATATACTCAGGGTATATATATATATATATATATACTTTATATATATATATGAAGTATATATTTATATATACTTCTATACAAGCCCCAAAGTCACTATATATATACTCTGAGTTGGCATTTTGCTTTTGGGGCTTGCTTATGAGAAGGATCTTGTGATTATATATATATATATACTTCTTAGAGCCAGAAGACATCACAACCCTCTACTCAGTGCCATACTAGAAATTAGCAAAAGGTGTGAAAGTCTTCCTATAAGCAAGCCTCCTCTAAGCAAGCTTCCCTGAATGGACTCCACAGGAAGTCTACTAAATGTGCAGGGAAGATCTTACATCCATTAACATTACAATGCTAAGGAAAACTAGAGGTAGAAAGTTTAGTACTTTAATTAAGAGGTCAAATTAAACCAATGGATGAAAACAATATTCACAAGAACCTTGATTTCCTGAGGACAAGAAACAGAGTATAAAGCTGTCATCTGAAATTCAAACATAGATCTGGTGATTCAAAATCTGGGATGCTTTTCAGTTATCCATTCTGCCTCTAAAGAAGAAAGAGTAAATTTCCATTATTTGCAGGTTTGAGAACAAATAATTGGCATTGTAGAGAGAAATACATTGTTGACTCTATTTTTAAAAAACAAACACTTCTTACCCTTTAGAAATAGAATGGGTTGGAGCCAAGATGGTAGAGTAGAAACAGCTCCTCCAAGCCACTCTGCCCCCAGATTCCCCCCATACTATGTAAAAGGGAACTCTGAACAACTTCTGGAGCCCCAGCACCCACAGAACAACACAGAGAAGCTAACCTCCCTCTGAGGACAGCCCAGCAGCCCTGCAGGAAGGACCAGCACATCACTCTGGGAGCCGGCAGCGAGCAGAGCGCAGATCGTGGGGAGCTGAGCCGAGCCAAGCCCAGGTCCTGGTGAGCCGAGGTTTTAGCCCCAGGGCGGCAGGGCCAGCAGCCAGCTGGAGAGACCCCAGAACACCAGCAGCTGTGGCGACTCCAGAATTATCAACATAGACATGCCTATGACAAAGTAAGAGGTTAGTATCCTATGGACTTTGGGACCAGTATTTGGGGAATGCGTCGGCTCCCTCCCCTGGGGGCTAGAAGCCGCTGAGGAGACATGCCGTTTTGTAGTTTTCAGAGGCAGCTCCAGCTCCTGGCCTGCGAACTGTAGGGAGATCCAGCGATCAGTCTTGGTGGGTAATCGCTCTTGCTTTAACCTCCCTGGATCTGGATTGTGATCTAGGGTGGAAGTCGTGGGTGGGATTACAGCTTGCCAGAAACGGAAGTTGCCCCCCACACGTTCGGGACGAAAATTCCTCTAGCTGGCCTTAAAGCCATAGTGTGGCAACAAGCCCAAAAGTCAAGCAATTAAGTGGCAACATGCCAAGGCAAAGGAAACAGAAAAATGCAACCCTAGACTCCTATTTTGGGGGCATAGAGCGGGAAAAGGACTGTGAGGTCAGAAGTCCTGTTCCAAAAGCCCCAGGGGAAAACATGAGCGGGTTGCAGGCCATAGAGGACCTTAAGAAGGACTTTAAAAATCAAATAAGAGAAGTGGAGGAAAAATTGGAAAGAGAAATGAGAAGGATTCAGGAAAAGTATGAAATGAGGGTCAACAGCCAGACTGAGGAAAACAACACCTTAAAAAATAGACTAACTCAAATGGCAAAGGAGGCCCAAAAGGGCAATGAGGAGAAGAATGCCTTAAAAAGTCGAATTTGCCAGATGGAAAAAGAATCTCAAAAGTTCACTGAGGAGATTCATTCCTTCAGAGTTAGACTGGAGCAAATGGAAGCTAATGTCTTTATGAGAAATCAAGATGCTGTTAAGCAGATCCAAACAAATGAAAGATTAGAAGGCAATGTGAAATATCTCATGGGAAAAACCACTGACCTGGAAAATAGATCCAGGAGAGACAATTTAAAAATTATTGGACTACCTGAAAGCCATGATCAAAGAAAGAACCTAGAAATCACCCTTCAAGAAATTCTCAAGGAAAATTGCCCTGATGTTTTAGATCCAGAGGGCAAAATAGAGGTTGAAAGAATCCACCGATCACCTCCTGAAAAAGATCCCAAAAAGAAAACTCCCAGGAATATTATAGCCAAGTTCCAGAATCCCCAGATCAAGGAGAAAATACTACAAGCAGCCAATAAGAAATAATTTCAATATTGTGGAAACACAATCAGAATAGCCCAGGACCTGGCAGCTTCTACGCTGAGGGATCGAAGGGCATGGAATATGATATTCCAGAGGGCAAAAGAGCTGGGATTGAAGCCAAGGGTCTCTCCAGCCGGCTGCTGGCCCTGCCGCCCTGGGGCCAAAACCTCAGCTCACCAGGTCCTGGGCTCAGCTCGGCTCCCCACGCTCTGCACACTGTGTGCGGCCGGCTCCCAGAGTGCTGCACTGGTCCTTCCTGCAGGGCTGCTGGGCTGTCCTCAGCGGGAGGTTATCTTCGCTGTGTCATTCTATGGGTGCTCGGGCTCCAGAAGTTGTTCAGAGTCCCCTTTTACATAGTTTGGGGGGAATCTGGGGGCGGAGTGGCTTGGATGAACTGTTTCTACTCTGCCATCTTGGCTCTGCCCCCCTCCTTTTGATTTCTTTTCCCTGATTACCTTCTCAGGCATCTCTTGTTTCTTGCTTCTGGATGTCAAATTTTCTATTCAACTCTGTTTTTTTCCTCAAGAATGCTTGAAAGTCCTCTATTCCACTGAATGACCATATTTTCCCCTGAAACAAAATAATCAGCTTTGCTGGGTAGGTGACCCTTGGGTTCATTCCTAGCTCTTTTACCCTCTGGAATATCTTATTCCATGCCCTTTTATCCTTCAATGTAGAAGCTGCCAGGTCCTGTGCTATTCTGATTGTGTTTCCACAATACTGAAATTGTTTCTTCCTGGCTGCTTGTAGTATTTTCTCCTTGATCTGGGGATTCTGGAACCTGGCTATAATATTGCTGGGAGTTTTCTTTTTGGGATCTTTTTCAGGAGGTGATTGATGGATTCTTTCAACCTTTATTTTGACCTCTGGATCTAAAACGTCAGGGCAGTTTTCCTTGAGAATTTCTTGAAGGGTGATTTCTAGGTTCTTTCTTTTTTTCAAACTTAAAAATAGTTTATTTTTCTGCAATTATATATAAAGAAAGTTTTCAACATTCACTTTTATAAGATTTTGTTTCCCTAATTTTTTCCATCCCTCAAATCCCACCCCTCAACCAAGACAGCAAGCAATCTGATATAAGTTATATGTGAACAATTGTATTAAATGTCTTTCCACATTAGTCATGTTGTGAAAGAAGAATCAGAGTAAAAGAGAAACACCACAAAAAAGAAAAAAATGGAAAAAAAAAGTGAAAATAGTATGCTACTATCTGGATTCAGACTGCACAGTTATTTCTCTGAATGTGGAGAACATTTTCCATCATGAGTCTTTGGAATTGTCTCAGATAATTCTATTGCTGAGAAGAGCTAAATCTATCACAGTTGGTCATCTCAGTGTTGCTTTTACTACCTACCGTCTCCAGGTTCTGCTCACTTCATTCAGAATCAGGCCATTTAAGTCTTTCCAAGTGTGTATTTTCTTTTATTTTTTCTGAAATCTGCCTGTTTTTCATTTCTTTTTTTTAATTAACCAAATGCTTTTTAACTTCTGGTTTACATCATTCATTTCCACCAGATTATGAGTTACATTTTCCCCCATTTTTTCCCTGACCCACCACCCCAGAATAGCAGTACCACTAGATATCCCCTTATCCAATCTGCTCTCTCCCATATCTTCTCCCATATTCCCTTCGACTTTGCCATTAGGGCAAGGTGAATCTCTGAGCCCCAATGCTTGGACATCTTATGAAACATTTAATTTTAAAACTTTGATTTTCAGATCCATTCCCTTCGTCCCTTGTCACCCACTCCCTCTGAGTAGATAAGCAATTCAGTATGTGTTGTACATATATAGCTACGCAAAACATTACCATAGTAGATATATTGTAAAAGACTGCTTATATTTCCCTCCCACCCGTCTCACCTCCCACCTGGTCCATTCCCTACTTTGATCCTGTCCCTCTTTGATAGTGGGTACTTCCAATCTCCCCTCCCCCCAGAATTCCCTCCCCTCCATCATCCCCCTCTCATCCCCCTCTCCCCTACTCAGGAGAGTGAGTGAGGGTACATATTCCATTTAGTATGCATGTGATTCTCTCCTTGAGCCAACTTCAATGAGAATATGCTTTTGTCTTTTTGCCTTCCTGTTCTTCCCCTCCCCTGCAACTACTTCTCCTTGCCTCTTCTACATGAGATAGTTTACCCTACCCTGTCTCTCTCCATCTCCTCTTGCCACTTTCCTCTCTCACCTCTTGACTTCACCCCTTAAGAATCATCCCTTCCTTGGGGTGGCTAGGTGGTGCAGCAAGCAGAGCACTGGGTCTGGAGCCAGAAGGACCCTAGCTCAGATCCGGCCCCAGACACCCAACACACAAACAAAAACCCAGCCGTGTGACTCCAGGCAAGTCACCCAACCCCAATTGCCCTCCAAAAAAAAAAAAAAAGAATCATCCCTTCCCATCAAATTCAACCTGTGCCCTCTATCCATGTATACCTGTGAACATATGCCATGTACCCTTCTTCAATTATTTTCATAATGAGAAAGGTTTCATCAAACACAGTTATTGTTTTTCCATGTAGGAATGTAAATAGTCCAACTTTGCTAAGTTCCTTTTGATTTCTTTTCCTTGATTACCTTCTCGAGCATCTCTTGCTTCTTGTGTCTGAATGTCAAATTTTCTATTCAACTCTGGTTTTTTCATCAAGAATGCTTGAAAGTCCTCTATTCCACTGAATGACCATATTTTCCCCTGAAACAAGATACTCAGTTTTGCGGGGTAGGTGACCCTTGGGTTCATTCCCAGCTCTTTTGCTCTCTGGAATATCATATTCCATGTCCTTCGATCCCTCAGTGTAGAAGCTGCCAGGTCCTGTGCTATTCTGATTGTGTTTCCACAATATTGAAATTGTTTCTTCTTGGCTGCTTGTAGTATTTTCTCCTTGATCTGGGAGTTCTGGAGCCTGGCTATAATATTCCTAGGAATTTTCTTTTTGGGATCTTTTTCAGGAGGCGATCGGTGGATTCTTTCAACCTCTGCTTTGCCCTCTGGGTCTAAAACATCAGGGCAATTTTCCTTGAGTATTTCTCGAAGGATGATTTCTAGGTTCTTTCTTTGATCATGGCTTTCAGGTCGTCCAATAATTTTTAAATTATCTCTCCTGGATCTATTTTCCAGGTCAATGGTTTTTCCCATGAGATATTTCACATTGCCTTCTATTCTTTCATTTGTTTGGATCTGTTTAATAGTATCTTGATTTCTCATAAAGTCACTAGCTTCCATTTGCTCCAGTCTAACTCTGAAGGAATGAATCTCCTCAGTGAGCCTTTGAGATTCTTTTTCCATCTGGCAAATTCGACTTTTTAAGGCATTCTTCTCCTCATTGCCTTTCTGAGCCTCTTTTGCCATTTGAGTTATTCTAATATTTAAGGTGTTATTTTCCTCAGTCAGGCTGTTGACTGTCATTTCACACTTTTCTTGCATCTTTTTCATTTCTCTTCCCAAAATTTCCCCCACTTCTCTTATCTGCTTCTTAAGGTCCTCTATGGCCTGTCGCCAGCTTGTATTTTCATCTGGGGCTTTTGTTGCAGGAGTTCTTACCTCACAGTCCTCCTCCATGCTTTGAGCCTCTTTGCCCCTAAAATAGGAGTCCAATGTTGATCTTTTCTGTTTATTTTGTTTCGTTTGCCTAGGCATATTGCCACTTAATTGCTTGATTTTGGGGCTTGTTGCCACAGTAGGACTCTGCCACCAGACAGGGGAGCTTCCACCCAATCATGGGGTCTTTACAACTTCCGCCAGTTGGGTGGCCTCTGTGAAGCCTCCACCCACTCTGGCAAATTGGATACCCACCCCAAACCTCCCCCGCCCCAGACCACAATCCAGATCCAGGCAGTTTAAAGCAAGAGCGATTAACCCCCAGACTGATTGCTGGATCTTCCTACAGTTTGAAGACCAGGAGCTAGAGCCACTACTGACTCTGCAAAATGGCTTCTGTGCAGCAGTTTCTTCAGCAGCTTTTCGCCCCCAGGGGAGGAAGCCACGTGTTCCCCAAATACTGGTCCCAAAGTCCATAGGGTACTAACCTCTCACTTTGTCCTAGGCATATCTGTGCTGATAATTCTGGAATCACCAAAATTCCTGGTGTTCTGGGGTCCCTCCAGCCAGCTGAAGGCCCTGCCACCCTGGGGCTAAAACCAAGGACCTGGGCTCAGCTCTGTGCACTGCGCTGTCAGTTCCCAGCTCGCTATGCTGCCTGTTCTCAGAGCACTGCATTGGCCACTCCCTGCAGGGCTGCTGGGCTGTCCTCAGCAGGAGGTTAGCTTCTCTGTGCCGTTCTGTGGGTACTTTGGCTCCAGAAGTTGTTCAGAGTCCCCTTTCACATTCTTTGAAATTTGTGTGGGGCAGAGCACATTGGAAATGCTGTTTCTACTCTGCCATCTTGGCTCCGCCTCCTCCATTAGAGAATTCTAAAACAAAATACTAGGTGAGGTCCAAATGTGGAAAATCATGAAAATCTCTGGGGAGACTCACAAAGCAGACACAGAGAAAGGATATAGTAATAATGGAGAACTTCAATTACAAGGTATCTAATGATGCAGGGGGAAATAATTTGGAAGTTTTAGTAGATTACAAATTCAATGAGTAATAAAGTGACAGAATAGTCAAAAATGCTAGTGTTAATTTATTTTTAAAAACAGCGGCTAGAACCAGAGAAATGATTGTGTCACTAGTGTCTTTCCTAGTTAGATTACACTTAAGGATTTATGTCACAATTTAGACATGAAAGTGATCAGCTGTGTGCTATCCAAGAAGATGCCCAATATGGTTAGAGGACTCAAAACCATGGCAAATGAAGATTGGCTGAAGGAAATGGAGATGTTGATCCTTGAGTGTAGAACGCATGATAACTCCCATTAAGTAGTTCATTGGCTATCACAGGGATTTGGGAATGGGATTTGCTGTTTGGTTCCCACAGACCAGAACTAGAAGTAGTAGATGGGAGATACAGACATATATATTTTTGTAAGACAAAATGAAACAAAGTTTCCTAACATCTAGAACTATCCAAAACCAATGTCTTCAGTGACAGGCAGGCAATGTTTTATTTATGCTTTTGTTTCATTAGTTTCCAACACAATGTTTTACATAGCGTAGTTACTTAAAACATGTTTTATTTTGTTTTTCAATTGCCTTGAAAGTCAGTAAGCCTTAGAGATCTCCATCCTTAGAGATCTTCAAGAAGATGTTGAATGACCATTTGTTGTGGATGATCTAGAACAGGCCTCCTTAACCTTTTTTTGCAATATGGATCATGTGACAGCCTGGTGAAAGTCATGGAATGATTTTCAGAACATTACTATTACATGCTTAAAGTAAAACACAAAAGATTACAAAAGAAAACAATAAAGTGAAATATAGTTCATCTATCTGTCTGTCTGTCTATCTTTATTGAAAAAAAAAAAACAAGTTCACCAAGCCTGTATTTAGAACCCCTATAGAGAGACTTCCTACTCAGGTCAGAGTTGGACTAGATGAATGGCCTTTCTAGCTATGAGACTTTGGGATAAGTATAGCTCTTTCCTTCTGAAATTTCAGTGAGCCTTCTAATTGCTAACCATTTATCCTGCTTGCTTTAATACTTTTTTTAAAAGCAATTGGGGTTAAGTAACTTGCTCAAGGTTACACGGCTAGTCATTATTTTATGTGTGGGTGCTCATTTTCTGAGGCCGGTTTCGATCCCAGGTCATCCCAACTGCGAGGCCGGCGCTCTTACTCTCTGTGCCACCTAGCCGCCCCTGCTTTAATACTTTTTAAACATATCTCATCATGATATTTTCTATCTCTCTCTTTGTTTTTTTGGGGGGGAAGGCAAGGCAAGTGGGGTTATGTGACTTACCCAAGGTCACACAGTTAATAAGTATATCAAGTGCCTGAGGTCATATTTGAACTCAGGTCCTATCTGACTCCAGGGCCAGTGTTCTATTCACTGTGCTCCCTAACTGCCCCAATATTTTCTATCTCCCTTTAAAGCAGTCCTCTGTACCTCCTCTCCACTCCCCCACACTTACCCCTCCTCAAGCACAAACACCGTTACATTTGTGTTAGGATTTGGGGAGGATTAAGAAGAAGGTATTTTGAGCTCTCATGGAAAAAAAAAAACACATCTCCAAATTGCAAGATTAGATCCTAGGCAGCTGCCACATTTGTGGAGTTCCAAGCCCTTTCCCTTTGAAAGCAGGTCTATGTGGATACATCCTTGACACAGAGAGAAAATACTTGGGGTGTTTTCCTCAATTGGGAAATCATTTTGTTGTTTTCCTCTTTTCCTCCTAAATCATTTTCCTTCCCCTTGGCACTCACTCAGGCCTGCTGTGCAGTGAACACTCCCTCTTGTCAGGAGACAAGGCGGTGGCTTGAAAGCAGCTGCACTCTATGTTTGGAAATGAGTTTTGGGCACAGTTCGGGTTTTGCTGTGGGTTTTGAATAAAGCATGTTTTACTTCCTGGCACCTGAAATGTAGAGAAGAGTTGAGGTAGGAGTGAAAATGTCGGGGGGTGGGTGGGAAGGGGGCACATCAATAATAGCAAAATAAAAGCAAACACATAAAAACCTCATGGTTAGGAGTGACTTGTGCTTTGAGTACTTCAGATAGCAAGGAAATTTCCCAAGCACCAGAATTGGATCCATCCTCAGCAATGCACATTAGTGTTCTCTCCATTAGTGTCTTGTGTTCTTTCTAGACAGTAACCTCCATGAAGGCAGGTACTGTCTTACCTGGCCTGCATTGTCAGCGCTGGTTATAGACACTGCATGCAGTAGGTACTTAATAAATGTTTGCTATAGCTTCATGCTCATTGGCTTATAGTTCTCTTTTCACCTCTGTTATTGAAGGCCCTTGGGTGACTTAGTTTAGTTGGATATCTTGCCAAAGCTTTCTTTAAACTGGGAAACTTGTTTTACCTTTCTGGCATGAGCCAAGCCCAGAATTAAACCTAGATCCCAAGTAGGAGTGATGTTTGTGCAGATTTTCTCTACTTCACATAGCGAGATGCTCTTGTAACTCAAATTTGTGCATTCTTATTGTATCTTGGCCTTCACATTTTGCTATTAATTTATGATGTTACTATTTTAATAAAGAGCCATTATGCAGTAGTGGATAGAGAGCCAGCCCTGGAGTCAAGAAGACTTGGGTTCGAGTTTTGCTTCTGATACATACTAGCTATGCAACTATGAGGCAGTTACTTAATATCTCAGTGCATTCAAGTAATTCTCCAAGGTTATACAACACAGACTAGATACCAATTTAAATTGGTGGAGGAAGCTTCTGCCCTAGAGAATTCTTTACACAGACAAAATCACAGGATAAATTCAAAGCAAACAAACAAACAAACAAACAAATAAATAAATAAATAAACAAGTGAAAAGTTTTTTTTTTCCAATTCCTTGAACTTGTATCCCTTTCAGTTTACTCTCCAGTTTCATATCCGATGATTCTACATTTTTAAAAGCTTACTATATTCTTGTTTGTTTGCTTATTTGTTTACTTTTTTGAGGGGGGAAGGTAGGGCAATTGGGGTTAAGTGACTTGCCCAAGGTCACATGGCTAGTTTTTGTATTAAGTGTCTGAGGTCAGATTTGAACTCAGGTCCTCCTGACTCGAGGGCCAGCACTCTATTCATTGTGCCACCTAGCCACCCCAAAGCTTACTATATTCTTAAATGTGATTTCATTACGTTTTAAGAACCTTTTCTCTCCTAGGACATTGGGAGAGGGGAATTTTGAACCAGACAAAAGAATTCTTTCATTTGCCTTTCGTTTCCATTATGCAATTAACTATAAAAAGCTTAACTTTCTAAAGGGAAGGAGTAATGCCAACTACACTGACCCAAAAAACAAGGATGTAGAACCATTCCTTGTCTCTCAACATCGACCCTCCTAATTGACCTCCTATATTGGTGATCATGAGTTAAGAATGTGGTATCAGAGCAGGAAAGGAGTTCCAAGACTATCTGATCAAAATTTCCCATCTTAAAGAGGAGGAAAATGAGTCAGATAAAATGACTTTCCAAAAGTCATACAGTTTTCAAATAGTAGAAGTGATTTGAAGTCACATCTCCTCAGCACCAGTCTAGCCTTCTTGTAGCTCTCTCATACATAAGTCTTACATAACCAAGAAGATCAGTGACCTAATGCCTTAAAAAAGTTCCCATATTTAGAAAAGAAAGGAGCTTGTTCTGTCTATCTGTACTGAAATGGGCAAGAAGAGGAGGGAGTTATATTAAGAAGGTAACAAGTAGCGAGCTTCTCCACTCAAAATGTAGTCTTCTCCAGCCATTGATCTAAGAAGCTTTACTCCTACCTTGGTCTACTTCCCTAGTCTCTGACCCATAAAAACAGATTATAGCATTTAAAATTGTAAGGGATCTTAGAGAACACATTACCTGTTTATGTAGATAAGGAAACTGAGGCACAGAACTATTAATTTAGTTTAGAACTTAGTAAAGTAGGTGCTTTGTGATGCTCAAGGTTATATGGAATCATAGAGTCTCAAAGCTGGAAGGAATCTCAGACATGTTCACTCAGTAATAAAAAAAATCAGTTTCTTTAATTATAAACACAAAATGTTTACATTTGTCCATTAGAGTAGCAGAAAGGCAGAATAAACATATATTAAGATCTACTATATATGAGGTACTATATTAAGTGCTTTACAATTATTACTCCATTCAATCATCACAGCAATCCTGTGTGATAGGGGCTATTACGATATCCACTTTATAATTACTGAATCTGAGGCAGACACAGGTTAAGTGAATTGTCCAGGATCACACAAGGTCTGAAGTTAGATTTGAACTTAGGTTTTCCTGATTCCAGGCTGAGTGTCCAACCCATTGTGCCACCAACTGCTTTCTATAACCGCTTTCTATAACCTTAATCAGGGACCATTTTAAATATAAGCACTTTGGTCACCCAAGGAACAGAGTAAAGTACTATCGTGCAAGTAACTCCAGAATCAGTCCAAATCATCTGATTTCTGTTACCTAGACATCTCAGGCTCAATTAGTCCAAAAAAGAATGAATGATTTTCATTCCTTAAACTCTCACTGCTTCCTAACTTTCCAATTTCTGGTGAGGGCATCATAATCATCCCCCTCAAGTTCATGATCCCAGAGATATTTTGGACTCTTAAACCTTTCCTTTTCTCCTCATCCTCCCTCCTTCCTAATTTTAGCCTGATAGAATCCCTATCCTGATAGCTTCAATTATGGAATGCTTTCTCCCAGAAATTATTTTGTATCTAAGATATATGACTTATATACATACACAGAAATTTAAATAGATAGTAAAGAGATGATTAATAGATATAGATTGCATTTAATTTTTTATGTACATGTTGTTTCCTCCTAATAAAATGTGAGCTTTTTTAAGACAGATACTATTTCAATAATATTAGTGTATCCTAAGAGCCCAGCATAGTACCTGGAACATAGCAGGTGTTTAATAAAAGCTTTTCAAATATGGTTGAATGAATGACCCCACTTTCTTTTTTAAAATGAAGTAGGATTTCAAAATGACTATACAGAGAGAGATGACAGAGATTGCTGAATACCTAACAAGGTTGATTGGAGTTCAGCACATTTTGTTTGTTTTTTTGGCTTGTGTAGACACTCTTGGTAATCTTCCCTTTTCTGTTCTAACAAAGTTCTCTTATGATGCCTCACTGTGGCATGGAGGTAAGCCTGGCTTCTTGAAGGTTATTCCTTCAAGAGCACTGAAGTATTTTTTTCTATTCTGAAAAGGCTTTGAATGTGGTCCTGAGCTTCACTGAGTCGGCTTTCTAAGGATGAAGCAGCTAGGAGAGGGTTATTGGTGAACTCTATGACCATGGGAAACAAATAAAAGAAAAAAAATTGCAAAATGGACCTCAGCCCTTGGGATCCCCTGCTGTTTCTTTAATGTTTCTGACTGACTGGAATAAAGGGAAATAGAAGGCATTAAGACTCTCATAGTTTTCCAACAATTCATAAACTAACTTTTGCTAGTTGTCTGTACTGTTTACTAATTATACCCCCAAAGTGCAAATGCCCAGACTCAGAACTTGGCCCTCCTACCTTGTCTCTGCCATAATCTTCTATGCCTTGGATCATGACTGCAGGCCCTTTCTTCCTTCCTGAATCATCATGATGGTATTTCTTTTCCCTGGCATAATCTGAGCTGACTTTCAATCACCGTGCACCACAGCTACATTTAAAGATTTAAGGAAAACTGAAGGACATATTGCTGAAAACTGTGGATAGAGGGAGTATTTATAACTAGAGAAATAATAGAGAAGATTATAATCTATAGTTTTAATTATACAAATTTTTAAAAAATATTTACACAAACAAAATCAATGAAAAAAATAAGAAGGAAACATACAAATGGGAGAGGGAGGAGGAACCTTGAATTAAAATGTCGGATAAGAGTTTGATATGCAAAATCAATAGGGAATTAAAACAAATCCATAAAACTAAGAACCATTGTCTGATAAATTGTGAAAAGTTTTTGTAGAATCATAAGATGTAAAGCTGGAAGCAACCTTGGTAATCATCTATTTCAACTTCTTTTTTTTTAAGAGATGAGAAGACTTAACCTGTCCAATCAAAGTCATGTGACTTTCCCAAGTAGCCTAGCCAGAAGTTGAAGCAACTTCTTTGACTATATATTCAGTGTTTTCCACTGTTTTTTTATTATTAAACAAATGCTTTAACTTCTGGTTTGCATAATTCATTTCCATGAAATTTTGAGTTACAATTTTTCCCCCATTTTTTCCCTACCCACCACCCCAGAATAGTAGTCCCACTAGATATCCCCTCATCCAATCTGCTCTCTCCCATATCTTCTCCCATACCCCCTTCGACTTTGCCATTAGGGCAGGATGAATCTCTGAGCCCCAATGCCTGGACATCTTATGAAACATTTAATTTTAAAACTTTAATTTTCAGATCCATTGCCTTCGTCCCTTGTCACCCACTCCCTCTGAGAAGATAAGCAATTCAGTATGTGTTGTACATGTATAGCTATGCAAAACATTACCATAGTAGATATATTGTAAAAGACTGCTTATATTTCCCTCCCACGCATCTCACCTCCCACCTGGTCCATTCTCTACTTTGATCCTGTCCTCTTTGATAGTGGGTACTTCCAACCTCCCCTCCCCCCCAAATTCCCTCCCCTCCATCCTCCCCCCTCTCATCCCCCTTTCCCCTACTCTCCTGCAGGGTGAGATATCCCATTTAGTATGTATGTGATTCTCTCCTTGAGCCAACTTCAATGAGAATATGATTTTGCCTTTTTGCCTTCCTGTTCTTCCCCTCCCTGCAACTACTTCCCCTTGCCTCTTCCACATGAGATAGTTTACCCTACCCTGTCTCTCCCCATCTCCTCTTGCCACTTTCCTCTCTCACCTCTTCACTTCACCCCTTAAGAATCATCCTTTCCCATCAAATTCAACCTGTGCCCTCTATCCATGTATACCTGTAAACATATTCCCATATACCCTTCTTCAATTATTTTCATAATGAGAAAGGTTAGATCAGACACAGTTATTGTTTTTCCATGTAGCAATGTAAATAGTTCAACTTTGATAAGTTCTTTTTGATTTCTTTTCCTTGATTACCTTCTCGAGCATCTCTTGCTTCTTGTGTCTGAATGTCAGATTTTCTATTCAATCCTGGCTTTTTCCTCAAGAATGCTTGAAAGTCCTCTATTCCTCTGAATGACCATATTTTCCCCTGAAACAAGATACTCAGTTTTGTGGGGTAAGTGACCCTTGGCTTCAATCCCAGCTCTTTTGCCCTCTGGAATATCATATTCCATGCCCTTCAATCCCTCAGTGTAGAAGCTGCCAGGTCCTGGGCTATTCTGATTGTGTTTCCACAATATTGGAATTGTTCCTTCCTGGCTGCTTGTAGTATTTTCTCCTTGATCTGGGAGTTCTGGTACCTGGCTATAATATTCCTAGGAGTTTTCTTTTTGGGATCTTTTTCAGGAGGTGATTGGTGAATTCTTTCAACCTCTATTTCCCCCTCTGGGTCTAACACATCAGGGCAATTTTCCTTGAGAATTTCCTTAATGATGGTTTATAGGTTCTTTCTTTGATCATGGCTTTCAGGTAGTCCAATAATTTTTAAATTCTCTCTCCTGGATCTATTTTCCAGGTCAGTGGTTTTTCCCATGAGATATTTCACATTGCCTTCTATTCTTTCATTTGTTTGGATCTGTTTAATAGTATCTTGATTTCTCATAAAGTCACTAGCTTCCATTTACTCCAGTCTAACTCTGAGGGAATGAATCTCCTCATTGAGCTTTTGAGATTCTTTTTCCATCTGGCAAATTCGGCTTTTTAAGGCATTCTTCTCCTCATTGCCTTTCTGAGCCTCTTTTGGCATTTGAGTTAGTCTATTTTTTAAGGTGTTATTTTCCTCAGTCAGGCTATTGACTGTCATTTAATATTTTTCTTGCATCTTTATCATTTCTCTTCCCAATTTTTCCTCCACTTCTCTTATCTGCTTCTTAAGGTCCTCTATGGCCTGTAGCCAGCTTGCATTTTCATTTGGGGCTTTTGGTGCAGGAGTTCTGACCTCACAGTCCTCCTCCATGCTTTGATCCTCTTTTCCCCTAAAATAGGAGTCCAATGTTGAATTTTTCTGTTTATTTTGTTTCTTTTGCCTAGGCATGTTGCCACTTAATTACTTGACTTTTGGGCTTGTTGCCACAGCAGGACTCTGCCACCAGACAGGAGAGCTTCCTTCCCAAACATGGGCTCTTCACAACTTCCTCTGGTTGGGTGGCCTCTGTAAAGCCTCTACCCCAAATTGGATACCCACCCCAAACTTCCCCCCCAGACTACAATCCAGATCCAGGCAGTTTAAAGCAAGAGTGATTAACCCCCAGACTGATTGCTAGATCTCCCTACAGTTCGCAGACCAGGAGCTAGAGCCACTACTGACACTGCAAAATGGCTTCTGTGCCTTTGTTTCTTCAGCAGCTTTTTGCCCCCAGGGGAGGAAGCTAATGTGTTCCCCAAATACTGGTCCCAAAGTCCATAGGGCACTAACCTCTCACTTTGTCCTAGGCATATCTGTGCTGATAGTTCTGGAATTGCCACAGCTGCTGGTGTTCTGGGGTCCCTCCAGCTGCCTGCTGGCCCAGCCGCCCTGGGGCTAAAACCACAGCTCACAGGAGCCTGGGCTCGGCTCCCAGAGTGCTGCACTGTCGGTTCCCAGCACACTGTGCTGCCTGCTCTCAGACTGCTGCACTGGCCGCTCCCTGCAGGGCTGCTGGGCTGTCCTCAGCAGGAGGTTAGCTTCTCTGTGTAGTTTTGTGGGTGCTGGGGCTCCAGAAGTTGTTCAGATTCCCCTTTCACATTGTTTGGAGGTGGTGTGTGGCAGAGCACCTTGGAAGTGTTGTTTCTACTCCGCCATCTTGGCTCCACCCCAGAAGTTGTTTTCCACTGTTTTTTTGTCTCAAAAGAGATAACACAGACTATTAATAGGCATCTGAAAAAAATATTCAACATCACTAATAATATGATAAATATACATTTAAATGGATTTGAAGTATTATCTCACACCAATATAGTCATCAAGGATGCTTAGATATGAACAAATTCAGTGTATAAAGTGATATTTGAGGCATGCTCATACTGAGTCTTGTGTTGGTTAGACCATTCTGGGGTGAAAAATTAGAATTATGTAAGAAAGTTACAAAATTATTCATATCCATTCAATCAATCATCTGTGGCTATGTTTTTACCCCCAAAGATATCAGTGACTGTAAGAAGGAAATTATCATATTTACAAAAAGAGTATTATTTTTAAAAGCAATAAACTGAAAACAAATGATATGTCCAATAAAGGGAGAATGTTTGAAGAAATTGTTTTATACTAAAATAGTGGAATATCATTGTGCTATAAAGAGAGATAAAAATAGAGAATTTGGAGAGAAATAGTAGACTTGAATGAAGTGACAGAGAAAAATAGGGCCAAGAGAAAGAAACACTCAAAGACCACAAAAACATCAATGAAGACAATACTAATAGGTAAGAAAACTCCTCAAATGCAAAGGGCCATGATGATGCAACATTATTAAAGCCATGTTTCGGCAGAATGTACCCTCTGCTTGGAATTCTCAGGCTCCTCACCTCTGCCTTTTAGAAACCCCAGCTCCCTTCAGGACTTAGGTCAAGTTTCAGCTGAACCAGACCTGCTCCTACTATTCCCCTCCTGAAATTACTTTGGACTTGAGGCAAGAAGACCTGAATTTAAGTCCTACCTCAGATACTTATTGACTGTGTATCAAACCTTGGTAAATCACTTAGCTTCAGTCTGCTTTAGTTTCCTCTTCTGTAAAGTGGGGCTAACTATAGAACCCATCTCCCAGGCTTCTTATCAAGATCAAATGAGATAATATCTATAAAGCACTTAGAACAGTGCTAGGCACACAATGGGCATTTAATTTTATTTGTTCTCTTCCCCTGTCCATTGATTTTGTATTTATTTATATATTTATTCATCTTAAATTATAATCCCTTGAGGGTGGGGATTGTCATTCTTTTTATTAATTGTATCCCTAGCACTTAGCCCAGTGCCTGACAAATTGTAGGCAAAATAATAAATGTTTATCAGATTGTACTGGATACATATTGTTCATCCCAAGTAAAATATAAGCTCTTGGAAAGTGAGAATTGTCCACTTCTGTCTTTGTATCTCTTTTATTAGCACCTGGGATGTAGTAGATGGCTTATCAATGCTTGTTACCAGCACAATGCCTGGCACACAGTGGCCATTTACTAAGTACTGACTGATTATTGAATCAAAGTGAAGTTGAAAACATAGGCTTCCAATTATGTTAATAAAAGATAAAAGCAAAAAGTGGCAAAAGATTGTACATTTAAATCTGGGAGAGACCTTCAGGGGGTCAACTAATCCAATTTCCTACATTTCAGAGCTGAATAAACTGAAGCCAGGAAAGATTAAGTAAATTTTCCATAGACATAAAGATATTTAGTCCTAGTGGTAGGATTTGAACTGAGATCCTCTGAACTAAATTAAGTTCTTTTTCTTTTTTCTATCGCACTGCTATGTACTACCAGTCACAATTACTCTTTCAGAATAGCTAGCTTGCATGTTAGATAGAACAGTAGGCCTAGAATCAGGGAGACCTGAGTTCAAATCTAGGCTCAGATACTTATTAGTTGTGTTTCCCTGGGAAAGTTGCTTAACCTCTTTGAGGGATGCCATCGTGCCTGGATAGTTGTGAGGATCAAATGAGATAATATTTGTAAATGACTTAGCATAGTGCCTCGCACATAGTAGGCACTTACTAAATACTGGTTAACCTCTCCCTTCTTGCAAAGTTTCAGGTCCTTTGAAATATGTTTACTTTTGTGCCCCCCCAAAATTAAAAATATCTACAATGGGGGGAAAAAGAATAATCGTGTTTGACTTATGTGGAAATTCACAAATACTTTCAGCCAATTAGGAGTTTTGCTGCTTTCTGGGAGGTTTTACTCCTCACTTCTACACATCTTTCCTGATCCCTGGTCTTTGGGAACCATAGTAGTCAGTGGTCAATTTTTAAACATGTGCCCAAGGATATAATCTATGCAGGTAAAGATAAGTAGTATCTATCCTAAAAGATTAATTCAACCAGGTACATATTTGATCTCACTCCTCTGGTTCACAAAGACAACCCAGTTCTCTACAGGCTTAATGATGCCCATTTAGGGATTCTCTCACCAGACAGAGGTATCTTCAATCGGCATTCAGTATTTAAGTATCCTTTGATAGTTTTCTTAGGAAAGGAAACTATCCAGTGACTTATAAAGAGCAGGAAGAAGGGAGGTGGCCAAAAATCCCCAGGCCCTTTTTGCCCAATACATCCATAAATCTTCCTGGGGTAGGTGTCAGCTAGCCAAGAGCCTGCTAGTCCAGCCACCAGTCCCATCTATGGTGTCCCTTCAAAACAATTCCATGCTCCCTGGGAAGCTCTAGTCTTTAAGAAATAATTGTGGCTATTTTTCTTGGCAGCATAGAACTTGGGAAGGGGCCTGCTTCAAGGAGCATCAGCATCATCCCAAACCAAAACCCAGGGAGGGACAAATACTTAATAGCTGGTTTTATATTCCTATCCCATTCTGCTGGCTTCTTTAGCTTTTCAGCTACCAAAAAAAACCCCTCATCTCTTGCCTGGGGAAGGGAAGAGGGAACAAAAACAAATATTGAAAAGGCCAATCCAAACATTACATTCATCTGACCTCTTTTCAAACCTTGATTTGCAATTGCATGATGCTTCTGTCCTACAAGTTAGTCCTGTACCAAATCTGATAGGATGGTTTCTGATTAGTACCGGAACCAGAAAACCCATGGTTGCTTTCCTTTGGCTGGAATTTGACCTGCACCAGGTTGACCTCGTCCATTCTCCATTAAAAAAGCATTCCTGGACAATATTTACTATTTTATGGTGTCTAATTTCCCACACAACAACATTCTCAATGAGGCATCCCATTGGCCTATGCTGCTCCCTATGTTCATAACTTTCTCCCCATACCGGAGCTATAACTAGAAATGCACTCAGGGGTAATTGCATGAAAATACTGTCAAAAGAGAAAAGATATCAGGGCCCAGAACTTATAAAAGCATAATGTGCTACTAGTCACATGCATTTCTTTTTTCTGTATCTCACTATCAGTGTATTCTATGACTATGCTCACTCTTCCTATTGATGCTATGAGAGAATGTGCCCCAGGTTCACAGGAAAAGGGAGGGTGAATGTTCTGTTGCTACTGTTGTTATAGTGCTATCTCAGTAAATAAATGCCTTTGCTTTGAGTTAAATATGTCCTTTGACTGACTGTTAAAGATAAATGCAATGGTAGGGGCTTGTGAACTATAGCTTTAGGAGTATATTACAACAGAGTCCCTTGCATCTTATAAAATGATCACCTTCCTGGGTGATCATCTTCTCCCCCCCCCTTCCACCCAGTGGAATTAAGATCCCTGAAGGCAGAGGCTACTTTATATTAATCATTACTAATAGCCTAATGCCTAATTTGCATTTGCCCTATTACTTATTTAATTTTTGGTGCCTGAGTCTGGACCTGTTCTTTCACTAGTATGAAAATTCCCTTCATCAAGTGAAATTATAACTCACAGTCTTAGAAAGTTGCCTGGGGTAGCGAGGGATAAGGTGACTCACCCATGGTCACCTAGGATGTGTCAGAGTCAGGATTCAAACCCAGATCATTCTGACCCCAGGGCTGACTCTCTATACCACCATACAAGCCTGCCTTGCACACAATTAGTTGAATTCCTTTGATCCTCTTAATATCCTTATGAGGCAATTTAGATCAGTACTATAGATGAGGAAAATGAGGCCTCTAGATGTTAAGTAATTTCATCATGGTTACACAGCTAATAAGAGACAAGATATAAACCCAGTTTTATGCCAACTTCAAGTTCAGTATTCATTCCATTGCATAATAATGACTCCTTTCAGTTAGTCACAGACTAGTCTGAGGGGAAGAATTAATGTTAAAACCTTAAGATTTAAAACTGAAGGGGAATAATGAATGGAGCCAGATAGTAGAAAGCTTTAAACATCCAAGCTAAGAAGCTGAATTTTTAAACATTCAATGCTTTCCCCTTATATAGAGTGTAAAGCAAGGGGCTGACATGAAAGTCATACTTTAGGACAATTCTATTGGCTTTACATGCAGACTAGATTGGAGATGGGAAATAAGGAAGCCCAACAAGAAGCCTGTTGCACCAATGGAGCCTGAACTAGGGTGAAGATTAAAGTCAATGTAGGCAGAGTTTTGATTGTCCCCCCCCACCCCCCTTTTTTCCCTGTTATGAACTTAACAGTCATTAGCAAATATGAGTTGTCAAGTCAAAATGCATTTATGTGTACTTATATGTAGAATATATATTCATAAATATATACATATATGCATGCATTTATATATATATACACTTATACATATATCTAATGCTCTTCTTTTTTAAATTTCATTCTAAAATAATTTTTATTGATGCCATTTATTTTTATATTACCATAATTTTCCCCAGCATCCCTCTTCTTTTACTGACCAGAAAGTATTCCCTATAATAAATAATATTTTTAAACATGAGAAAAGTAATGTAAATGATGAAAATATCAAAAAAAGATGAAAAATATGAACAATGTACTATGCTCCTAGACCTCTCTAGGCCTTCCTTTGCAAAGGAACAAGATGGGGCTGTTTTTCGTTTCTCTTCTTTAGAATAATGATTTTTTTTTACAATTCACAATATTCACTTTTGAAAATTTTCATGCATGATCTAATCATTTACATTATTTTGGTCATTGTATATATTATTTTCTTGACTTTGCTTACTTTACATCAGTTTATATAGATGTTTAGTATATGTGTGTTAGTATTGTTAAATTTTTTAAATTAAATTAAATTTTTGTTATATTTTAAGTTCTGAATAGCTTTCCTATCTAACATACATATGCATATAACTATATAAACATACATACAGTTGTATATATGTATGTGTATGTATATGTATTCATATATATGTATATATGTATGTGTATGTATATGTATTCATATATATATGTATATATATAAAACCATTATTTTTCATATTTCTATTTATCAGTTCTTTCTCTGGAAGTGAATAGCATCTTCCTTCATAGGTCATTTGTAGTTGATTTGAGTAATTATAATCCTCAGAGTAACTTGGTTGTTCACAATTCACAGTTCTTTGAACAATATTGCTGTTACTCTTTACAATGTTCTCTTGGTTCTGTTCATTTCACTCTTCATCATTTCATGTACATCTTTCCATGTATTTCTAAAAGTAACCTACTCATCATTTTTATAGAACAATAATATTCCATCACAATCATATGCCCCAACTTTTTTAGCCATTCCCCAATTGATGAACATCCCCTTAATTTCCAATTCTTTGCCACCACAAAGAGGGCTGCTATGAAAGCTTTAAATCATAAAGGTTCTTTTCCCATTTTCCTCGACCACCTTGGGGAAATGATCTAACAATGGCACAGTTTTATTACTCATTGGGCATAATATCAGATTGCTTTCCAAAATGGTTGAATCAGTTCATAATTCCACCAGCAATGCATTAGTGTCACAATTTTGCCACATCCCATTCACCTTTTGTCATTTTCCTCTTCTATTTTAGTCAATGTGTGAGGTGATATCTCTAAGTTGTAATTTACATTTCTCTAATAAATACTGATTTAGAGTAATTTTTTCATATGACTATAAAGAGTTTTTATTTATTCATCAGAAAACTGCCTGTTTATATCTTTTGACTCTATAGAAGTATCCTAAGCTATTAACAAGCATATGAAAGAATGCTCCAAATCATTAATAATAAACTTTTATCAGTTGGTGGATAAATCATATTTGTATAAATTTTACAAAGTTTTCTAGCTTATTTAGACTTTTCATTGCTTCTCCATAGCCATCATGTATATAATTTCTTTTGGCACAATAATATCCCATTATATTCAGATACCACAATTTGTATAAACATTTTTCAACCAACAGACATCTCATTTGTTTCCAATTCTTTACTATTAAAAAGTGCTACTATAAATATTCTGGCATTTGTGGAGAGTTTCTTTGTATTAGTGACCTCCTTGGGGCATAAACCTAGTAGGAAAATCTCTGGGACAAAGACTATAGACATCTTAGTGACTTTGTCTAATTCCAGATTGCTTTCCAAAATTGCTGTACTGATTCACAGTTCCACCAACAATGCATGAGTGTGCCTATCTTTCCACAACCCTTCTAATATTGACTATTCCCACCTTTTGTCATCTTTATCTATTTGCAGGGTATGAGGTATAGCCTCAGGGTTGTTTTGATTTGCATTTCTCTTATTATTAGTGATTTGGAGCATTCTTTCATATGCTTGTTAGTAGTTTAAGATTCTTCTATTGAAAACTGTTTGTTCATTCCTTTGATCTAATTTATTGGGGGAATAGCATATGTTTGGGTTCATTGTCTATATATCTTTTATATCAAATTCTGATCATAAAAGTTTTTTTTTCCCCATTAGAATACTTCCCTTCTTATCCAAGATGAATAAATCTTGTTTGTACAGAAGATTTTCAGTTCCATAATATCTAAGTTATCTATTTTATCTTTTGTAATTAATTTTGTACTTTATTTAGTTAAGCATATACCTCTTGATCAGAACAGCTCTGTAGTGTCTGGCTGCAGTGTAAAGCCAAACACGAGGGGCTCTCCAGAGTGTACTGTGAATAGCTGTGAATAGCTCTAAGGTTCTGATTCCATAGTGTAGCGAACTCTCTATTTACTCAGCAGTAAACTAAATCAAAACATTCATAGAAACCAAAGTACTGCATTCACAATGATATAACAACTTTCCACTAAAGTGGCCACATAGTTTTAAACAAAAGATATCATTCAGTATGTCCTTAACTCAATCATCTTAGGGAGCAATCCTCCTTAAGGGATACAAAGTACAAAGGTATCCTACCCCTAGCTCACATTATCTTAATCTCTCAATCAAAAAGTCTTCTTTCTTCTTGATTGGAAATTAGTTTCCAATCACCCTTAATTCAATCATCCTTAGGGGTACCAGATACAAAGTACATAATTCTCTATCTCTAGATCACAGTAAATCATGATCTTGTCAGTCAATACTAAGCACCCAAGGAGAGGTCTTTTCATCTTGCCTCAAGACTGGCTCCCAGATTCTATGGTTCCTCTTCCATGGTCCCAGCTTTTGCCTGAATTCAACTATCACCTGGATTCACAGGTAGGTAGCTCTCAGCTCTTTGTCTACTTCCTCATCCAGTTCCTATTCCATAATGAAGCTCACAGTGTCCAGTCCACCTCAAGTCCTTCACAGTTTCTGTTTCTGGGAAGACAAAGTTTAACAGAGCCAAAACAGCATTCATACACATTTCTGGCACCGTATTCAATTCACTGTCTGCTAGTGAAATCAACACACACCCACAAACAAGGTCCAAGAGGTCAACACAAATTAGTGGCATAGAAATCAACACAGACCCACAAACAAGGTCTGAAAAGTCAACACAAATTGTCAGTATAGTCCCAGGACCTCTGAAACCCTCCTCGAGGACTTCTATAAACAGACAACAAGAAAATGCTCTTTCGGGGCTTCCAGTAAGGTCTCAGGGCTTCTTTTCAAACTATCACAAACACAAATCAACACAGCCAGAAAGAGTGCTGGACACCACAAGTTTTTCTCTTCTCAGCTCTGCTCAGTCCCAGTTTGTGTTCCTCCTTATATATGGTGATTCTCCTTCCTGTCTCACCCTTTCTGTTGTATTAGCAAGTTCCTCCCACCTTCAAATCACAAAGGGATAAAACAAGGTGTTAAATACCTAAACAGCTGAAACAAGATGCTAAATACTTCTTTGCTTTCCATTATACTCCTGTGGACCCAGGTGGTCATGTCCACTTTGAAGTGGCTGGGACCTTTCCTTCATGAGGGAAGTTGGCACTTCCCAGAGGGTCTGAGCAAGCAAACTGCTAGTCACAGTACTGGAAGAGTTCGACATGCTGGAGATAGTGTATACATTCAGTCCAGCTACAAGCAGTATCCCCAGCTGACAAAATCTCATATGTCACAAGCTGAGCTTTTAAGTACTACAATGCGGTTTTGGATTCTCTGGAGTTTGGGGCATGACTCAGATGCTGTATTGGGTCATTTTTCATATCCAGATTCTTCTTAATGGATAAATGAAGACTTAGGTATTCCTCCTGATGAAGACTAAAGCAATGGCATTACCACTACAAGTAGTTGCAACCAAGCACCTCATTTCCCAGTAATTACAACTAACATTTAAATTTTTAAAAATTGTTTAATTGATGTTTTTCTTTTTCAACATTGGCACTTCACAATAAATAATTGCCTGCCCTCCCCATAGACTATTTTTTTTTTTAAATAACAAATGAATGTAGTGAAGGAAAACACTTGGCTACATCGTAAAACATATGCCTGGTTTCACACCCATAAAAAAAACACCTTTCTTCAGAGATATTAGAGGCATTGTTTCACCATCAGTCCTCCTATGTTGGGCTTAGACAGTGCATTAATCAGAATTTTGAAATCTTTCAATGTTATTTTTTATATATCATTATGGTTATTTTGGAAATTGTTTTCCTGGTTCTGCTTTGTTTGCCCAAAATTAGTTCACACAAGTATTTCTCAGTAACTCTGAATTTTTAATAGTATTTCTGATATAATAATATTGTATTATAATCATATATTATTTGTTCAGCCACTTACCAGTCAATGGTCACATATTTTCTAGTTCTTTGCTATTATAAAAAATGCTGCTATAAATATTTATTTATTTTATTTTATTTTTTATCACATGATCTTAAAAACCATCTGGTCTAAGATCCTCATTTTTTAAAATAGTATTTATATATATTTGAAACATTTAATCTTAAGACCTCGAATTTCAGATCCATTTCCTTCCTCCCTTGTCACCCATTCCTTCTTGGGATGTAAGTAATTCAGTATGTGTTGTACATGTCTAGCTATGCAAGACATTATCATAGTAGATATATTGTACAAGGCTGCTTATAATTCCCTCCCACTCATCCCACCCCCACCTGGTCCATTCCCTACATGATCCTGTCCCTCTTCTATA
The DNA here is from genome assembly GCA_011680675.1 of Gymnobelideus leadbeateri. Taxonomy (NCBI): domain Eukaryota; kingdom Metazoa; phylum Chordata; class Mammalia; order Diprotodontia; family Petauridae; genus Gymnobelideus; species Gymnobelideus leadbeateri. The sequence goes on along the minus strand of WOXC01005100.1, from coordinate 107,862 downwards.
GTGGGTACTTCCAAACTCCCCTCCCCCCAAGGATGCCCTCCCATCCATCATCCCTCCTCTCATCCCCCTTCCCCCTATTCTGCTGCAGGTTGAGATATCCCATTTAGTATGTATGTCATTCTCTCCCTGAACCAAATCCAATGAGAATGTGGTTTTGCCTTTTTGCCTTCCTATTCTCCCCATCCCTTGCAACCACTTCCCCTTGCTTCTTCTACATGGGATAGTTTGCCCTACCCTGTCTTTCCCCATCTCCTCTTGCCACTTTCCTCTCTCACCTCATAATTTCATCCCTTGAGTATCCTCCCTTCCCAACAAATTCAACTTATGCCCTCTATCCATATATAACTGTAACCATATACACACACATTCGCATATGTATTCATATGACCACACACCCTTCTTCCATTATTTTCATAGTGAGAAAGATTTCATCAGTCACAGTTATTGTTTTTCCATAGAGGAATGTAAATAGTTCAACTTTGATAAGTTCCTTTTGATTTCTTTTCCCTGGTTACCTTCTCAGGCATCTCTTGCTTCTTGTGTCTGGATGTCAAATTTTCTATTCAATTCTGGTTTTTTCCTCAAGAATGCTTGAAAGTCCTCTATTCCACTGAATGACCATATTTTCCCCTGAAACAAAAGACTCAGTTTTGCTGGGTAGGTGACCCTTGGTTCAGTCCCAGCTCTTTTGCCCTCTGGAATATCATATTCCATACCCTTCGATCCCTCAGTGTAGAAGCTGCCAGGTCCTGGGCTATACTGATTGTGTTTCCACAATATTGAAATTGTTTCTTCCTGGCTACTTGTAGTATTTTCTCCTTGATCTGGGGATTCTGGGACCTGGCTATAATATTCCTGGGAGTTTTCTTTTTGGGGTCTTTTTCAGGAGGTGATCGGTGGATTCTTTCAACCTCTGTTTTGCCCTCTGGATCTAAAACATCAGGGCAGTTTTCCTTGAGAATTTCTTGAAGGGTGATTTCTAGGTTCTTTCTTTGATCATGGCTTTCAGGTCGTCCAATAATTTTTAAATTGTCCCTCCTGGATCGATTTTCCAGGTCAGTGGTTTTTCCCATGAGATATTTCACATTGCCTTCTAATCTTTCATTTGTTTGGATCTGCTTAATAGCATCTTGATTTCTCATAAAGTCATTAGCTTCCATTTGCTACAGTCTAACTCTGAAGGAATGAATCTCCTCAGTGAACTTTTGAGATTCTTTTCCATCTGGCAAATTCAACTTTTTAAGGCATTCTTCTCCTCATTGCCCTTTTGGGCCTCCTTTGCCATTTGAGTTAGTCTATTTTTTAAGGTATTGTTTTCCTCAGTCAGGCTGTTGACCCTCATTTCATACTTTTCCTGCATCCTTCTCATTTCTCTTTCCAATTTTTCCTCCACTTCTCTTATTTGATTTTTAAAGTCCTTCTTAAGGTCCTCTATGGCCAGCAACCCGCTCATGTTTTCCCCTGGGGCTTTTGGAGCAGGACTTCTGACCTCACAGTCCTTTTCCCCCTCTATGCCCCCAAAATAGGAGTCTAGGGTTGCATTTTTCTGTTTCCTTTGCCTTGGCATGTTGCCACTTAATTACTTGACTTTTGGGCTTGTTGCCACACTATGGCTTTTGCCGCTAGATAGGGGAATTTTCGTCCCGAAAGTGTGGGAGGGCAACTTCCGTTTCTGGCAAGCTGTAAACCCACTCACGACCTCCACCCCAGATCACAATCCAGATCCAGGGAGGTTATAGCAAGAGTGATTACCCCCCAAGACTGCTCGCTGGATCTCCCTACAGTTTGCAGGCCAGGAGCTGGAGGTGCCTCTGAAAACTACAAAAAGGCGTGTCTCCTCAGTGGCTTCTAGCCCCCAGGGGAGGAAGCCGACCCATTCCCAAATACTGGTCCCAAAATCCACAGGGCACTAACCTCTCACTTTGTCCTAGGCATGTCTATGTTGATAATTCTGGAGTCACCACAGCTGCTGGTGTTCTGGGGTCTCTCCAGCTGGCTGCTGGCCCTGCCACCCTGGGGCTAAAACTGTGGCTCATACGGACCTGGGCTCAGCTCGGCTCGGCTGGGCTTGGCTCCCTGCTCTCTGGGTGCTGTGCTCTGCCGGCTCCCAGAGCGCTGGGCTGGTTCTTCCTGCAGGGCTGCTGGGCTGTCCTCAGCAGGAAGTTAGCTTCTCTGTGTCATTCTGTGCATGCTGGAGCTCCAGAAGTTGTTCAGAGTTCCCTTTTACATAGTTTGGGGGGAATCTGGGGGCAAAATGGCTTGGATGAGCTGTTTCTACTCCGCCATCTTCTATAAATATTTATATATATATGGAGGGGAAAAAAGAATACATCTCTTATCCACAGCTGTGAAATAATAGGATTTGCTTGTCTTCTAATATTTCTTAATAGTACTAATTCTAATGTTATCATAAGGTATCCATTTAAAATGTGTTTTTGGAAAATTTTTAAATTTAATAAGGTAATGGGCTAGCCTAATTTTTTCCAGATTGCTTTATAGTTCTCCTAGCAGTTTATATCAAAAAAATAAGTAATTTGAAATTCCTGATTCATCAAATGCTGGGTTGTTCCACTGTTTTTAATTCTCCTTTATATAATCTGTTCCATTGACACCACCTTTCTATTCTCTTTGACCAATATCAAATGGTTTTATAATATAGATTGAGATCTGGAAGTATAATCCCCTCTTTATTCCTACCCCTTTTTATTATTTCCCTTAATTTCCTAGATCTTTTATTTTTTGTAAATGAATTGCTATCATTTTACTGGGTTCTATTAAATATCCCTCTGATAATTAAATTGTTATGGCATTAAAACTATAAATTACTTTTGTTAATATTTTCATGTTTCTTATGATGGTATGACCCAGCCATGAGCACTAAAAAATTCTTTCAGTTATTTAAGATGTTCTTCATTTCTTTAAGTAGTATTTTGTAATTTGAAACAAGTCTTTTTCAACTTTGGTAGATTGAACATCAGATCTCTTATGTATTTTGTAGTTATTTGGAATGGAACTTCACTTTCTAATATTGCTTTTTCTTTTTAAAAATTCTATTATAATTACATAGAAATTATATTGATGTTTGAAGGGTTTATTTTATAGGCTACAATTTTCCTGAAGCTCTTAATTGGATCAACCAGTACCTTTGTTGATTCTCTATGATTTTTGGAGAAAACCATCTATAATCAGTAAAGAGGAATAATTTTATCTCCTCTTTACCTATTGCTATGCATTTAATTTCTTTCTCTTTTCTTATTGCTATAGCATTCTCAGAACTATATCAAATAATAGAGGTGAGAGTGGGGCATCCTTGCTTTGTGCCTATATTTACTGGGAAAGGTTCTATTGTATTCTCACTGTATATCATGATTGCTTTTAATTTTAGATAGATAATTTTTATGATATTAAATGAAGTGAATGTTGTACTAAGTCAAAAACCTTTTATGCAGCCATTAAGATGAGAATGAGGTTTTGATTTTTTTATATGCTTATGTTGATTATTTTCTTAATAATCTGTTCATTAAAATGGGGAGTTTCTGATTACAAAAGAGAAAACCTAATGGATAATAGTTATTGTCATTGAGTACTGAAGGACTGCCATGTAGAAAGATGAGATACAGAGAGTTTGGACCCAGACCCAGAAACTAGGAACAAAGTTGTGTAAGAGTAAGTTTCTAAATGATACAACTGAGGGGAAAAAATCCTAATAAGGATAGCTCTCCCAAAGTGCAATGGCAGCCTTGAGTGGCAGTAAGTTCCCCAGAGACTAGAAAACTGCTGTGATCAGATGTTGTCTGGAGGATTCCTGTTCAAGCTGGAGTTAGACTAGGTGACTCCTGAAGCCCCTTTCAAACCAGAGACTCTATAAACCTGTGAAAACAGTCCAAGGATGCCCCTGCCTCACCACTATTCAGAGCCTGTAGTAGAGACAGTGTCTTTGTCAACTCCCTGTGCATTATGGGATGGGCCGTTCATTCAAATGCCTTCCCTTACACTGATGATGTCATGGCAATAGTCATTTAATTAATGATTAATTAATTAATGATTCCATTTTCTTAGTAACTAAGGAGAATCATCCTTTTTCACAATTGTTTAATACTAAGAATACAAAGCTTTCTGGCTTGGTGCCTTCCATAACTTTTTGTTTTGTCCTGTGTGTGTGCATACATACATATGATTATATTCATATATATGCATATACATGTATCTATGCATATACACACAAATATACTTCTTTATTTTATTTTAAAGACTTTCAAGAATTCAAACTGTCACCCAGGGCAAAAAACTAATTTTCTTCTCAGAAATGATAGTAAGAAGCTGCATACATAATACATCCCGTTATTGCTCTTATTATTAAAATAGGTTGTTGGGGAAATGGACTTGGAGGCCCTTAGTCTGTGACAACCCTTCCTTCTTAGCTCTGCTCATCTGTTTTACTGACTGGATCTGCCAGATTCAGAAATAATCCAGAGATGTTAATGGGACAGCTGCTATTGCAGAGGCAAAGTGGTGGGATTTGATTTGCTTTCAAGATACCATATCCTGGGCTGTTTGGGGGTTAAAAAAAAGGGAAACAAAGAAAAATAAATAGGCATCAAGCACAGCAGAGTCTCTCAGCACTGGTTTCAGAGATAGAACTGGAGACATTCCTTCCCAGGCTCCCTAGAGTCTGGGCTTCTATAGCTCCTTCCATCTCCCACAGCACTTGACACACATCTCACATTCTACCATTCATTCCTTTGTATTAAAGATCTCATTCCTGATAATGTGTAAGACCCATAAGAGAGAATATGCCCTGGAGACAGAGAATAGATGCTCCTCAGGACAATTCAATATACTTAATGACCAGGGATCAAATTTTGAAAGAATATAGGAAGGAAACAACAAAAGTGCAGTGAGGACCTAGGTGGTTAGGGAACTATGATGAAAACAGTTTTGGACACTGAGTCAGGAAACCTCTGGTTCTTCAGTTATTAAATGGTCACATCACTTTCCCCCAAGTCTCAGTTTTCTTATCTGTAAAATGGGAGGATGAGTATATAATTCTTATGCTACCTACTTCACAGGGACATCTTTGGTCAGTCAAACTCAAAGAGAAAGGAGGAAGGCATTAAACATGCCTAAGAATCCCTGTGGGTGCTGTATCGACTTAGAAAATCTCAACATTATCTATATTCTATTTTATTTTTATTCATTTTGTTAAATATTTCTTCATTACTTTTTAATCTGTTTCTGGCTAGACTCGAGGGTTGTGGACCAATGGATTTGACACATCTGTTGCAGGGAGTATGATTGAATTCTCTAAATATGAAGTATTATACTTATTATTATTATTCTTCTAAAAGTCCTCCTTGGATACTTGGTTACAGTGTGGAAGAGGACCTGGGTTCTTACTGGCTATGCTAGTGGAATTAAAGTCCTGATTGGTTGCACTAAACAGGAATAAATAACTTCCAGTCTAGCCTGGTGATAGACTGTGTATCTGGTGCCTGAATATCAGCCTCGCTAAAAAAGACTCATTAAATTGACTACAGGTTGATAATTTTTTGGCTGCAGAAACTCTCTAAGATCATAATCTACATTTATGAAAACATAAGGCCTTAAAATACTGAAGCATCATCCTCAATAATTATAGCAGCAATAGCAGCCTCATTATCATAGGAAATCATCCAATCTTGTTCAATGGAATTCAATAAGAAATTGGGGTGGCTAGGTGGTGCAGTGGGTGGCCCTGGAGTCAGAAGGACCTGAGTTCGGATCCGGCCTCAGACACTTAACGCACACACAAATAAAAACCTAGCCATGTGACCTTGGGCAAGTTACTTACCCCAATTGCCCTCCAAAAAGCAAAAAAAAACAAGAAAAGAAAAGAAATAGATCTAAGGTCAAGTCACTATTCTGCTTTTATTCTTTATACTTAATGTTCTGCCTACTATTGCCTAGGGAAATGAAATATTTGCTTTCTGTAATTAAGACCTGAGTTCAAGTCCCACCTCTGAAACATATTAACTTTGTGAACCTGGGCAAGTGTCTGGCCTCAGAATGTTCTAAAGTAATCTCCTAAATTATAGAGAAGGTGACCGCCTAAATTGACAGGAGGAATTTTCTTTCCCAAAAGTTCCCTGTAACAATGAAATCATAAGCCAATTCCTAGTAAAATTAGTAGGATATGAGTTCAGTAACATTATTATAAGATACACGGATTACTCTATTATCACAATCATCTTAGATTCAGAGATCTGAGAAGCTTGATACACATATATACATATATTATGTGTATATCTGTTTATCTATCTATCATTTTTTTCTAAACCAAACCAAACAGTTACTAAAATGTAGAGTGATCCTCTCTGCCAAATGAACAGTCTGACTCTCAAATCTATTGCCCTTCTGCACATTCCTGATAGTCATTGTCTGCAATGAAGGAAAATTATGTAATCAGTGGAGACAATGTGGGCCAAAACAAATTCGTCAATTTTTTTTAAAGGGCTTTCTGCATTAGAAGAGCATCTCTCCTTGGGTGTAAGCTTACTCTGATGCCTTCTGATGGACTATAGCTTTCCTTAATTCTTAGGAATGTTGTAAGTTAAAAACAAAATACCTCCTCACCATGCACATGCACAAGGACAAACAGGAGTTGTTGGCTTGTCATCCCCAATTGCAGGCAGAATTCCTCCCACCCCCCAAAATCCAACACATTAGGCTAGTTTATTTTCATTGTTGTTTTGGTAGGGGGAGGAACTTCAAATTCATGAAGTGTGGAAGGTTTTGAGGCGAAGATAAAGCTTGGAGGGTAGTCCTTAATGTATGGCAAAGGGGAAAGGATATTAGTTTGGAGGCCAGGAGACTTGGGGTCCTCTGCTCCACCGGTCACTTCCTGGTAGTATGACATTGAGCCAGTCTCAATGTTTCTGGCCACAATTTTCTCCCCTATAAAATGGAGCTAATGATATTTTCACTACCTGCTTTACAAGGTCCTTGTGGGAGAAATGCTTTATGAGCCAGGCAAATGCTACATAACTGTGACTTGATAATGGAATACTTTCTAGAGCTATGCAAATTAATAGCAACATTCAGCTGAAGGAACAAAAGGCCTTGACTCTCAAGGGAAATAATGAGGAAGAAAAGTAGAAATAAGGGGATAGTAACAGAAGCAGGAAGTGGCCAAACTATTTGGTACAGGTTACAAAATAGAAAGATAGAACAGTGGAGCAGACTCAGTAAGGAAGCATCAGAAACCAACTCATAATCTGATGTTTGACAAATCCAAGAATATGAACTATTTCAGGAAGAACTCCTTTTTCAACAAGAACTGCTGGGAAAATTGGAAAGCAATTGGCAGAAATTAAGTTTAGACTAAAATATTTTACCATATGTCACAATAAATTAAAAATGGATACATGACCTGAATATAAAAAGTCACACCATCAAAAAAAAAATAAAAGAGAACCAGATCAGGGACCTTTCACAATTATGGCTTTTAACCAAACAGGGATAGAAGCAATCACAAAAAGATAACATTGGTCATTTTGATTTTATGAATTCAAAAGCTTATAAACTGACAAAATCAATTCCTGAAGAATTAGAAGAAAAATTAGAGAAAGAGGGAAAATAATGCATCAAATGCCTCTGGTGAGACTGTGATTTCCAAGCTATACATCATAAGGAATTAATACAAATTATAAAACTAAGAACCACTCCCCAGTAGATAGGTGGTCAAAGGATAGGAATAAATGGTCACAGAAAAATTATAAGCTATTTACAATTATATGAAAGATTTCTCCAAAACATTAATAACAAAGATAAATGCTAATCAAAACAACTCAGAGGCATCAACTCATGCCTAACAAATTGTCAAAAATTTCAAAAAATAAAAATAGTCCAGAGGCTGTGGGAAGATAGGAACTCTAATACTGTACACTGTTGAGTGTACAGTACACTTGAGCTATGGATTGGCTCAACTATTCTAGAAAAAAAATGCTAAAAAAAAGTGACCAAAATCTATATACACTTTGACCCAGATGTTTTATAGTGAGGCATATATAATGCATGCATGCACACACACATATACATACATATGTGCATATATGTAAGTGTGTATATGTGTATATCTACAAACATGATATATTATATGTATGTATACATATATGAGATCAAAGAAAGAAAGTACCCATGTACACCAAAATTATCATAGCAGTTCTTTTTGTGGTAGCAGAGAATTGGAAAGAAAGTATATGTCCATCAGTTAGTGAATTGCTTAAACACATTGTGGCATATGCATGTAATGGAATATTAGCACTTCAGAAGAAAGGTGAAGAAGAATTTAGATAAATACAGAAAGACTTCTACAACTTGACACAGTGAAAAAACAACCCCCCTCCAAACCAAAAACAGAATAACCACAGCAATGTAAATTTAAAAAACAATGAAATAAAACTAAATGTTGTATTATTATAATAACCATGCTGGGTGCAAGACAACACTTGGGAAAAATACACTTCTAACTGGGTAGGAAACAGGGAGGAAATGTTTCAAATAATTGTTAACAAAAGACATAAATAAAAATAATATTTTTGAAAGCAATTCATTAATAAATAAATATAAAGCCTGAGCTGTGATTTTCTTGAAACAAAAACAGAATCAGAAAAGAAAGAGTCAATGCAGGTTTTCACCTTCTCTGCAACATAACGTCCTAGAGTATTTTCTAGAGCATTAAGAGGTTAGATGTCTTACTCAGAGTCAGGCGACTAATACACATCAGAGGCAAAACTTGAACCCAGGTCTTCTTGGCCTCAAGGTCAGCTCTTATCCAGTATCATGCATCTATAGAAATTGTCGAAGAAGTTTAAAGAGTCATACCTTGACCTTTTTAATAAATTTAGAGTCCAATAATCTGATATCAAATCTTCATTCCTCTATTAAAATAATGTCTATGATCCTGGGCAAGACACTCCCTATCTCTCAGTCTCAGCTTCCTAAGTTATGTAATAAGAGGATTGGATTAGATCTCCCCAAGGCTTTGTTCTATTCCTGTGATGCTGCTTAATATGCCCCTTTCTGCAATAGATCCCAAACTGGTATCACTATCTTCATTCCTAAGTGTTGCCATTTTTCTGAACAATTTTGATAGATTAGTTAGATATATGTATCGATGATCTACATACTTGGCATAAGTATTCCAAAATTATTGTTGCATACATAACTTAGAGCTGGTATAATTCTAGCCCCTGTCTTCTGAATCCTTTCCATAAATAAGCCAAGCAATATGATATAGATCTGTTAGATTAAACTTCCCTAAAATTATCATTGTTACTATGAAGCTCAAAAATTTTCAATGACTCCCTATTACCTTTAAGATAAAATCATATAATGGAGAGGTTCCCAAACATATTTGGCCTGCCACCCCCTTTAAAAATTAGTCAGCCTTCCCCCACAGGAAAGCTACTTTCTTTAACCTTTCAACTTTTTTTGAAATCTTCATCATTTGCTATGTCATGTGTGTGTGTGTGTGTGTGTGTGTGTGTGTGTGTGTATTAAATGGCACAACTTAAATTTAATAATTTAATGTAAATTTGTAGATATTTCCCCGTGTTGAAATTTTGATGATACAATATTGCATCATTTAACCATATAGTATCATATTTTAAACAAGTCACTACATGCACATATTCCTGCTGATGCATGCTGGACTTCCCAACTATGTGTGACATGCCAACCTGCCAACACTTGTTTGTTAAGACCTGTGGGCAGACTTGATCACTAATTGGTTATAACTTGCATTTTGTGTATTTTTTTGGAAAATAATATAATCACTATGACTTTAACTCTGTTACTCAACAGATGAAACACGTGTGGATGGTTTTTCAAAATTTTCTTCTTTTCTTTCCTCATGCTTCCATGGCCCCTTGTTTTTTATCCAATGCCCCCCAATTGCACCCAAGCCTGCTGTCACTGCCCCTGGATCATTCCAGCACCCCCAGAGGGTGGTATCAGCACTTTGGGAAACTAGGAATTATAAAGCATCACTGTGAGATGGGGGAAAGGGCTTAAGCCTAGATTCAGGAGGCCTGAGTTTCTATTCTAACTCCAATTTTTCCTAGGTCTGCCCTAACAAGCAAATCACTTAATCCCATAGGCCTCAATTTTCTGATCTATAAAATGGAGACTTCCACAAACTACCTCATAGAGTTGTTGCAGGGAAACCATTTTGTAAACTATAAAGCCCTGTGGAAATGTGAATTGTCTTGTTGTCTTTAGCCTGGCTTTCAATGCACTTCACAAGTTGACTTAAACATTTCTAGATACTCCTTTATGCAAACCCTCTGGAACATTTGCTATTACTTCTCCAATTCCACTGCCTGAATAGGTTATGCTAATTCCTTACCTCTACTTCAGTAGCTCTGTTGAATATCACCCTCATTCTCCCATCCTTCACATTCTTACTTTTTTATTTGCTGAGGCAATTTGGGTTAAGTGACTTGCCCATGATCACAAAGCTAGTAAGTGTTAAGCATCTCAGGTCCCATTTGAACTCAGGTCCTCCTGACTCTTTCCACTGAACCCCCCCATTCTTCCCATAGTAAGGGAAGCATTGAGGATATTTGTAGAGTCAATGTTAGTTCCTAGGGACAAACATCTATAGCAACATTTTGCAGGACACCTGGAAGTCATAGTTGCTAGAAGGAATCAGGTGAAGCTGACATTTTAAAGTAAATATTTTCTTGGAGACAGGACCAGCTGAGGCTATAAAGTGGCCTTCAAATCCATCTCTGAATTGATTCATAATCCAACTTTTCTTAGAATCTTTAGCAATTTTCCAATTCTAAATATATAGGTTAATTAATTCTTTTGTTCTTTTAATTTTTTAAAATTAATTTACTTGCTTATTTTTAGTTTACAAGATTCAATTCCATAGTTCCTTGAGTTTCAAATTTCCCTTCCCTCCCTCCCCCTATCCCTCACTACTGCATATAGTCCAGTATAGGATCTGCAAATACTTTCACATTAGACATTAGTCAGGTTACAAAGGTGTATTGTACTAGATGGGATGAAAAATGGTAAAGAGGAAATAAAACAACAAAAAGAAAAGAAAATGAATGAAACAATGAAAAGAAAAAGATCAAGTAGTTTGCTTCCATCAGGATTCAAACTCAGTTCTTTCTAGTTATATCTCTGGGTGTCACATCTCTCTCCTTCATGAGTCTTTTGGGATTGACTTATATCACTGCATTGCTGAGAAGAGTCCAGTCTGTCATAGTTGGTCATCACACATATGTTGTATCTGTGATTGTATACAAATTTCTCCTGGTTCTACTCTTCTCACTCAGCATCAATTTGTATGAGCCTCTCCAGGTAAATATGAAGTCCGTCTCCTCCTCGTTTCTTATAGCACAATAGTATTCCATTACATGCATATACCACAACTTGTTTAGCCATTCCCCAATTGATGAGCACCCCTTTAATTTCCAATTCTTTGTAACCATGAAAAGAGCTGCTATAAATATTTTTGTACATGTGGGTCTTCCTCCCACTTCTACGATCTCTTTGGGATATGACCCTAGAAGTGGTATTGCTAGGTCAAAGGGTATGAAATTATTTATAGCCCTTTGGGCATAATTCCAGATTGCTCTCCAGAATGGTTGGATAAGTTCACAACTCCACCAGCAATGCATTAGTGTTCCAATTTGCCCATATCCTCTCCAGCATTTGTCATTTTCCTGTTTTGTCATCTTAGACAATCTGACTGGAGAGATGTGGTGTATATATATATATATATATATATATAGGTTAATTTAATGAATGTTGGTAATGTCTGAGGCAGGTTTGTGTACAGGTAAAGTGATATTGCAGAAATGCTCTAGCAGCCTATTTACCTTACCCTTAGATAGGGAGAGGTCAGAAAAAAAAGTATTGGATATGACATCCAAAGAGTTGTGTTTTTATCCCCAATCAGTGACTCACTAGCTGTGTGACTATGGGCCAAGTCACTAAACTTCTGTCTACAAGCTTTTATATCCTTTTCTATAAAATTGAGCATATTGAAAAGCATTTGCATGAACAAAATCAATGCAACTTGAATTTTTAAAATAAAGCAATGAAAAAAATTTGGGTAAAAATCTCTTTGGTATCAATATCTCTGATAAGGTCTGATATCCAAAAAATAGGGGTTCTGTAAATAATTAAGAATAAGAGTCATAACCAAAAGATAAATGATCTAAAAGATGTAAACAAGTAGTTTTCAAAAGAAGCATGAACTTCCAATGACCATGTGAAAAAGAATGCCCCAAATTATTATTTTTTTTAATTTTTTAAATTTTTTTTCAAATTATTTTTTTAATGAGAAAAAATAAAATTGTAAAGCTCTTAACATTTCACTTCATACCCATCTGATTGGCAAAGACCATAAAAAAACAAAAATTGGAGAAGCTAGGAGAAGATAAGCACATTAATGAAATGTTGTGTGAGTTGTGAGGTCATCTGTGTAGGTTGTACTGATTGCTCTAAGTCAGTCTTCTGGGAGCAGGAAAAACAAATTTAATTCCTTATCCAAACCCAGCCCTTCCAGTGCTATAAAATGGATGTGATCACATTGCCTTACCTCTTGGACAAATGTGTTGGAGGAGCAAAATACTTTGTAAATCTTAAATGGATTATTATTAGCAGAATCTTTAGCCAACACTCCACATGGAGAACTCAGTGCAGGGTTTTAACAACCAGAATATTGCCCCCAAATTGCATCTGAAGCAAGAAACACGAAGCATGCCACCAGAATACCTGCATGGTAGAGTTATACCATATTAAGGACCATATGATAGCTATCTATTAACTTCTTCATTTTTTTCTGGGTAGGAGCAAAGTAGATTCTGATTGGCTGATTCAGAGACCCTAAAACAGAGAGCACAGAGTGTGGGGAGAGGAAACCTGATGCTCTTCTCTAGCCACACACTTCTCTGCTTATGTCAGTAGGAGGATGACATGGCTTGTGGGTTATATACAAACCCCATGTTTTTGCTCTTACTCTATGTAGGAAAGGGTTGGAAAAGGGAATATATTGTTGTCCACTCCCCCTACAACTGTCTCTAGATGTTGAGTGTTTCCATGGGAAGGAAGTTTAAAGATGTGGGTGCTACTGCCATGTCTATCCCCATGTTTTTCTCTTCAAGTCAGTTGGAGGGAAGGTGCTCAGTGGTGTTTTGGCTGAGGTGGGCCTTGGGAAAGAAAAGGTGCCTGGCTTTGACTTCCTCGGATTTTGGTGAGGAGTGTTGCTACCTCTTAACAGGTCCAATCCCAGGGCCATGAACCTTCTAGCAAGCAATCAACAAGCATTTATTAAACACATACACTATACTAAGTACCATGGTAGGCACTGCTGACTAAAAAAAATGAAACAATATTTGTTTTCATGGAGCTAACAGACATATTCACCCAAGGAGCTAAGGAATGTTTGTGGTTGTAGACCATCTTACTCCCCATCATGTGGTGGTCCCATACCTGCTGCCTGCAGACTTCTGGGAAAAGAGAAATTTGGTTATTGACTAGCCCTCTAAATGCATATCTTTTAATTGTTAAGCTAACTGGTCCAAAACTTTTGCTGGTAGCCCTTCTCAGGCTCCACCAATCTAATTAGGACATCACTTTACTGGGGAGGCGGCTAAGAACTGACATGAAAGACTAACCCCAAACCTCTCTTCCCAACTTTTATTTCATAAGCTTCAAAACTTGGACTGAGGTTCCAGAAAAAGAGTCTCACATGTGGTCTGGGATCTGTAAATCTAATATGCAGGTAGTGGCAGAAATAAAGATGGTTATATTATCAAAGTGTTTCCTAAGCCAGAAGTACTTTGGCCATGGAGAAACCATTAAAAGGGAGCAATGATTTTGGCCCTAGGGAATCATTCATTTTATAGGATCCGAGTGCATTTATGACCATTTGAAGAAGTTCCAGGCTAGCCTTCTCCACACCGTGAAGTGACCTATGTGATTTGAAATGCATCATTTTTTTAAAATGCTGTTTTCCAGTAACTCTTTGTAATATGGTGCCAAAAAACATCAACAGTTATTCAGATTGCACTTTTAATTGATACTTTATGGTGAGTTGTCTTGTGTGATGAATATAAACAAGATGTATTCTCTCCTACATTATGAAGGTTTAAAGCATCCCAGGTTATTTATTACCTCCTAAAATGTCTGTGATTTTTCTTTTAAGTTTAAAAAAAATCACAAGATCTCAAGCTTGAAGGTACCTTTAGGATCATTTAATATAACTACCTCATTTTGCAAATGAAGAGACTGATACCTAGAGAGGGGACCATATTTTAGCATAATATAAGAATAAGGATAATTTTATTTTCTGTATTTGTATCCTAATTTCCAAAAGAGGGCTTTGCACAGAGTAGTTGCTAAGGACAAGTCTAATGAACTTAAAGGAAAATTATATTCCAAGATTTCCAACACATTATTACAATAACTTCTTTTAGGTTGTTATTTCCTAAGACTTGCTTCAGAATGAAAATCAGCCTGAGGCCCACTCTGGGCCTCCAGGAGCTCCCATTCAACATTTAACTAGACATGGGTACTCCCACCATGAGGGAGCTCCACATATAATCCTTCCATGATTCCTCAAGTATCTGAATGTGTCTTTGCAAGGCTTGTTTTTTTTTTTCTTAAAGAAATCAATGCTACTAAAATATGAAACTCTTGGAAGAAAAATGTTTACAAAGATGCATAGCACTTAAAAATTGTTCTGGGTTTGGTCACTTTTGAGTAATCACTTTCCCTTACAAGTATAACAGCATCTGGAACTAATCCTGTTGCCATTTTCACTTTGTCATCCATAAGCTCCTCCCACAGTGAGAGAAGAATGCCCCTATTTAGGAAGAAGATGAGGACCTTCAGGGAGATAGTCATTATAAGGTCTGTATGATATAGAGGCAAGAATACTGCACTTAGAATCAGGAAAACTCATGTGTAAATGCTCCATCTGATGCCCTCTATCTTTGTGAATGTGGGTGAATCCCTTAATGTTCTTAACCTAGTGGTTATTCCTCTTAGTCCTGATTGCTTAAATGAGGATACAGAAACTAGTAGTTAATATAGTCTGCCATGAGGTTGCTATGAGGACTGATTGAGATAATGTATTTACACTGCTGGATCTGCAATGAAAGAATCTAGATGTAAATCTCAAACCAGCCACTTACTGCCTCTGTGGTGCTCTATGCGCCTCAGTTTCCTCATCTCTAAACTCAGATAGTTGGACTAGACGACCTCTAAGGTCTTTTCATACTCTAAATACATGGTCTCAGGACACTCTGTAAAGCACTTTGCAAATCTTAGAGTGCTATAGAATGCCAGCTTTTATGAGCATTGGCTCCTGCAGATAGATTTTCCCAGACCTTCTCATGGCCACTTGCCTTCTGTTCCTGATCACCTCCTACTGCTTTTACCATTTTCCATAACTGGAAACAGACCAAAGAACTCTAGAGAATAAAGGGGCTGAAAGTTTGTATTGCTTTTGTCTACATGAGGCTGTAAACACTTGGAATTAGAAAACATTCCTCATGAGGTATTCATGAAGGGCCATTTATCACATATATTAGTCTATTAGGTCTGTGTATCCCAAATGGGAGATAGTAATATAAATCTTATGTCTATGCCTATAAGGAGTAGAGCATCACTATTTATAGGATCATAGCTTTAGAGCTGGGAGGTGCCTCAGAAATAAACTAGTATAATGTCCTCATTTTCTAGAGAAGGAAACTGAGGCCCACTGAGGTCACATAAGATGTAAGTAGAGGAAGTGAATATTGATCCCAATCTTAGGTCTCTTTTTTCAAATATTTCTAAGTCAGTCCCTACCCTTGTGCCTGGCACATTATGGCACTTAGTAAATGGTTATTTATTAAGTTAGTGATTAAAAGTACCTACCTTTGCTAAGGAGATACTGAGCATGAGATTGACTTGTTTTGAGCTTACTGAGAAAGCAGGGCTATCATGCAGAACTTTTATCATTGATGGCTGAACCTCACACATGTCAACCAGATAAGTGGGTAGTTGCCTAAATTGTGTGGTAGGAGGGGCATCATAACATATCTCTACATATCTCCCTACCCACTGTCCACCCATCTCTCTCACACACACACACACACACACACACACACACACACACACACCACATATCACATGAACATATACCAAGCCCCTCACAAGTGCCTGAAATTTCTGATAAGGATTCATTCCTTTGAATTCATTGTTTTGTACCCCTTCCCAGATGGAGTCATTGACTGCCTTTAATACTTTTTATTTTTTTTACCAGATCCATTTACTAGATTATCCAAATTGTGACCCTGGAAAGTAGAGAGCGAGGACTTGATTTTCATTATGTTTTATTTTTTTTTTTCTTGAAGGGTGGGGGTGAAAGGAGATCAGTGATAGAGCATAGGTCTAGGAAGCTATTATAATTCTCTAGGCCAGAGATGATTAGGACCTGGGGCTAGGACACTGACAGTGTCAGTGGAGAAGAGGAGATAAAATTGTTTATAGAAATTTTTTGGAGCTAGAGTCAATAGGATTTGGTGACAGATTGCCTATGGCATGTGAGGAAGAAGATGAAGAAGATGAGGTTATAAGGCTGAGCTCAAACCCAAAATCTGGGAGTAGAGAAAGAAGGCTACAGTAAGACCAGTAATAAGGCTCATTGAAGATTAAATTTCTGAGGAAGAGTTGTAACTCTTACAATACCTATGAAAGGATGGGTTTCCAATATCCCCTCATCCCCAACTGATGACATGGCAGAAGACCTAGATATCTGGATCAAATCAATAAGTAAAAGATATAAACTGGATTCAAACAAGTCTTTAGTCAATTTGAGAGGAAGAAAGTGCTTTGATCATTGGGTGAAAATTCATGAGCAATTCCAGTTAGAAAATGCCTTATGATTAATTAAAAGAATCCAACCAATCTCTAGGCTTATGGTAAGTGGTTTCAGATAAGATAAAAGGAATTTGGGGAGGGTCAAGGAACTAGACTAGTTAACAAAGGATCATTTCATATCTATACACAAAAATCATGGACCCAGAACTTCTAACTTTTCAGTTTTATGTGTATGATATAACAACAACAGTAATAGCAGTTACTATTTATAAAGCACTTACTATGTGCCAGGTATGATGGTAAGTGCTTTACAAATATTATTTCATGTTATCCTCATTACAAATTTGAAAGATAGATGCTGTTATTACCCCCACTGTACATTTGAAAAAAATGAGGAAAATAGAGATTAAGCGATTTGTCCAAGGTCACACAACTAGTAATTCCCTAGGGCCATATCTGAATTTTGGTCTTCTTGAAACCTGCTACTGCCTCCCCAAACTACCTCATATTTGATGACTTCATATATATTTACATTATTAATTTTACTCTTATGGTATTATAAAGCCAAGCACAAGCAGTTTTCCAGAGGACTGCTGCTGTGAACAACATTAAGGTTCTGATTATATAGTATAGTGAACTCTAAATTAAAGCAAAACATTCACAGAAACCAAAGTACAGCATTCATGTTATAATATAACAACTTATCACTAAAGTGGCCACGTAGTTTTCACCAAAGTGCCACATAGTTTTAAATTTTAAAAGATACCATTCAGTAGGACCTTAACTCAATCATCCTTAAGGAGCAATCCTCTTTAAGGGACACAAAGTACAAAGATCAAAGTTCTCCACCTCTAGGTCATATTGTCTTAATCTCTCAGTCAAAAAGCCTCCTTTCTTCTTAACTGGAGATTAGTTTCCAATCATTCTTAACTCAATCATCCTTAAGAGGTACAAGGTATAGAGTATAAAGTTCTCCCACCCCTAGGCCACAGCAAATCACTATCTTTTCAGTCAGCACTAAGTACCCAAGGAGAGATCTTTTCATCTTCACTCAAGGCTGACTCTCAGATTCCATGGTTCCTTTTCCATGGTCCCAGCTCCCACCTGAATCTACCCAACTGTCACCTGGATTCAAGTAGGTAGCTCTCAGGTCCTCTTCCAGTTCCTAGTCCAGTTCCCATTCCATATTGAAGCTGACAGTGTCCAGTCTACCTCAAGTCCTTCATAGTTTCTATTTCTTGGAAGACAAAGCTTAACAGAGCCAAAACAACATTCATGCACATTGCCAGCACCACCATCAACTCATTGTCTGCCTGTAAAATTAACACAGACCCACATACAAGGTCTGAGCACTCAATACAAATCATCAGTACAGTCCCAGAACCTCTGAATCCCTCCTTCTGTCAACAAAGAGCAAGAAAATCCTCTTTCCGGGCTTCCAATAAGGTCCCAGGGCTTCTGTACAAAGCATCACAAACAAAACTCAACACAAAGAGAACAGAGTGTCTCGCCACCACAAAGTTCCTCTTCTCAATTCTGCTACCACAAGCACTCTCTTCTCAGTTCTGCCCTTTCCTAGCTTGGGCTTCTCCATGTATATGGTCATTAGCTCCTCCCTGTTCACCCCCTTCCTGTTGTATTAGCAAGTTCTTCCCACTGTGGGGTTCACAAGTTCTGTTTCCTAACAAAGACTTGATATAATCAGGGCAAGGCTCAAAGACACTTGAACTCAAATAAGGTGCTAAATACTTAAATAGCTGAAATAAGGCACTAAGTACTTCTTTGCTTGCCATTACAGGTGTACACAATTATGTATGTATATGTGTGTATGTATAACATGTATATGTTCACATAGATGTGCTATCTCTCTTCTTAGAATAGATGACTCTTGCAAATTAGGATTGTTTCATTTTTGTAATTGCATCCCCAGCACCAAGCAAGATGTTGGGTTCACAGTAGGTGCTTATTAGTTGTTGATTGATTGTTTTATTTTAACTGATACCCCAATCTTGCCTTGTTATCTGCTTAGACAAGTGACATCTTATGGGATAATAGGATTTAGAAACAGGAGAGAAAAGATCACCTAAAATGTCTAGCTCTTTCACTTTACAGAGGAAGAGACTAAGACCCAGAAAAGAAATGTAACTTGGCCATGGTCACATGGAAATAACAGATTCTTCTGACCACTAAAAAGACTACGCAGAAATGGAAGGAAGTCCAAGGCAAGGAATCATTCTGTATTAGGAGTCATGATACTGGGACAGCTAAGTAACACAGTGAATAGAGCACCAACTCTGGAATTAGGAGGACAGAGTTCAAATCCAACCTCAGACACTTAACACTTAGTAGCTGTATGACCTTGGGCAAGAAACTTAACCCCAATTGCCCTGCCTTCCTTCTTCCAAAAAGACAGATACAAACACACACACACACACACACACACACACACACACACACACACACACACACAAAGAAGTCATGATACAAAAAGAGAATAAGGCCAGACACAGTCTGATGATTCATCCTCGATTTTCAGAGTCCAAATACAAATAATTGAATAAAACAATAGGTGGGATCCTGTGCCTAAGAATTCTCAAAGGGAAGCTGTTCTGGAAGGAATGAAATTTCTGAAAACAGAAGTACAAATGATACCCATGAGGAAGGTTATGCAAATGGGAGTAACAGGGAACTTCCTCGATCAACTTAGATTTTAAAATGACATATATAAAAGAAGGAGCACAGTCTGGATGAATAGGGAGCTAGACTTGGAGTCAGGATAGACATGGATTTAAATCCTTCCTCAAACACTAGCTACATGACCCTAGGTAGGTCATTTATTCTCTCTGTGTCTCATTTTCCTATTTTTTTTTAAAAGAAGAGGTTTTATTTGATGGCAACTAGGTGGCACAGTGGGTATAGCGACAGGCCTGGAGTCAGGAAGACTCATCTCCTTGAGTTCAAATCTAGTCTCAGACACCTACTAGTTGTGTGACCCTGGGCAAGTCATTTAACCCTGTTTGTCTCAGTTTCCTCATCAGTAAAATGAGCTGGAGAAGGGGATGGCAAACCACTTCAGTATCTCTGGCAAGAAAACCTCAAATGGGCTCAAAAAGAGGTGTACACAACTGAACAACAATGATAACAAAGGTTCCTTCCAGTTCTAAATCTCTGTGACTAAAAATAGAAGCAAGGGTCAGCAATAGAGACCCCTTGTAAAAGGGTAATACAGTCATATAAAACATTACGGGCAGCATCCAAAGCCACAATGAGTTCAACTTGACCATCAGTGCTAAGGGCAACATATAGGTTTCCTTTGTTTTGTTTTTGCTTAAGTTTCGTTTGGGTAAAGGGGAGGAAGAAGGAACAGAAATTATAACAATTCGTATTTATGTAGCATAAGGTTTTCAAAGTGTTTTACAAAATTTATCCATAGGATGCTTAGGTGCTTAGCTAGGTGCTTTTCCTTACTTTATAGAACAGGAAACTGAGGCAGTTAGGGGTTAAGTGATTTGTTCCAGGTCACAGAGGTAGGATTTGAACTAAGGTCTTTCTGTCTCTAGGACCCTCACTGTATCCACTGTGACATGTACTACTACTACTACTTCTACTATCACCACCACCACCGCCACCACCACCACCACCACCACCACCACTACTACTACTACTATTATCACTTAAACCACTACTATTATCACTACTGCTGCTATTACTACTGCTACTACTACTACTATAAGGCTAATGCATCACTTGATGGACAAAAGTGAGAAAGCAGAAATATCTATCTCTCTCACTTTACTTTTGTTTTATTTACCAAAGAGGAACATTCTTTGGGTTGGGAAGGACAGAACAAAACGACTAAGGGAGAGTTAAAATACAATCAGTGAGGACATAGTAACAGAATTCAAAGCTATTCTCAAAGAGTTTAAGGCACTTAGTCTGGCTAAATTGTACCCCAAGATATTGGATAAACTGAACTGTATGACTGCTGGGTCATTGTGTGTGTGTGTGTGTGTGTGTGTGTGTGTGTGTGTGTGTGTGTTTGTCAATATAGAGAACTGCTAAATATATAGTAGTTGGGTGGCACAATGGATAGAGTGCCACAATGGAATCAGAAAGAACTGAGTTCAAATTTGGCCTCAAATACTTACTAGCTATGTGACTCCAGGCAAGTCATTTGACCCTGTTTGCCTCAATTTCCTCATCTGTATAATAAACTAGAGAAGAAAACAGGAAAACACTTTAGTATTGTCAAGAAAATCCCAAATGGGATAATGAAGAGTCAATCACAACTGAAAAATGACTAAATGACAACAACAAAGTATATAGATGAATGAGGTCAAAGATAGGAAGAATAGTCCCACGTATACAAAATATATGTAGCAGTATTTTTTGTGTTCTCTAAGAACTGGAAATGAAATTGATGCCTATTAACTAGTGAATGTCTAAACAAATTGTCTATTTTGAATGTAATTGAATATTACTGCCCCATGAGAAATGATGACTATGAAGAATTTAGAAAATCATGAAAAGATTTGCACAATCTAATGCTGAGTTGAGGAAACAGAAATATGAAAACAAATTACACGGCTCTGAGGATAATAAAGAAATGAACCACAAGATGGTAGACGAGTATGATCCTTCCTGAAAGCATTGCTTCTTCTTTTTTGCTCAACTCCTATCCTCTCTTCCTTTAGAATTGGGGCTAGGCGGTGGGATAGGGAGAACCATCATTTCCCTTAATAGTCATGACCCCCAGGAGTTTTTGGACCAGAACATGCTGATGATTTCTATCCTGTCCTTCAGGCCCCAATCACAACCACTTTCTAGTTCATTGTGCAAAAGGAATCATAGAGGAAGAGGCATGGCCTGATCCTTTCTGGAGTTAGGATTTTTTTTGATCCCCTGTAAAATCAGTTGCAGCACATGTGACATCTTCAATCATACATTACAACATCAAAAGAGCATCTACAGTTAACAGAATAGGAATGATTAACCCATAACCCCAGATAATCACCTTGGCATACTTTAATAGAGAATATATGTCAACAATGTGTGCAACAAACATAGCATAACAGAAGGCAAAGCTTCAAAGATGACATATATACATGCAGGACACGTTCTAAGCTTGTCTTACAGACATACATGCATATTGGAAAATTATAATCAAGGCAGCTAGGTGGCACAATGGAGAGAGCCCTTGGCCAGGAGTCGGAAGAACTGAGTTCAGCCCTGGCTTCCAATATTTACTAGCTATGGGATGCTGGGCAAGTCGCCTAACCTCTGTCTGCCCCAATTTTCTCAGATGTAATAATAATATTATATAATAATATAGGATAATAATAGTACCTACCTCCCAGGGATGTTGTGAGGATCAAAAGAAATGATGTTTATAAAGCACTTTGGATAATGCCTGGCACATAGTAGGCACATTAATAAAAGCCTATTCCCTTAATGCCTATTTTCTTAATCACTAAATATGCCTAACAGCAAATCACAAATAAAGAAATAATAAATTACAGAATAACAAAATATGAAAAATAGCCATTTATACACATGTAGGCAAACAAGAAAACTAAATATGGCTATTATGCATATAGTCAATACATTCGGGACCCTAGGACAAACTCAAATAAACATGAATGAGAAAATAAAAGATTTAGGCTCAAAACACACCAAAATTCTCCCCTCCATCAATGAGTTTGTGTAAGTACCAAGGCACATATTACATGAGTGAACAGCATTGCTCTCTAGCTACATGTATAACCATTAGTTCAGTTTCCCATGTAAAATCATTAATTAATTGGATTACTAGCTGAATAAGCTTAGCCCAGCTCTAACCTGTTGACCTTTCTGCCTTTAAATCTAAGCTACGGTGATGTTAAGGGCTGGTCAAAGTCCTCATCTTAAATATAATCTCATATCCCTAAACCTGACTTTATGGAAGGTTCAGTCTGGTTACCAGCTTTTCTTTGCTCTGTGGAGTGTGTCACAGCGGTGGGGAGCCTGTGGCCTTGAAACCACATGCAGCCCTCTGGATCTTCAATTGTGGCCCTTTGACTGAATCCAAACTTCACAGAATAAATCTCCTCAATAAAATGATTTTTTCTGTAAAACTTGGACTCAGTCAAAAGGTCACACCCGAGGACCTAGAGGGCCACACGTGGCCCTGAGGACACAGGTTCTCCACCCCTGGATACTCTAAGAGTAGCAATAACTAAACTGGGCAGAACAGACTTTGTCTCTGAATTTTTATCTCCTTTTATTTGAACTGGCTCTTGAATGGAAGTATACAGAGTATTTTTCACTTGAGATGTCTGTTTTGCAGCTACTGTCTGGCTCAGACAGTCTTCACGCCACTGGCAGGCAGCATCTTTTGCTTGGAGTCTGCTGAGGTATGTGTCTGTCAGTCTCTGCTACCTTATCAGGGAGTCCAAACAACTCACCAAGAGGCACTAAGTGGTCACAGAGAGCCATCTTTATGGAGGTTCTGTCAATCCTAAGGCTATTTTATAAATAGGCAAGCTGCCCAGTCTCTCCACAGCTAGGTGAGGAGTAGTTTTTGATCGATCTGCTAATTTGTATGTCTCATGAACACCAAGATTTCTTAGAAAAATTACACAATGAACTAGAATATCATGCTGTCATTCTTTTTGGTCAGCACTCCCTTGAGTTGCTGTGGTAATAACTAGATGGTATAGGGTTTCTTTCAGCTTCTTTCTTTCTTTTTTTTTCTTTTTGGAGGAGGGAAGGCAGGGCTATTGGGTTTAAGTGACTTGCCCAAGGTTGCACAGCTAGTAAGTGTTAAGTATCTGAGGCCGAATTTGAACTCAGAACCTAAGTCCAGGGCTGGTGCTTTATTCAATGCGCCACCTAACTGCCCCCAACTTCTCTCTTGACTGAGAGATAGGCTGGACATGAGTATCTCCAATCTCTCTGCTCCCATAGACTCCAAAATACAAGTCAACAAGTAGGTGTGCCCAAACATCAGCATGAAGGGTGTGACAGGGTACCATCATTCCTGGTGGAGGTGTACCTAAGTACTAGGATTTTTATTCTGGTCTGTGCTCCTAACATGTTTGAAACATTGAAGTTGAAACATTCTGGCTATGGATCCTCTTGAGGGTAGTAGAGTATAGTTCTAGACTCTATGATGCCAGTCGGTGCTCGCATTTCTTTGAGCAGAATTCTATCCATGTCTCTGACTTGGTCCAAATGGACTCTGGCAGGAAGTCCACACACTGAGAAATACTTCTCCCACAGCATTTTAGCAACTACTGAAACTTTCTGGTTCTTGGTTAGGTATGCTGAATGAAATGGTCCATTACCACCAATATATGACTTAGTAACCTATCTTTTTCCAGAGATAGGAACTCAATACATATAAATTCCAAAGTTTTGCTAGTGTTTATCTTCTTCAATATGTAGCATGAGTTGGCAATGGTTTTCTACATACACAACAAATATGTCTCAAACTTCTTAGTGACATCTGCAGCCATGTGCAGCCAGTAAAGCTTATCTTTACTAACTCCAAGGCACTCTTTTTACCCATGTGTCCAAAGACATCATGCAAAGCTTTCCTGGTTATAGAGGGATCTGTGCTATTGTAACACCAGTTACTTTCTGGCACCATGTGTGAGAATAGTCATAGGACTATCCAGCAGAGGTGTCAAACATGTGGCCCATAGGCCACATGTATCCAGCAGAACTCCAGAGTGAGATCCTAATCAGATTAAAATGTAATTGGGGGGGGGCGGAGCCAAGATGGCGGAATAGAAACAGCTCGTCCAAGCCTCTCTGCCCCAAGATTCTCCACAAACTATGTAAAAAAGGACTCTGAAAATCTTCTGGACCCCAGCACCCACAGAACGACACAGAGAAGCTAACCTCCCGCTGAGGACAGCCCAGCACCCTGCAGGAAGGACCAGCGCAGTGGTCTGGGAGCCGGCAGCGCAGAGCAGGAGCCGAGCCGAGCCCAGGTCCACGTGAGCCGAGGTTTTAGCCCCAGGGCGGCAGGGCCAGCAGCCGGCTGGAGGAACCCCAGAACACCAGGAACTGTGGAGACCCAGAATTATCAACATAGACTTGCCTAGGACAAAGTAAGAGGTTAGTGTCCTATGGACTTTGGGACCTGTATTTGGGGAATGCGTCAGCTCCCTCCCCTGGGGGCTAGAAGCTGCTGAGGAGACACGCCATTTGTAGTTTTCAGAGGCATTTCCGGCTCCCAGCCTACAAATCGTGGGGAGTCCAGCGATCAGTTTGGGGGGTAATCGCTCTTGCTTTAACCTCCTGGATCTGGATTGTGATCTAGGGTGGAAGTTGTGGGTGGGTTTATAGCTTGCCAGAAACGGAAGTTGCCCCCCACACGTTCGGGACGAAAATTCCTCTATCTGGCCTTAAAGCCATAGTGTGGCAACAAGCCCAAAAGTCAAGCAATTAAGTGGCAACATGCCAAGGCAAAGGAAACAGAAAAATGCAACCCTAGACTCCTATTTTGGGGGCATAGAGCGGGAAAAGGACTGTGAGGTCAGAAGTCCTGTCCAAAAGCCCCAGGGGAAAACATGAGTGGGTTGCAGGCCATAGAGGACCTTAAGAAGGACTTTAAAAATCAAATAAGAGAAGTGGAGGAAAAATTGGAAAGAGAAATGAGAAGGATGCAGGAAAGTATGAAATGAGGGTCAACAGCCTGACTGAGGAAAACAACACCTTAAAAAATAGACTAGCTCAAATGGCAAAGGAGGCCCAAAAGGGCAATGAGGAGAAGAATGCCTTAAAAAGTCGAATTGCCAGATGGAAAAAGAATCTCAAAAGTTCACTGAGGAGATTCATTCCTTCAGAGTTAGACTGGAGCAATGGAAGCTATGTTTATGAGAAATCAAGATGCTGTTAACAGATCCAAACAATGAAAGATTAGAAGGCAATGTGAATATCTCATGGGAAAAACCACTGACTGGATGTGGGGTTTTTTTGGACTACCTGAAAGCCATGATCAAAGAAAGACCTGTTTGTTTGGTGTGTGTTTTGTGGGGTGGGTTGGTTTTGTGTGGTTTTGGGTTGTGTGGGTTGGGGGTTTTTTGTGGTGTGGGTGGGTTTTGGGGTGGGTGGTTGTTTGGGGGTGGGTGGGGTTGTGGTTTTTTGGGGTGGTTTGTGGTGGTTTGTGTTTGGGTGGGGGGTGGGGGGTGGGGGGTGGTGGGTTTTTGTGGGGTGGGTGGGGGGGGGTGGGGTGGTTTTGTTTGGTTGGGTGTTTTGGGATTCTCAACCTGCAGCAGGATAGGGGAAGGGGGATGAGAGGAGGGATGATGGATGGAGGGCATCCTTGGGGTGAGGGGAGGTTGGAAGTACCCACTATAGAAGAGGGACAGGATCATGTAGGGAATGGACCAGGTGGGGGGTGGGATGAGTGGGAGGGAATTATAAGCAGCCTTGTACAATATATCTACTATGATAATGTTTTGCATAGCTAGACATGTACAACATATACTGAATTACTTATTCCCAGAGGAATGGGTGACAAGGGAGGAAGGAAATGGATCTGAAATTCGAGGTCGTAAATTAAATGTTTCAAATATATATAAATACTATTATTAATACTCTTGCTATAATTGGGAGATAAGATGTGCAGGCATTGGGACACAAAGATTCATCTTCCTCTAATGGAAAAGTCGATGGGGGTATGGGAGAAGGTATGGGAGAGAGCAGATTGGAGGAAGCGATATCTTGTGGGACTGCTATTCGGGAGGTGGGTAGGGGAATAATGGGGGAAATGATTGTAACTCAAAATCTGGAGAAATGAATGATAAAGAAATAAGTATTGAAAAAAAATAATTGGAAATGTTTACAAAAAATTTAAAATACACTGTGGCATAAACAATGCTAATTTGTGATTTTCTAAGTAAATATGCAAACCCTAGGGATTTGTTCCTACTTGAGTTTGATACCATTGTGTGCAGTGCTCCATTTGCTATTGTTGTCGAGTTGTTTTACTCCTCTCTGCCTCTTTGTGACCTCCTCTCTTGTTTTGTTTTTGCTTTTGGCCACAGTACTGGAGGGGTTTGCCATTTCCTTCTCCAGGTCATTTTACAGATGAGGAAACTGAGGCAAACAGGGTTAAGTGACTTACCCAGGGCCACACAGCTAGTAAGTATCTGAAACTGGATTTTACTTCAGTCTTCCTGATTCCAGACACAAAACTCTATTCACTGAACCACCTTGCTGCCCACACTATTCCATTACACAGTTACAGTTTCTGCTTTTATTTCAATAGTTGGAGACCTTCAACAGACTGGAACCCTAGTCCTTTGGATTCACTGCATCATTTCTTCACTTGTATCACTTTTTGGAGTCTCTCATCCACTGGCTCCTCTTGCTACTAATTCTCCACTAATAACTGAGGCAGAGAAGGTTAGTTCAAAGAAACAAGATCCATACCCACTGCAGACATGCTAGTGTGGAGAAGTTCTAACTGGGTGTCAGTGCTCGTGTTATCATTCCAGTGATGCAATCTGTGTGAATTTATCTATTTAGCCTCTTAGTTTAGATCTCCCCCCCATCACCCACACTGGCATGCTCTGTCCTCCCCTCTTCTGCAACGTTTTGGTGTGTTCTCCTCATCTGAGGGGTGGCATCATGGAGCTGACCACACAAGTGTGGCTTGGCTGAATACAGTGCTTTGTTCATTTCTATTTATGCAAAAGGGATAAAATCAAATGTATTCAAACAACTATTGCATGTTGGCTCTTTATAGACTTAAATAGCTTTTTAAGTGGGGAAAGAGGAAGCAAACAAATATTTACTATGTGTCATATATTGTGTTGAACATTTTATGAATGTTATTTCATTTGATCCTCACAACTCTGAGAAGCAGGTGCTATGATTATATGCATTTTATAGCTGAGGAAACTGAGGCTGACAGAGGTTAAATGATTTGCTCAGAGTCACCCAACAAGTAAGTATCTGAGACTGGACTTGAACTCAGGTCTTCCTGACTCCAGGTCCAGCTCTCTATCCATCACAACATTAATCTGCCTTGTCTGACCATTCTGCAGGCTAGAGTTCAACAGATATATTTAAGATGGTTAAAATCATACATCCCATCAGTGCCTTCCACTTAGAGCTAAAAAATGTCCCCAAGCTTTCTGTTTTGTTCTGCTTTCCTACTTATAGCTTCTCATGGGGTCGATATCTAGGGAGCTGTGATTCAGGATCTTCATATGATCTCCTCCTCCAAGGCAGCAATGCAGACCAAGATGCTGAATCCTCCTCCAACTGATCTTGGCTACTTCACACTGGCCACATTTGCAACTTCTCCTGCCTTGGAGCTTCATGAACTTGGTCCTGCCCAGAAGCATAACAAGTTATCCCATTCTCATCATGGAAACATAAACTGCAGTCCTTGGTCAATGTCATCTTGTTTGCTTTATTTCTTTTCCTATTTTTCTTCTCTCCAAAGTTTGTATGACTATTATATTTTATGTCATTTCTGCCCCTTTTTGTTATACTGGTTCCCTGAGCAGCCAAAGCTTGGTGGGCAGATTCACCTTTGGAAACTCTATGGTAAGCAGCTACACTTTCCTCTTTCCTACAACTGTTGAAACAGAAAGACGATCGGGTTCCAGTTAGATTCCAAAAATAAATTCCCAAGCATATGATGGATATGGTGTGGCTAGACAACAGATTTTGGCCAGAGATCTTAATGTTTTCTATATACACTACAAACTCAGAATGAGTTGAGTCCAATATAGTAGCCCTTAAAGCCAAGACAATCTTGGGCTGGGTTTAGAAAAGTTTTGTGTCCAGTAGAAAGAAGACATTCATCTGGATACCCTTAGCTTGGCTTAGACCATAGCCGGAGTTGTTGTGTTCAGTTTGGGAGGGGTCACATTTTGAGAAGGTCACTTTTTTTTTTTTTTTGCTTTTTGGAGGGCAATTGGGGTTAAGTAACTTGTCCAAGGTCACACGGCTAGGTTTTTGTTTGTGTGTGCGTTAAGTGTCTGAGGCCGGATCCGAACTCAGGTCCTTCTGACTACAGGGCTGACACTCTACTCACTGTGCCACCTAGCTGCCCCAAGAAGGTCACATTTTAGGAAGTTGTAGATTATTCAGAGAAGGATGTCCAGGATATCGAGGAAACCAAGAGATCACAAGGGGGATTTGTTAAAAGAACCCAGTATGAATAAAATGGAGAATACTCAGGTAAGATATGATTATTGCCTTATACAATTCAAAGGGCTGTTATATAGAAAAGAAATTTGATTTGTTCTTAGCTCTAGAGGAACGGTTCTTTTTAAACTTTTTAATTTATTTTATTTTTAATAAGGCAAGCTTTTCCACAACATATAATAATAATAATATTATCATTATTATTATAAAGATGATTGCAGGGGGCGGAGCCAAGATGGCGGAGTAGAAACAGCTCGTCCAAGCCTCTCTGCCCCCAGATTCTCCACAAACTATGTAAAAAAGGACTCTGAAAAACTTCTGGAGCCCCAGCACCCACAGAACGACACAGAGAAGCTAACCTCCCGCTGAGGACAGCCCAGCACCCTGCAGGAAGGACCAGCGCAGTGGTCTGGGAGCCGGCAGCGCGCAGAGCGCAGGAGCCGAGCCGAGCACAGGTCCACGTGAGCCGAGGTTTTAGCCCCAGGGCGGCAGGGCCAGCAGCCTGCTGGAGGAACCCCAGAACACCAGGAACTGTGGAGATTCCAGAATTATCAACATAGACTTGCCTAGGACAAAGTAAGAGGTTAGTGTCCTATGGACTTTGGGACCTGTATTTGGGGAATGCGTCAGCTCCCTCCCCTGGGGGCTAGAAGCCGCTGAGGAGACACGCCATTTTGTAGTTTTCAGAGGCATCTCCGGCTCCCAGCCTACAAATTGTGGGGAGATCCAGCGATCAGTCTTGGGGGGTAATCGCTCTTGCTTTAACCTCCCTGGATCTGGATTGTGATCTAGGGTGGAAGTTGTGGGTGGGTTTACAGCTTGCCAGAAACGGAAGTTGCCCCCCACACGTTTGGGACGAAAATTCCTCTAGCTGGCCTTAAAGCCATAGTGTGGCAACAAGCCCAAAAGTCAAGCAATTAAGTGGCAACATGCCAAGGCAAAGGAAACAGAAAAATGCAACCCTAGACTCCTATTTTGGGGGCATAGAGCGGGAAAAGGACTGTGAGGTCAGAAGTCCTGCTCCAAAAGCCCCAGGGGAAAACATGAGCGGGTTGCAGGCCATAGAGGACCTTAAGAAGGACTTTAAAAATCAAATAAGAGAAGTGGAGGAAAAATTGGAAAGAGAAATGAGAAGGATGCAGGAAAAGTATGAAATGAGGGTCAACAGCCTGACTGAGGAAAACAACACCTTAAAAAATAGACTAACTCAAATGGCAAAGGAGGCCCAAAAGGGCAATGAGGAGAAGAATGCCTTAAAAAGTCGAATTTGCCAGATGGAAAAAGAATCTCAAAAGTTCACTGAGGAGATTCATTCCTTCAGAGTTAGACTGGAGCAAATGGAAGCTAGTGACTTTATGAGAAATCAAGATGCTGTTAAGCAGATCCAAACAAATGAAAGATTAGAAGGCAATGTGAAATATCTCATGGGAAAAACCACTGACCTGGAAAATAGATCCAGGAGAGACAATTTAAAAATTATTGGACTACCTGAAAGCCATGATCAAAGAAAGAACCTAGAAATCACCCTTCAAGAAATTCTCAAGGAAAACTGCCCTGATGTTTTAGATCCAGAGGGCAAAATAGAGGTTGAAAGAATCCACCGATCACCTCCTGAAAAAGATCCCAAAAAGAAAACTCCCAGAAATATTATAGCCAGGTTCCAGAATCCCCAGATCAAGGAGAAAATACTACAAGCGGTCAGGAAGAAACAATTTCAATATTGTGGAAACACAATCAGAATAGCCCAGGACCTGGCAGCTTCTACACTGAGGGATCGAAGGGCATGGAATATGATATTCCAGAGGGCAAAAGAACTGGGAATGAACCCAAGGGTCACCTACCCAGCAAAACTGAGTATTTTGTTTCAGGGGAAAATATGGTCATTCAGTGGAATAGAGGACTTTCAAGCATTCTTGAGGAAAAAACCAGAGTTGAATAGAAAATTTGACATCCAGACACAAGAAGGAAGAGATGCCTGAGAAGGTAATCAGGGAAAAGAAATCAAAAGGAACTTATCAAAGTTGAACTATTTACATTCCTATATGGAAAAGCAATATCTGTGACTGATGATATATTTCTCACTATGAAAATAATGGAAGAAGGGGGTGTGGTCATACAAATACATATGTGAATGTGTGTGTATATGGCTACAGTTATATATGGATAGAGGGCATAGGTTGATTTTGTTGGGAAGGGAGAGTACTCAAGGGATGAAATTATGAGGTGAGAGAGGAAAGTGGCAAGAGGAGATGGGGAGAGACATGGTAGGGTAAACTATCTCATGTAGGGGAAGTGGGTGCAAAGGAGGGGGAGAATAAGGAAGGCTAAAAAGGCAAAACCACATTCACATTGAATTTGGTTCAGGGAGAAAATGACATACATACTAAATGGGATATCTCAACCTGCAGCAGGATAGGGGGAAGGGGGATGAGAGGAGGGATGATGGATGGGAGGGCATCCTTGGGGTGAGGGGAGGTTGGAAGTACCCACTATAGAAGAGGGACAGGATCATGTAGGGAATGGACCAGGTGGGGGGTGGGATGAGTGGGAGGGAATTATAAGCAGCCTTGTACAATATATCTACTATGATAATGTTTTGCATAGCTAGACATGTACAACATATACTGAATTACTTATCTCCCCAGAGGGAATGGGTGACAAGGGAGGAAGGAAATGGATCTGAAATTCGAGGTCTTAACATTAAATGTTTCAAATATATATAGATACTATTATTAATACTCTTTTGCTTATAATTGGGAGATAAGATGTGCAGGCATTGGGACACAAAGATTCATCTTCCTCTAATGGAAAAGTCGAAGGGGGTATGGGAGAAGGTATGGGAGAGAGCAGATTGGAGGAAGCGATATCTTGTGGGACTGCTATTCTGGGAGGGTGGGTAGGGGAATAATGGGGGGAAAATGGTTGTAACTCAAAATCTGGCAGAAATGAATGATGTAAAACAGAAGTTAATAATGTATTTGTTTAAAAAAAAATAAAGATGATTGCACAGGAAACTGCAAATCTATTATGTACAACTTGCTATTCCTTTTAAATATATGATAATCATGTAAATTTCATTTTCTCCCCTTCCCCTTACCCCCAGGAATGGTTCTTAGATTTTTTTTTTATCTTTCACGTACCCCTTTGACAGTCTGGTTATCACCTCTGAGATCAAATATGAAATTCTCTGTTGAGCCTTCCAAACCCTTCACAACCTGGTTCCCTCTTACCTTTTTACCTTACCTTATTCCTTACTCCCCTATACATACTCTGGGATTCAGTGACACTGATATCCTTTCTGTCCCTCACACAAGATTCTCCATCTTCCAGTTTGGTGCATTTTCTCTGGCTATCCTCTACACCTGGAAGGCTCTCCCTTCTTATTTGACTTCAAATTCATTGCTCTTCCTACTATACCACATTGTCTTGACCCTCCCTATATGGCTTGACTAGAGAATGCCCTTTATAATGTCAGTCTTGAGTGGAAGAACATAGACCACTGGAACAAAGAATCCAGTCCTTCTACCAGGCATGAAATCAGGGTCCCTATTCAAGGAAAACCTCATTTACACCACTGTTCCTAAAAGGTAGAACCTCAAACTTAGCCCATACTCAAATCTTTCTTTTGGATTTTATAGCAATTGCATAATTCTCCTTATACCTACACACACACACACACACACACACACACACACACACACACACACACACACACCTGTCTTTTTAAGGGGATTATGAATAGACCTGTGATGCTGGATCAAAGGCCTCGGGTATAATCCTGCAAGGCCCTTTTGTGAAATGGTAGGACAGACTCTCAAGGACCTTGAATCCACTCTGGGAACTAAGTACCAAGATGGGAAGCCAATACTGGAAGGCTTTTCTAAGTATTCAGCAAATGGATTAAGCCAACTTAAAAGACATTGCATGTAAATGATTGCTCTGAAAACAAATAATTGATATGCTAATTACAAACCTTTCTTATGATTCACTGAAGCATGTCCCCTAAGGAACTCTGTTAGGCAAGACTGATGAAGTGAAAGAGTCTGTTAGATGAGTAATAACAGCTCACATTTCTGATGCACTTTAGCTTTTACAATTTCCTTGCCTCATCATAACCTTGCAAGGGAAATACTGCATTCTCTATTATCCCCATCCTACAGATAAAGAAAGAGAAGCTTAGATAGGTCATGTGATTTGCCCAAGTTCTCTGAATCTGTGGCTGTTGTTTCCATTTATTTCATACTAGGAAGTCACAAAAGTAGCAGAAGTGTAAGGTGAGTTTCTGGGCATGTCTAATGTGTTGATTTGTTTTCTATATTCTGCTGGAGAGTTCTATTGCCATGGGCAGGGAGGCGGGGGGAGGAAGTGGAAGGAGCATGGTAAGGGAGTAGGCAGAGGGGGAAGGTTGGGGAATAGCATGGTATTATAGGAAAAGTGATGGAATTGGGTTAAGAGGACCTGGGTTTAAAATCCAGTTCTTCCATTTACCTGTGTGACCTTGGGCAAGTCACTGAGCTTTGACATCTTCATTTCTAGGGTGGTAGAGTTTGACTAGATGACATTTGAAAGACTTCTAGCTCTTGATCCATGATCCTGAGTCAATGGAAGGTAAAAGAAATGTGAGAGAAAGGAAGGGAGGGAGGAAGGAAGGAAGGGAG
Organism: Gymnobelideus leadbeateri; assembly: GCA_011680675.1. Lineage (NCBI taxonomy): Eukaryota > Metazoa > Chordata > Mammalia > Diprotodontia > Petauridae > Gymnobelideus > Gymnobelideus leadbeateri. Next base: position 74,176 of record WOXC01005100.1, on the reverse strand, counting down.
GGAGGAATGAAGGGAGGAAGGAAATAAGGAATAAAAGAAAGAAGGAAGGAGAGAAGAAAGGAGGGAAGGAAGGAAGGACAAATGAGACATTTATATGTAGAAATATCAATAAAGATTTTATTAAAAATAGACAGATTTAAAATACGAAAATCCCCAAATACCAAACAGGTTTTCCCCCTCCCCACCAGGGTCAAAGATAGACTAAATTTATTTTTAAAGTGAATCAATGATTGAATGAATTAAAAAGAAAGCATGTATAAAGCCCTGTGTTGGGTACTAGGGTTACAAATAAAGTTAGACAATCCCTATCCTCAAGGACTTTAGATCATATTCTAACAGGGGGTAATCCTACAAATAAGGGAGTAATGGTTATGCAAGGGAATTTTGTTTGGGGAGTGACAACTGTAGACATAGGACAGCCCGTCTCCTTTGTGAAAGCAAAGATGGTGGATGGTGTTCATTTGAATATAATTCCTAGAGCAAGATATGGAAATAGGAGGGTATGACCAGATAGGAAGGTGGATGTCAAGGTGCCTGGGATGAGGCAGATAGATGAATGGACGGGTGGGATGTAAAGCATATCTTGGGTAAAGGAATATAGTAGTTCTATGCCATTTTTATTAACATAACCCTAGATACACACACATATGTATGTGTGTATGTGTATATATATATATATGTGTGTATATATATATATATATATATATATATATTCCTTTCTATTTAAAAACAGGACTCTTTTGAATTGAGTCAAAGGTGATGGAGTTCAAGACTTCTCTGTTGAGGCAAACATTACTTGCGGCTGTCAGTGTGTGGCCCTAGTTAGCTCTGGAGAGACACATCTCTGGGGCTTGCCAGGGTCTCATCTGGGGTGAGGACAGGAACTAAGCAGAATTCCTGGGCCAGCCCAATTCTGCTGCCACACTGTCTGCTCTGGTTGGTAAAGAGGGGGTCCCTTCACTGTGGTCTCCTGGAACTTGTTATTCCTGAGCTAAATTTGGAGTTGAGGGAGGAGAGAGAAGGGGAAAGAATAAATGGGAGGGGGGAATGAGGAAGGAGGAGGCCTTTCATCATTGAAAACATGAAAGGACACAAATCTGTCAGAGGGTGAAGGCAGTCACTTCATTGGGAGGGTGATTTATAATAAAACTAATTTTAAACAAGCGTGTGCTTCCAAAGAACAGGCAAAGAGCCCATCAGTGGGGAAGCTGAGAGCTGCTGAACTATTAAAGCAATAATCTCATTTGCTTTGTAGCATAAAAAGCCCTAAGTGTCTGTTTACTGTCTGAGGAAACAGGGGATGAATCACAAAAGCCCGTTTTTGTTTATGTACTATAAGGCTGTGAAGATTGTCTTTCCTTAGTGTTTAGGTCCAGGAACATGTGTGTATTCCAGCCACTGTCTCTGTCCCCCTTTTCCCCAGCCCACCATTAACTTGTGGAATTCTCTGCTCTGGCAGCCTGCTGAGTGAGGCTGTTGGCACGGGTGGCTACAGAGAGGAGGGTGGCTTTGTGCTTCAAAGGGAAGCCCCAGCCTTCTTACTGGCAGCTTGGTATTGTGGACCGAGAGTTGGATTTGGAATCAGAAGACCTTGGCTTGATAGAATACTAACTGTGGTATATACTACCCCTGTAACCTCAGGCAAATCATGACTTCCCTTGTCTTCAGCTTTCTCAGCAGTGAAAACAGGGCATTTGGAATAGGAAGATCTTTTCCAGTTCCTTCCAAATTTAAATCTATGATCCTACTGTTACAGATGCCTGGAATATTGTACATAGAAAATGTAAGTTACATTAAAAAGGTAAATAAATAATTAAATCTCAAAACAGGGTGAAGGAAAGGTGGCCATGTATATATACAGTCCTTATAAGAACCCCTGAGTGATATAACTGAATAAAAAAGGCACAGAAAGGCCCTTTTTACCCTTTAGCATTCCACCATTAGAGAGTCATTGCTTTGGGTTAGTCCACTGAAGACAGTCCATTACTAAGATACAAAATACCCCAGGAAGGATAAGACAGCACGATATCTTAGTTCTTTTTAAATTTCTACCACTGATTTATAGTACAATGTTCTAATACATCATATTGCATTTCTTCACCCTCAGTTTCTCTATCTGTAGAGTGGTGGCATTGATTTCTATGATAGTCAAAATGCCTTCCCTTCTATTATTCTATGACATTGCTTCTGCCCATGCTATCGTGCCTGGTTTGGGTTTCTGGGTATTGACCATGGGCCTCTGAATCCTGACTACTGTGTGTGACCCCTGTCCAGGTTAAATCTCTGAACACTAGCCACAGCCTTTCTACTCAGTTTTAGATCAAACTGGAGAAGAGTTACAGTAAGTTTCAAGCTCTGTAGATTTTACTATGAGCTCAGATATAATGAACACACACTTTTTCTAGATTAATTGACCCCCAGTCATGATCTGTACCCCTTTAACTACCCTGCTCTTTAGCATATGCTTGATGCTGGTCTGAAATACTTCTTACCTTTCTTACCTCAGTTACACATGATTCATGGTTGACAATTGTCTAGACATGAGGTTGTCACTCAGGCAACTATTTGATCTCTTTGAGTCTCTGTATTCTCACCTGGAAAATGAGAATAATAATAATAATAGATATATAAGATATAATGTTATATATAATATGAAATATATTATATATGTAATATAATTGATAATAGTAATGGATGGTGTTTCCATCTAAAGACAGTTCAATTCAACAAGCATAGTAAACTCCTACTCTGCACAGGGCCCTGTGCCAGATACTAGAGATGCCCATCAAAGATGGAAAATGATGGGATTCTTTCTTTCAAAGAACTTACCATTTAGTAGGATGAATGTTTGAGGCCTATCCCCAAATACCTGTAATACAAATTAGTGTGATGTAAGTATGCAGGTAAGGCCAAACAGAGAGGGATATGACAGCAGGGCTAAGAGGGAACAGTTTTAGCTGAGAGGGCCAGCAGTGTTTCAGCTCTTGGAAAAGATAGACTAGATTTTGAAAGATTTCAAAAGGAAGTCATGAAGATCATTAGATTATTTCTAAGGTCTCTATCTAATTTTAACATTTTGAATGATAAAATAGGATGAGAAATTAAATGCATCCTTAAGTCATCAAGAAATCACAGAATTTAGAGCTGAAAGACTTTGGAATTGAGTCAGCTAGCCTTATTCCATCATTTTATAGATGAAGATACTGAGGTCCAGAGAAATGACCTATGTATTAAGCAGCAGACCTGGGATCTGAACCTAGCTCCCATGATACCGTCTCAATACCTGTATCTGTATCTTTCATCTAACTATCTTTCCCCCCAGTACCTCAGGCTGCAACATAAGTGTAGATTTTGGGATTAGTGATATTAATGACAATGATAACAGATTTAGATTAAATTTCCCAGAGGGGTCTAAAGGACATTTTAATATTGATGGAAAGTTTGGGTCTTTTCATGGTCAAAGTCAGTATCTTGGATGGTTTAAACCATTCTCAATATATATTAAATGGGAATCTGACAAGGTTGTAGGAAATTTACTTGATGGAAACCCCTCTACCACCAGAATTTTTAAAATGTAAAGCCTTCAGCTCTGAGTGATAGATTGATCTTTTGAAAGAGTAAAATAAATACAAAGTAGGCATGGGGATGGGATGGGGCAGGGTGGGAGGGAGGCTGCTGACAGAGTAAAAAGGATTTGATTTGTCAGGGTCAGTTCTCCAAGGCTTTGAAAGTTGAATTGTGGGGGCCAAACTGAGAGATTCCGAATTTGATTCTTTAGGCAGGTGGCCTTGGTAAACAAGGCATCAGTGGGAAAAGCTGAGCCGTGACCCTGGGGAATGAAGCCTCCTTGGACCGGGCTGGGTTTCTCTCAGTAAGATGTGGTTTTGGCTGTTCTGGAGAAACCACTTACACCTGGTTCACTGAAGCAGTGCTGGGCAGGATATGGTTTAAGACCTGGCTCTTTGCAGACCAGGCATACCAGATATTCTCCCCAGAACACAGCCTCCCACCATGGGGCCTGGGCATGACCCGGGCCCATTTGACTCTCTTGACCACAGCCCCATAATGGAAACAAGTCTTTCTTTGTGAAGTGCAGGGTGGAGGAGCGGGAAGGCCGTCAAAGAAGGGACCTGGGCAGAGGGTGATGGGACACAGAGCTTAGAAAACAACTGCCAGACTGTTTCAGCACAAAGGTGTGGGACTGAGGCCCAAGAGCTTGTTTTTACACATATTTCCTTACACTTGGACTTCGTGCTAATTTCTGAATTTCCCCCCTGAAAAGAAGCCAGAATCTATTTGTTTTCTTTGACTGGAAACACAGAGGCGCGAGAGTACACGTACACACACACACACACACACACACACACACACACACACACACACACAATTTTAGCATTTGCTCCTGGTACAAATCTCCGCTGACCCAAATTTAATAGCCTGGGCTTAGATTCTAAGATCAGGTCATTTGGGAAAAGGTGGAGAAGGTACTCTTGCCTCTGCCACAAAGCAGAAACAAAGAATGGACAAGGTCCATGGTTACTCACTGAAGGGCAAGAGAGCAATAGCAAGGGATCTAAACATTGATGAAGTACGTACTATGTGCTGAACACTGTACTGAGTAGGTGGGAAGAAATGTACAGTTTAAAAGACAATGCCATCCCTGCTATCATGGAGATCTCAATCTAATAGAAGAAATAAAGAGGAAATATTTAATGAGAATTATAATATTTATTCACTTATTCTCTCACTCTACATTAATTGAAAAACAACTATATGAAAAAGTTCCATTTGTTCAGTCCTGTCTGATTCCTTGTGAAACCATTTGGTGTCTTCTTCACAAAGATACTAGAGCAGCTTGTCATTTCCTTCTCCAACTCATTTTACAGATGAGGAAACTGAGACAAAAAGGGTAAGTGAGTTACCCAGGGTCACAGAGCTAGTAAGTGTCTGAGGTCAGATTTGAACTCCTGAAAAGGAGTCTTCATTACTTCAGGCCCAGTGCTCTACCCACTGTGCCACCTTTTGCCCCATATGCAGAATACTACAATATAATTATGTAAGATAGAATGCTTGCCCTCCCAGATCTAAAATATTTTTGCAGGGGAGATTTAGAAACAAACACAATACTCACCCATTTACCTACTTACTTATTCAAAATGTATTAAGCTGTTGATGTGGACAGAGCAAAAGATATAAATTTTAACAAACATGTCTCAGTTCTCATACATGTTTCATCATGAATCCTTTGGAATTGCATTTGGTCATTGTGTTGATCAGATTAACTAAATCTTTCAACATTGATTATCTCTACATTATTGCTGTTGCTATACAAACCATTCTCCTGGTTCTCTGCACATCATTTTGCATCAGTTCATTCAAGTCTCCCCAAGTTTTTCTTACATTATCCCTTTCATCATTTCTTTTTGATTTATTTTTTTTAAACAAATACTTTATTAACTTCTGTTTTACGTCATTCATTTCCGCCAGATTTTGAGTTACAATCATTTTCCCCCCATTATTCCCCTACCCAACCTCCCAGAATAGCAGTCCCACAAGATATCGCTTCCTCCAATCTGCTCTCTCCCATACCTTCTCCCATACCCCCATCGACTTTTCCATTAGAGGAAGATGAATCTTTGTGTCCCAATGCCTGCACATCTTATCTCCCAATTACAGGCAAAAGAGTATTAATAATAGTATTTATATATATTTGAAACATTTAATGTTACGACCTCGAATTTCAGATCCATTTCCTTCCTCCCTTGTCACCCATTCCTTCTTGGGAGATAAGTAATTCAGTATATGTTGTACATGTCTAGCTATGCAAGACATTATCATAGTAGATATATTGTACAAGGCTGCTTATAATTCCCTCCCACTCATCCCACCCCCCACCTGGTCCATTCCCTACATGATCCTGTCCCTCTTCTATAGTGGGTACTTCCAACCTCCCCTCACCCCAAGGATGCCCTCCCATCCATCATCTCTCCTCTCATCCCCCTTCCCCCTATCCTGCTGCAGGTTGAGATATCCCATTTAGTATGTATGTCATTTTCTCCCTGAACCAAATTCAATGTGAATGTGGTTTTGCCTTTTTAGCCTTCCTTATTCTCCCCCTCCTTTGCACCCACTTCCCCTACATGAGATAGTTTACCCTACCATGTCTCTCCCCATCTCCTCTTGCCACTTTCCTCTCTCATCTCATAATTTCATCCCTTGAGTACTCTCCCTTCCCAACAAAATCAACCTATGCCCTCTATCCATATATAACTGTAACCATATACACACACATTCACATATGTATTCATATGACCACACCCCCTTCTTCCATTATTTTCATAGTGAGAAATATATCATCAGTCACAGATATTGCTTTTCCATATAGGAATGTAAATAGTTCAACTTTGATAAGTTCCTTTTGATTTCTTTTCCCTGATTACCTTCTCAGGCATCTCTTACTTCTTGTGTCTGGATGTCAAATTTTCTATTCAACTCTGGTTTTTTCCTCAAGAATGCTTGAAAGTCCTCTATTCCACTGAATGACCATATTTTCCCCTGAAACAAAATACTCAGTTTTGCTGGGTAGGTGACCCTTGGGTTCATTCCCAGTTCTTTTGCCCTCTGGAATATCATATTCCATGCCCTTCGATCCCTCAGTGTAGAAGCTGTCAGGTCCTGGGCTATTCTGATTGTGTTTCCACAATATTGAAATTGTTTCTTCCTGGCTGCTTGTAGTATTTTCTCCTTGATCTGGGGATTCTGGAACCTGGCTATAATATTTCTGGGAGTTTTCTTTTTGGGATCTTTTTCAGGAGGTGATCTGTGGATTCTTTCAACCTCTATTTTGCCCTCTGGATCTAAAACATCAGGGCAGTTTTCCTTGAGAATTTCTTGAAGGGTGATTTCTAGGTTCTTTCCTTGATCATGGCTTTCAGGTAGTCCAATAATTTTTAAATTGTCTCTCCTGGATCTATTTTCCAGGTCAGTGGTTTTTCCCATGAGATATTTCACATTGCCTTCTAATCTTTCATTTGTTTGGATCTGCTTAACAGCATCTTGATTTCTCATAAAGTCATTAGCTTCCATTTGCTCCAGTCTAAGTCTGAAGGAATGAATCTCCTCAGTGAACTTTTGAGATTCTTTTTCCATCTGGCAAATTCGACTTTTTAAGGCATTCTTCTCCTCATTGCCCTTTTGGGCCTCCTTTGCCATTTGAGTTAGTCTGTTTTTTAAGGTGTTGTTTTCCTCAGTCAGGCTGTTGACCCTCATTTCATACTTTTCCTGCATCCTTCTCATTTCTCTTTCCAATTTTTCCTCCACTTCTCTTATTTGATTTTTAAAGTCCTTCTTAAGGTCCTCTATGGCCTGCAACCCGCTCATGTTTTCCCCTGGGGCTTTTGGAGCAGGACTTCTGACCTCACAGTCCTTTTCCGCTCTATGCCCCCAAAATAGGAGTCTAGGGTTGCATTTTTCTGTTTCCTTTGCCTTGGCATGTTGCCACTTAATTACTTGACTTTTGGGCTTGTTGCCACACTATGGCTTTAAGGCCAGATAGAGGAATTTTCGTCCCGAACGTGTGGGGGCAACTTCCGTTTCTGGCAAGCTGTAAACCCACCCACGACTTCCACCTAGATCACAATCCAGATCCAGGGAGGTTAAAGCAAGAGCGATTACCCCCCAAGACTGATCGCTGGATCTCCCTACAATTTGCAGGCTGGGAGCTGGAGCTGCCTCTGAAAACTACAAAATGGCGTGTCTCCTCAGCGGCTTCTAGCCCCCAGGGGAGGGAGCTGACGCATTCCCCAAATACAGGTCCCAAAGTCCATAGGACACTAACCTCTTACTTTGTCCTAGGCAAGTCTATGTTGATAATTCTGGAGTCTCCACAGTTCCTGGTGTTCTGGGGTTCCTCCAGCTGGCTGCTGGCCCTGCCGCCCTGGGGCTAAAACCTCGGCTCAAGTGGACCTGGGCTCGGCTCGGCTCCTGCGCTCTGCGCGCTGCCGGCTCCCAGACCGCTGCGCTGGTCCTTCCTGCAGGGTGCTGGGCTGTCCTCAGCGGGAGGTTAGCTTCTCTGTGTCGTTCTGTGGGTGCTGGGGCTCCAGAAGTTTTTCAGAGTCCTTTTTTACATAGTTTGTGGAGAATCTGGGGGCAGAGAGGCTTGGAAGAGCTGTTTCTACTCCGCCATCTTGGCTCCGCCCCCCTTTCATCATTTCTTACACTACAATATTATTCCATCACATTCATATACCTTAAATTATTCAGTCATTCCCCAATTAATGGGGAATGACTTCAGTTTCCAATTCTTTGTCACCACAAAAAGACCTGCTAGATTTTTGTAGGTAAGGTTCCTTTATGTTATATAATCTCAATTGGGTCTCTGTAGCAAGGCAATCTTTTCATATTTCCCTAATTGATTTTCTCACCACAGCAGCTATTACAAATTTTTCATCCCTCCTCAAGAATTGCATGGCATTTTTTCTGCTAAGGAATTGCAAGGCACTCCTTTCTCCCCTTCCCCTTTTCCTCATCTCACAATACCCAGAAGTCTTCCTCCAGTATCCCCTCCTCACCAAGGCAGACTTCTCCAGATGAACTGTCAGCCCTCATTTGTCTCATCTTCATCAGAAGAATTCTTCCCCTTTCACTAATCTTCAAATCCTAGGTGTCTACTGACTGCTTTCTTTCTTCCTATAAACATGCTTATATCCCCTCCTTCTTAAAAGATCCTTACTTGGTCCAAACATCTATGTAAGCTATTACCCTGCATCTCCTCTCCCGTTTGTGGTATAAAGTCCTTGAGAAGGTAATCTCTAATTGACACCTCAATTTCTCCTCTTTTATTTGTTTTTAAATCTTCAAGAATCTTGTTTCTAGCTTCATAATTTAACTGAAAGTGCTCTCTCCAAAATTACTAATATTTTAATTGTCAAAACTACTAATCTTTTCTCAATCTTTACCCTTTTGGCCTCTTCAGACCTCAAAACTGCTGATCACCATCTTCTCCTGGATACCCTCTCCTTTCACGGTTTTCACAAAGTCGCTCTCTCTTAGTTCTCCTGCTATCAGTCAAGTTATTCCATTTTAGTCTTCTTTTCTAGATCCTCATCAAGATCATGCCCCCCTCTAACCATGTGTGACCCACAATGGTCTGCCCTAGGTCCTCTTCTCTCTATCCTCCATACTGTCTTTCTTAAGGATCTCATCAGGTCCCATGGATTCAATTATAATCTCTATGCAGAAGTTTCTCAGATCTATTTAGCCAGCCCTAATTCTCTCATGACCTCCAACCTCACAGTACCAGTGCCTCTTGGACATATCTAACTAGATGTTCCCATGGTATCCAAAACTGAACATGAACAAAATACAACTTATTGTCTCCTCCATCCTAAAACCCTCCTTTCTTCCAAACTTCCCTTTCACTGTTGAAAGCACTGAACTCATTATTTGGGCTCTGATGGTTCAGAATGAATGCAAAAAGTAATTGTTTTCTGTTCTGCCCAAAAACTAGGAGGATCTTCCCCTCCTAGACTAATTCTTTTGGAAGGCAGATTAGTTCATATGTTTTTAAACAATTCAGGTTAAGTAACTTGTTCAAGGTTACATGGCCAGTCATTATTTATGTGTGAGTGCTAATTTTCTGAGGCCAGAACCAATCCCATGTCCTCCTGACTCCCGGGCCAGTCCTCTTACTCACTGTGTCACCTAGGCGCCCCTGGATTAGTTCATTTTTTGTCTCAATTCTAACCTAGTTTTTAATCATTAAATGGTCATTCCCTCAGAGAAACTGAGAACTGGAAAGACCTTAGGTTACAAAGACCAAGGTCTCCTCCTGCATCCTGGGCCATTGCCAGTGAGCTTAATTTATGACTTGCCACTGGACTCTGGAGGAGAGGGTGAGGCTGATGATTTTGCACAGCTCTGCCTCACTTAAATCCAATTCACTTGCAAGTCAAGACATCCTTCTCCTGATGTCATTGGAATTCTTCCAGAAGAAAGGATGAACAACAATAAAGGCACCGCTATGCTCCAAGCTATCCATGCATGCAACCTTGATGTCTTCCCCAGCACCTCACTCACAGCCCATATATACAATGTGTTGCCACATCTTGTCATTTCTACCTTCACAAAAGCTCTTGTCTCCACTGTCCCCTTGTCTCTACTCACACAGCTGCCACCCTGATACAGACCCCTCATCACATCACACCTGGACTATTATGAAAGCCTTGTGTGATTGCCTTGTCTCATGTTTCTCTCTATTCTAGTCTATTCTCCATATAGTTGTTAAAATTATCTTCCTAGTACACAGGTATGACCATGTCACCTCTCCATTCAAGAAACCCCTCTGCCTCCCTATTACCTCTAGAATCAGAAGCAAAATCCACTCTTTGGCATTTAAAGCCCTTCACGACTTGGCCCCTTACCACCTCCCAAGTCATTTTACACTTTAATCCTCTTAACATACTCTGCTCTCCAGTAACACTGGACTTCTTTCTGCTCTTTGCTCATGACACTTCAGGTCTTTACCCTTTCACTGGCTGTCCCCTCGGCATGGAATGCTCTCCCTCTTCATCTTCACCTCTTAGCTTCCATAATTTCCTACTAGACTCATATCAAATCTCATTTTTCATAAGGGGTCTTTCCCAGGACCACTACCCCCACCTCTCCACCTTTTGGTAGTACCTTCTCTATGATATGTTATCTTCCATTTATGCTATATTTATCTTATATGTACTATGTACTGAGATACTGTACATATCTCACATGTTTTCCATGTTCTTTCCCCCACTGGAAAATGAATTCCTGAAGGCAGGGATTATCTTTTTGCTTCTTTACATCCCTCACACTTTAGCATAGTACCTATTACTGGTAAGCAGTTATTCAGTCTCAGAGGGCTTAAGTGACTTCCATGTGATCATACAATTAGTATGGATCATAACCAAGATTCAAACCCAAGACTCTTGACTTGGGTTTGTCACTTTCTTCGTATGTGACCTTTGGTTATTAGATCTTCTGGGCTGCAATTTCTTCATCTGTCAAAAGATTGGGCAGATCTGGATGATATCTAAGGTCCCTTAAAATGTTACATCAGTGACCCTATGATCAATGAGTCTATAACTCAAACTTCAGCAATCTTTCCACTATTTATAAAGAATTATAAGGGGCGGCTAGGTGGCGCAGTGAATAGAGCGCCGGCCCTGGAATCAGAAGGACCTGAGTTCGGAGCCGGCCTCTGACACTTAATCCACACAAACAAAAACCTAGCTGTGTAACCTTGAGCAAGTTACTTAACCCCAATTGCTTTAAAAAAAAAAGAATTATATCCTGTCCCTTCATGGCCTCAGATGAAAAGTCATCATGGTCAAATTGGGTGCATTGCTCAGAATGGAAATAATTAATGCCTTTCTTACTCAGATGGAAAGGCAAAATAGGTGGTTGATGCTGTGTTTGGCACCACACTTAAGACCTCCCTGTGCTCTTGTCTTTGTTGCCATTGGGTCTTTGCAGGGTTTACTGAATGTTGAATTCCATATGCCAGTACCTTTGTTTAGCAGTCTCCATCTACTAGACCTGGGGGAGGGAGGCTTCAGGAAGACCTGAGAACAACACCTTTCATGGAACATGCAAAAGCAATATTTATAAAAAACAGCCTTTCCAGGAACACTTGGGAGCCTCTATCACTGAGCGTGAACTGCTGGCTCTCTGCATATGCTCTTGTCCTAGCAGGGAACAAATGCAGAACTGACCCCAAGACCAGCACAATGCAATGATCTGATGGGTTCACTCAAAGGTGAGGGGAAATGAAGCACTTTCTGGTCTCCAATTAAAAAGTGATTGGTCCACATATTGCCTTGAGGTATTGGAAAAGAAGTCAATCCCACCAACCTCCCCGGGCTGTGGACTTCCCCTGGAGTCTGGGAGTATTTCAGAAATGAAAGCCTCTGAAGGGCAAAACCAAGGAGATTTAAATGGAAGGAAAGGGGAATGACTGCTAGCAAGAAAACTCTGGTGCTTAGCAGCTACATGATATTGGATGAGACACTTTTTCTCTTGGCTTCCATTTCTTCCTGTGTAAAATGAAGGGGACAGACCAGGGATGGGGAATCTGAGGCCTTAAGGCCACATGAGACTTTCTAGGTCCTTGGGTGCAACCTTTTGACCCAGTCCAAGTTTTACAGAACAAATCCTTTTATTAAGGGAATTTGTTCTGTTAAGTTTGGATTCAGCCAAAGAACCACACCTGAGGACCTAGAAGAGCCTCTTATTGGATGTAAGCAGGCTATAACATCTTACAAAAAAGGAATTATGAAAGACTTATATGAACTGATGCTGAGTGAGGTGAGCAGAACATTGTATACAGTCACAACCACATTGTGGGATGAGTAACTTTGTTAGACTTAGCTCTTCTTTAGCAATGCAAGGTTCTAAGACAACTTCAAAGGACCATGATGGAAAATTCTATCCACATCCAGAGAAACAACTATGGAGTCTCAATGCAGATCAAAGCAGACCATTTGCTCTCTCCCTTTTTTGTTTGTTTCTGTTTCTTCTTTCTCATGGTTCATCCCATTGGTTTTAATTCTTTACAACTTGACTAATGTGAAAATATGTTTAAATGAATGTATGTGTAGAGCCTATATCAAATTGCATGCTGTCTTGGGGAGGGGAGAAGAAAGGGAGGTGAAGAAAATTTAAAACTCAAAATCTTATAGAACTGAATGTAGAAAACTAAAAATAAATTAATTAGAAATAAAAAATTTAAAAAATAAATTATGAGGAAGTATTGTAAAGCGTGTCCTCAAAGAAATGTTTAATCAAAAAATAAAAGGTGGGCTGGTCATGCAGCAAGAATTAAACTATGGCAGCCCATGTATTTTATTGGTATCTTTGTAACATTAGGAGAACTCAAAGAAGGTCCCATCATGTTATATGGTTTGCCTCTGATAAATGAATAGAAGGAATGAATGAAAGAAAAATAATTTTTAGGTACTTACTATATGGCAAGCACTGTGCTAAGCTCTGGAGATAAAAACACAAAATCAAAGTTAGTTCTTGATCTCAATATTTGTATGGGGTGAGGGGGGACAACAAACATGGGGCAGTGTTAACCAAGGAGGAGTATTTTCATTTAGAAAATTACAGGAATGATGATTTGAGTTTTAGGGGAAGAGTGTGTATACCCTTTCTAGTAGCAATATCAGAATAGACTTGATTTTGGTTCTAGAACTGGAAGGCAGTATTTAGAATCTAATGGGGGTGAATAGAGGGAGAGAGAGTACACCTCTACCAGCTGACAAAAAATGGTTGTGAAGTAAAGTGAGGTATTGCACGAGCTAACCTGGATATAGAGAGCCATGTGAGGCATTCACCACTTAGAATATCAGGAACTCCAGGCTGGGAATTCTGGAGCTGAAAGGGTAAAGACCTCTAGTGTTTTTATGATCTCTGGTCTAGGCAGCTAGGCAGCTGGTGAGAAGATAAAAACTGGAGGGTAAAGCAAAAACAAGACAAAAGTAACCCGTGGATGAGCAAGTATGGACTGGTTGTGATCTTCATCACTGGAGTATAGCCCAAGTTGTTCATATCATAGATCTACTGAACTATTTGAATACTGAGCCACATAAAGGATTCTTCTCCTTCATCACAAGTGGATATGATTGAGATACCCATCTAATCATCAGAGGTCAAGGTAGGCCACAGTGTCATAAAGGTTCTGGAGGAAGGGCAAGGGTCTAGTCATTCTAGAATCAAGAAACCCAAGGCAGACTCTTCCGTGAAGTGATCAAAGGGATGGAGTAGCCTGCTAGACTGGAGTCAGATGCATGAAAATCAGGCTTTGGGATGTATGTGTGCATGTGGGTGGGGTGGGGTGGGGTGAAGGGGATGGAGACAGGCCAGGATGGAAGCTGCAATCTCAGGAAATGATCATCTCCCCTCACCTCCTCTACAATGCAAACTCTTTATTTCCCTTGATGGTGTCTCCTTTTAGCCTGAGCCCAAGCTTGAAGATGAACCCTCTGCCCAGTCTGCTGCTTCTCCACATATTACCAACAGTGGAGCTGGGCCAGTTGAGCCCCTCTTTCCAGCTGGCCGTGTCCTCAGGGTGAGAGGTCACACGTGGGCTGTTAGTGTTCAGTGGGAGGCTGGGCAGACTTTCCAGCTCTTACAGCTTGCTGCCAAGATGAAGAACAAACTTTTTAGTTTGATTTTTTTGTTATTACTGTGTTTTAAAAAAAATATCTTGAATCTCTCCAAGGTTTCTTCTGATTGTCCCAGAAAGAAAACATTTTCATTGTGTGGGCTGTGATTAAGAACACATGCAGAAGCCACACCCCACAGCCTTGTTTCCTTCCCCTTTCTTCTCTCCTTACCTCCTTTCTCTTCTCTCTGTCCCTTTCTCTTTCTTCCTATTGCCCCTCTCCCCTTTAATTAGTAACAGAGGAAGAGTAACCAAACCAACTTTAAGAGTTTGTTTCCCAGCCTTGGCTTGGGAGCCTGTGGATGTTTAATTACCTGAAGCAGCTCTGCCTTCCCTTAGGGACAATCCATGGTTAGATTTTGGGGGGTCTAGTGGGTCAGAGAGCAGTATCTAATTTAAATTTCTACCCAATGGGAAAAGAAATTAGTACTAATAGAAGACAGTGTGGTTGGGAGGTTAATGGGGGAGGAGAAGAATCCAGAAGTCGAGTTTTCTATTTCTACCTCCATCACAAACTGTGAGATTTGGAGCACATCATTCAGTCTGCTAAAAAAATGCTCCAAGGTTCCTCAGGGATCCATGCTCCTCAGTGTCAGGTGAGATCAGGAGGACCAGTGTTGGAAATACTCTTGTTTTAGTTTTCTTTTGAAAAACATGCTGAGACAGAGCTAAGATGGCAGAGTAAAGGCAGGGATTCACCTCAGATCTCCCCCAAACCCCTTCAAATACCTTTAAATAATGGCTCTGAACAAATTCTAGAGTAGCAGAACCCACTAAAAGAAAGAGTGAAACCAATTTCCCAGCCCAGGACAACTTGAAAGGTCAAAGGGAAAGGTCTATTGCACTAGGGTGAGAGAAGAGTGCAGTCCATCACAGGCAGGGCCCTAGCAAACCCAGAGCAAGCTCTAGGGTGACTGAATCAGTTGTAGCAGTGGCAATTTTTAGATTGCTCAGCCCACCAATGCAAAAAACAACATAGAAGGTCACCATGAAAGGTCTGTCCTACCTGGGGCACAGTCCAGTTCAGGCGACACACAGCAAACCAGAAGCAGGCCTTAGGAGTGACTGAATCAGGAGTGGCAGCTGCAGCAGCAGTGATTACTTCCAGAGCTCTCCGCCCACAGACAATGAGGGGGTTGAACAATTGGTCAAAAGGAGATTACAGGGGTCTTTTTGCTAATGCTGAGGCAGGTCTCTCTTGCTTTGCCTATATTCACATCTGGGTCATAGCCCAGGGTGGCAGTCCCAGTACAAGGAGGAGTACTAGCATAGAAGAGCTTGCACCTACAGTGATGGAGGGATCCTTCTCACAGTTCCAGGGGAAAAACAAGTGCTTGTGGTCACTCACAGACCAAAGCATAGGCCAAGGGAGTAGCAAACACACCTCTACCTAGATCATAACACCTGGGAAGAACTGAAAACTTACAGGTCCTTAGAAGTATCTCTGAAAACAGATGAACAAAACCCCTGAAGCTTGGGACAGTGTACCCTCCACCCTGCAATCAGAACCTTATTTTAACAAAGAGTTAGAACTCAAGTAATAATCTGGGGAAAATGAGCAAACAACTGAAACAAATTCTGACCATAGAAAGTTACCATGGTGGCAAGGAAGATCAAAACACATGCTCAGAAGATAAAAAAGCCAAAAACTTCTACATCCAAAACCACTAAGAAAAATATGAAACAGTCTCAGGTCATGGAAGATCTCAAACAGGATATTGAAAATCAAGTAAAAGCAGTAGAAGAAAAATTGGGAAGGGATATGAGAGTGATGCAAGAAAATAATGAAAAATGAATCAAGAATTTGGTAAAGGAGATACCAAAAAATGCTGAAGAAAATAATGCCTTAAAAAACAGACTAGGGCAAAAGGTAAATGAGGTCCAAAAAGTAACTGAGGGGAAGAATGCCTTAAAAAGCAGAAATGATCGATTGAAAAAGAGGAACAAAAATTCACTGAAGAAAATAATGCCTTCAAAATTAGAACTGAGGAAATGGAAGCTACTGATTTTATGAGAAATCAAGAAACAATAAAACAAAAACAAAATAATAAAAATAGAAGATAATGTGAACTATCTCATTGAGAAAACAACTGACCTGGAAAATAGATCAAAGAGAGATAATTTAAAATTCAATTTAAAATAATAATCTTAAATTTTAAAATTTTTAAATAATTTAAATTTATTTTATATATAAATATAAAATAGTTTATATGTAAATATAAATATAAAAATAGTTTATATGTAAATATAAATATAAAAATAGTTTATATATAAATATAAAATATATATAAATTTATATATAAAATAAATTTATATTTTACAAAAATGTTATATATTATAAAATATTTTATATATTATATATTGCATATATGATATATAATAAATAATATATTACATATAAACGTATATATTTTATTTTGTAAATTTATAAATTCTATATTTTAAATTTATAAAATTATAAAATTTTTATATAAAAATAATTTAAATTTTAAATTTTAAAAAAATTTAAAATTACCTGAAAGCCATCATCAAAAAGAGAGCCTAGACATCATAGTTAAAGGAATTATTATAGAAAACTGTACTAATATTCTAAAAGGAGAAGATTAAATAGAAAATTTTATAATCCACTCTGAGGAATATTTATAGCCAATTTCCAGAGCTCCAAGGTCAAGGAAAAAAAAATGTTGCAAACAGCTAGAAAGAAAGAATTTAAGTATCATGGAGCCACAGACAGGATGATGACTCAAGATTTAGTAACTTGTATATTAAAGGATCAGAGAACTTGGAATATGATATTCTGAAGGACAAAGGAACTAGGATTACAACCAAGAATCACCTACCAAGCAAAATTGAGTATAATTCTTCAGGGGGAAAAATGGACATTCAGTAACACAGAGGACTTTCAAGTATTCTTGATGAAAAGACCAGAACTGAATAGAAAATTTGACTTTCAAATACAAGACTCAAGAGAAGCATAAAAAAGTAAACAGGAAAGGGACATCATAAGGGACTTAATAAGGTTAAACTGTTTACATTCCTACATGGGAAGATGATACTTGTAACTCATAAAAAACTTCTCATTATTAGGCCAGTTTTAAGGAGCATATATAGACAGAGGGAACAGGTGTGAGTTGAATATGAAGGGATGGTATCTAAAAAATAAAATTAAGGAGTAAGAGAAGAAAGCACTGGGAGAAAGGGAAAAAGAGAAAGGGGTAAATTATTTGATGTAAAAGAGGCAAGAAAAAGCTTTTACAGTGGAAAAAAGTTGGGGGGGGGGGTAAGTGGGAGTAAGTGAACCTTATTCTCATCAGAACTGGATCAAAGAGAGAATAACGTACACATGCAGTTGGGTATAGAAATCTGTCTTACCCTACAGGAAAGTAGGAGGGGGAGGGAATAAGAGAAGGAGGGGGAGATAGAAAGGAGGGCATATTGTGGGAGGGGATAGTCATAAGCACAACACTTTTGAGGAGGAACAGGGTAAAAGGAAATTGAATAGAATAAATGAAGGAGGGGGGAAATAGGATTGAGGAAAATACAGTTCACAATAGTAAATGTGAAAAAAAAATTGAAGCAAATTTCTCTGATAAAGGCTGATTTTTCACACATACAGAACTGAGCCAAATTTATAAAAATAAGAGTCACTCCCCAATTGAAAAATGATCAACAGTTATGAACAGTTTCAGATGAAGCAATCAAAGCTATCTATAGCCATATGAAAAAAAAAATGTTTTAACTCACTATTGATTGAACAAATGCAAATTTTGAGTTTTGGAGGCAGCCTAGAGGATAACTTATGTTCTCTTTCTTTTCACTTTCTCTTCTATTCTAGAGTACAATACTATTCTAGAGTATTACAAATGCAAAGTTCTGAGGTATTACCTCATACCTATTAGATTGGATAGGGTAAAAAGGGGAAATGACACATGTTGGAGGGGATTTAGGGAATATAAGACAGTAATACACTATTGGTGGAATTGTGAACTGATTCAACCATTCTCTAAAGCAATCTGGAACTATGCCCAAAGGGGTATAAAACCATACACACCTTTAACCTAGCAATACTAGGTCAAATACCATACCCACTACCAAGTCTGTATCCCAAAAGAGATTAAAAAACAAAAAGGACCTATATATACAAAAATATTTATAGCAGTTCTTTTCTGTTGACAAAGAATTAGAAGTTAAGGTGATGTCCATCAATTGGGGAATGCTAAACAAATTGTGGTATGTGATTATGATGTAATACTATTGTGTTATAAAAAATGACAAGCAAGATGCTCTCAGAAAAATATGGAGTACCATAAGCCAATACAAAGTGAAATATACTTTGTACAATGTAATAGCAATCTTGTAAAATAATCCACTGTGAATAACTTGGTTATTCTCATCAATACAATGATCCATGACAACTCTGAAGGACTTATGATAGATAAATAATGCTATCTATCTCCAGAAAAAAAAAAAAACTGGTGTCAAAATACAGATTGAACTGTACTTTTTTTTACTTTCTTCATCTTTAAGTTGTTTGTTTTTTTTGTTTTGTTTTTGTTTTGGTCTGTTTTCTTTCACAACATGACTATTATGGAAATGTTTTGCATGACTACACATGTACAACTCATATCAAGTTGCTTGCCTTCTAAATGGGGGGAGGGAAGAAGGAAGGGAGAGAATTTGGAGCTCAAAGTTTTTGAAATGAATGTTGAAAATCTTTTTAGCATGTAACTGTGGAAAAATAAATGCTAAATAAATTAAAATAAAAAAAAAAGCAACAAGCATCAAATTTGAATAGAATTCTGGCCCTGTTGCCATATACTTTACTCTTTATGATCAAAAATGGAAAAGAAGTTCAAAGATCCAAATAATGTGGATATTCTTCCTTCAACATGACAGTTGACTTGTTCAGGTTATTTCCAACACAGTATTAAGGCCTTTCAAAGTTTCAAAGGCAGAGACTGATCCATATGTTTGATATTTCCCTTTCTCTTTGGGACAAGATTTCCTACCATTATAGAAATTATACTTCAAATACTGTATGTTATGAGCTATCCCTTGGTGTAGGTAGACCCTCCACCAATGTCTATGGCATCCCTTGGTGTCTTAGTAGATAGACTTTAGAAGTTCCTGTGGAAATCAAAAATGGAATGAATAAAATTTCTAAAAATTAAAATCATTGATTTAAAAAGAGGCAAATGATGAGAAGCTTCATGCTCACTAACTAAGGAATGGTTAAAACCATTTGTATGTGAATGTGATGTAATATCTCCACCAAAAATGGTGACTATGAAGAATTCAGAGAAGCCTGGGAAGATTTTTGTGAACTGATGCTGAGTGAAGTAAGATAAAACAATGAGAATAGTATAGACAATAGCAGTCTAAATGGAAAGAAAAAGGCTTCTCTTTGATTCCCAAGTGATTTCACTAATCATAGCTTCTGGGGGGGGGGTGTCTCTGGCTTACTCCCTTCCCTTTTGGGGAATGCTAAGAAATAGCCCTGGATAATTTACCTAATCCAGACCTACCCCTGAGGGAAATTGGGAAGGGAAGGTGAAAGGAAAGAGAGTGGAAGTTCTCCTCTAGTCCTCCTCCAAAAGCTCAGTATGGGACAGTAGGAAGTACACTGGCTAGACACCAGGGGAGGGTGGAGGTAAATGATTCCAAATCATTCAGTAAATAGAAGCAGAGGATTAACCAAAGTCCCTTTTCCAACACCCCTTTACATTTTAAAATTAATTTTGAACAGAGAGAGAGAGAGAGAGAGAGAGAGAGAGAGAGAGAGAGAGAGAGAACATTTCCATGTACCCATCACAACATAAAAAGAGGATTCAATACAAAACCATGAATTTTCATTTCATACTGTTTACTTTTGAGAAAAAAAAACACAACTACATAATGAGTAATACATATCATTTTCAAAGCTACCCTACTTTTCTGTGCTTCCAAGTTTTCTTTTGTTCTTTTTTGTGCACTTTTTATTCTTTTTTTTCTCCCTCCTTTCTCCCACCCTCCCCCTCTCTGAAAAAAATCCAGAAAAGAAGCCACAGACACCCAAAGAGAATCTCTGTATTTTGGGAAGGGTTATAAAAGTTTTCAAAGACCAGAGGTCCTTAAGAGCCTGAAGATAAGAAATAGTGGTCATTCTGTCACTTTAGGTTCCATTGTGGTATATTGGAATCCCTCTCTGCCTAAGCCTCTGGAGAGTCAGTGCCATCTGCTGAAAGATTCATGAGCATTGGAGAGAAATAATACAGATAGTTCAGAATTAGAGGAGGAGAAAGGACTTGTAGTCCAGCCCTTTCACAGGCAGTGGAAACGTAGAATACTCCCAATAGGAGAACTGCTGGCCAAAACAAAAAACAAAACGAAGTGAGGGGCAGAATTTTAAAGGCAACCCCTGATCTTCCATCATGCTGAGGCTCTATCCAGGATAGTAGTATAAGTCACAGGGACTGTATTTATTCCTTGGGATGGGGGTGCCCCACCAGGACAAGAATCTTTTTGATCTCTAGGGGCTTCAAGGTGAAGTCTCCCCTATTTTCATAACTGTACAAAGAAAACTCTTCTACATTTTGAACTTTTATAATCCTGAGTCCTTGTAAAGGGAGGTGCCAAGCAGTAAATTCTAAAGTTTTTCAGTTCTGTCTGGGTGAGGGCATGAAGGCAGAAACCTGAATAATCCTTGAAGCATACCAGGGCCCCTTGTGCAGGAAGGCAGTGTCTGGCACAAGGAGTACAACCAAACATTCTAACAGAAAGTTAGGGTTGCATATTTAGAAAAGTTTTCATCACAAACAAATGCTGTGATTCTAGGGTTGATTAAAAGTTCATTATTCTGAGCTATCCTTTCTCAAGCATTCCTATTAGTCTGTTGTTCAGTCATTTTTAGTCCTATCCAACACTTTGTGACCTCATTTGGGCTTTTCTTGGCAGATACTGGAGTGGTTTGCCACTGGAACAATTGGAATGGTTTCTTTCTTCAGCCCATTTTCCAGATGACGAAACTGAGGCAAACAGGGTGAAGTGGCTTGCCCATGGTCACATAGCTAGTAAGGGTCTGAGGCTAGATTTGAACTTAGGAAAATGAGTCTTCCTGACTGCAGGCCCGGGAATGAGCCACCTTGCTGACCTACTAGCCTGCTTTATTAACTAAAAATGGAATATTCTGGGCTTGAGTTATTAACCAAGGAATATGTTTAATTCATCCAAAACATACACTTATGAAGAACCTAATACATACAAGGCTTAAATGCTAAATGCTAGAGATAAAGATATTTCAAAAAATCTTTCCAGATTGTCTAAAATCAGGGTGTCTTTGATATTGCCCATGTACCAGTCTCTTAGAGCATGGGGAATGCCAGATCTCTGTAAGTCAAGAGTTCTTAACCTTATGTTTATTGGAACTGTGCCTAGATTTGGGGGATGAATTGTTTATTTTTTTAGAGGGGGGAAGGCAGGGCAATTGGGGCTAAGTGACTTGCCCAAGGTCACATGGCTAGTAAATCGTTAAGTATCTGAGGTTGCATTTGAACTCAGGTCCTCTGGACTCCAGGGCTGATGCTCTCTATTCACTGTGCCACCTAGCTATCCTGAACTCGTTTACTTTTTAACAACAAAATTTCTTTTTCTTGTAAGTCTATAGATTCTATTTTATTCATTTAAGAACATTATTCTGAGAAGGGGTCCATAGGCTTTGCCAGATGGCCAAAGGGCTCCACAACATATTTAAACAAAAATATCAAGAACCCCTGTTGTAAGTACAGCAGGAGGTTGGCAAAACAATAAGAATCTCGTGATCCAGCCTTTCTCAGACAGTGATAGAATTCATTATTCGCATTCACTGAACCTGGGTCCATAGAAATCTTCATGCTGGTTTATCAAGTCAGGTCCTAGACTCCTCAGCTCCAGAAGAATGCTACATTAAGACTATTGCATATACCTCTTCATACTCTTCTCCTTTTCCTCTTAAACTCCAGGGAATTCAAGCAAGGTATTAATATTGGAGACCCTAGAATTCCAGAGGGATGTCAGAGGAAAGAAATAATCTTGTTTCCTGTCAGGATATTGTATGCCCCCTTTAAACAACAAGAAGTCAAGAGAGGAAAGGCTCACTTAGAGTATAAAACCAAACTCTAAAAGGAGGGAAAGAACAAGCCTTGTTCTAATCATCATGCCTTGTTCGGTAATAAAAATGTATTTTTTTTCTGAGAACAATTTAGTGTGGCCAATAAAAGCCCAGCTAATTTCTAAATCAGCATGGAGCCAAGTCAGCCACCCAGTAGCTCTATCCTAGGGCAATATTATTGAAGCACACGCAATCTATACTAAAGAGATCAGGCTCTCTTGGTCCTGCCAAGGAGATGCGTTAGCGGAGCCCAAAATATGACAGGAAGAAATTTATGTGCAACTTTTACACATAATATCTCATTATGACTCTTCCCAATCTTTCAATTTTAAAAATAAACGGCCTTTGTAATGATTTTACCAGGAGGACATTGGAAGTAAGATTAAAAAGGAACGAGAAAAGTGGTTTGGCTTCTCTGATTTCTTTCTTTTCTCTTCGTCTCATTTTTATAGGTCGTCCTCCCACCATACCCCTATTATTTTCCTTTTTTTTTTCTTTTTGTCCTGAAGAGGTTTCAATTTAGGGAAAAATGGATTTTTGTTTGGTCATAGTTTTCAAATAACAGAATGGCTGAATTAATGTGTTATCTGTCGATAGCAAGGGCACTTTGGCCACTTGATAAACAATGAAAGTTTCTACTTAAGAGATTGACCCAGTTCACCCCCAAAGTCCATAATTGGCTCATATGGCCAACCTGGAACTGCTCTCTGTCTTAGCTCCACTGATGCCTGATTTTCTCTACCTCTCACAGAAAACAAAGTAAAAAAGAGAAAGAGAGAGAGAGAGAGAGAGAGAGAGAGAGAGAGAGAGAGAGAGAGAGAGAGAGAGAAAGAAAGAGAGAAAGAAGAGAGAAAGAAAGGAAGGAAGGAAGAAAGAGAGAGAAAGAAAGAAAAAGAAAGAGAGAGAGAGGGAGGGAGGGAGAGAGGGAGGAGGAAGGAAGGAAGGAAGGGAGAGGAGAAAGGAGAAGAAAAGACATAGTGGAAAAAATGAAATCACATCTCTCATCTAAAAGAAGCCAAAAAAAAAAAGATAAAATACAAGAATAATAACCCCAAATAGATAGCTTTAGCCCCTTACCCAAATGGATGAGAATCAAACCTATAGACAAAATGTTATTTCATTTCATAGATCTAGAAGTAGAAATCACTTTAGAGATCATTTAATCCAACTGTCTCACTGCACAAGGGAGGAAACTGAGGCCCAGAGAGGCAAACTGATTTTCTCTAAGTCTCAGAGGTACTAAGTGGCAGAAACACAATTCTAAGTGAGGTCTGATAATCCCACTCTTTCCATGCTGCTTTTTTATGTCATATGCTAAGCAGACCCAGTTTTTCCATTATCTTCTCAGGATGGAACCTGGGACATCAACTCCTTTGTTGAGCTAAAGAAGGTGAATAATAACAATTCTCTTTTCTGGTTTACAAAACATTCTCCTCCCACCAACCCAATGAGACAAGTAGTATAAAATTAGATATCCCCAGTGTACAGAGGTGAAAAAAAAAAACCACTGAACTTCAGTGACATTAAGTCATATTTTTTCCTCATGGTCTCATAGCCAGCAAATGTGAGGCTGGGCATTGGAATCTCGATTTTTTCTGCTGTTCCAATGCTGGCTTTCTGCAGTTAAAGGAATTGGAGAAGGGGGAGAAGATCTTTGCCAGGCCTGTGTCTATTTCCCTGAAACTTTCAGAAGGAGCCTTACCAATGTTTGTTGAGTTCAGTTGGACTACACTTTGCCTGAGTTTGTTTATATTCAGTGACAATCAATCCATCAACCAACTAATTAATAAGTATATCATAAGTGCCTCCTATTTGCCAGGCACTGTGGCAGGTTCTGAGAATACAAATACAAAGAATGAAATGACCCTTTCTACCACTGAAATCATGTATACTATTAATCCAGATGAGGCAGTATCCAGTTTGCAGACTTTGTATAATTTTCAGTTTCTCTCTTGTATATGCATTTTCTCTTCAGGAACTGTAGGAACTTATCATTGGTTATGGGTTGAACTGTTATTGCCTCTAAAGAATGACTCCATTAGGCAGCTAGGTGGTACAGTGAATAAAGCACCAGCCCTGGAGTCAGGAGGATCTGAGTTCAAACCCAGCCTCAGACACTTAACACTTAGTCATGTAACCTTGGGCAAGTCACTTAACCCTGATTGCCCAGCCTTCCCCCTCCAAAAAGCAAAGCAAAAAAAAAAAAGAATGACACCATAGGAGGTGGATGCCTAAGTCAAAAGGTTGTACCCCTTCTACTAGCTAAGGGGATATTTAATAATATCTGTCAGTGAATAGACCATTAGGCTTAGAGTCACAAAGACTTGAGCTCAAATCTTGCCTAAGATACTTGATAGTTGTGTGGTCATAGACAAATCCCTTAACATTTTCCAGCTTCAACATCCTTATCTGTGAAATGAGGGGGTGGGGAGTGAATGCAATCACCTCTAAGGTCCCTTCCAGCTTAAATTCTTTGATCCTATGATCTTCAAATTAAAAAGATAAGCTATAAATCTTTTGTGAGCACATAGCAAAATGTCAAGCAATAGGAAGCAGTGAGTTAAGAAGACAAATTCCTTACAAATTCCTTAGCCCACTGCTTTGTGTGTGTGTGTGTGTGTGTGTGTGTGAGAGAGAGAGAGAGAGAGAGAGAGAGAGAGAGAGAGAGAGAGAGAGAGAGAGAGAGATTGGACATGTGAGATACCTCTCCTTAGTCAAACAACCCAGGAAACTTGACTAAAAATAGTGCCGGAAATTTTTGTAAGAGGTTGTTCAAAACTAGCCTACCTATGTCCCACCCTTGTCCCACCTCCCAGATGCACTTTGGATAATAACCTCTACTTCATCTTTCCAACTCCAGTGAGTGCTGGATGAAAGGTTATATCCCTTTAGAGAATTTGACCGTACACCCTGGAGCCTGGCACCATATAACTGTAGTGCTGTGGAGACGAGAAATTTTACAGGATAGAACACAGATGGGTTAGTGCATCATTCTTGCCCATAATGAAAGGGAAGCACAGATTAAAATGCCTCTACAAGGATTGTGATCCCAAGTATATGGATGGCAGAATTGGAAACTGCAGAAGTGTCTATAATTTCCTAAAACTACCATCAGACTAAGTGTGAGCAATGCTTTTCGAAAACATTTCTTCACAACTTGATACCATTAAGTCTGGAACAAAGAAAATGGTGGTTCCATTGTACTTTGCATTCTGCCCAGGCCACATCTGGAGTATACTTTTCAATTCTAAGGACACTTACAAACTGGATAGTCCTCAGAGAAGAATAAGCAGGATGTTGAGGGACTGGAGATCCATGCTAAAGGAAGAATCAATTGAAATAATAAAAGATGTTAACCCTGGAAGAGAAAAAAAAAACAACTTAAAAATGACATGATGGTTATCTTTAAGTTCTCAAAGGATCATCATATGGCAGAGGAATTAGACTTGTCCTGCCCCAGAAGAGGAACTACAAGCCATGGTGGCTAACATTACATAAAGGTAAATTTCAGCTCCGTATAAGGAATAAATGCCTAACAATGAAAGCCTGCCAAGAGTGGAATGGATTGACATGAGAGGGAGTAAAGGTGCTCAAGTATGTTTGAAGAAGATTTCTTCTCAGATAGAGTAGAATCTACATAAGAATTCTTTGAGTTCCCTTACATGGGTCTATGAATTGGGAATCCATTTGGGTTAATAAGAATGTTGTATGACATATCTCTGATAAGTTTAAGTCCATTAATGATTAACACTGATAATCAAAATAGTACTCAGCTGAGATACATAGATGACATCAGTTTTTAAAATATAAATTATTATTTCATGTTAATTAAATATTAATTAAAATCAATATATTATGATCATGTATGCATTTCTATAATTTTCCAATTACATGTTAAAACAATTTTTAATATTTTTTGAAAGTTTTTAATTCCAAGTTCTATCCTTCCCTCTCTATTTCTACTTCCCCCTCCCTGAGACAGTATGCAGATATAGTTTATACATGTTCAGTCATATAAAACATTTCCAAATTAGCCATTTCATACAAGAAGACTCAAATAAAAGAAAGAATGAAAGAAAGAAAGTGAAAAATGGCATGCTTCAGTCTGTATTCAAACAATCAATATTAGTTCTTTCTCTGGAGGTGGATAATATGTTTCATCATTATTCCTTTGGGATTGTCTTGGATCATTGTATTGCTGAGAATAACTAAGTCATTCATAGTTCATCAAACAATATTGTTTTTACTGTGTACAACATTCTCCTGGTTCTGTTCAATTCACTATGCATCAGCTCATATAAATCTTTCCAGGTTTTTCTGAAATCATCCTTCTTGTTATTTCTTATAGCATAATGATATTCCACTACAATAGTATACCACTGCTTGTTTAGTCATTCCCTAATTGAAGGACATCCCTTCAATTTCCAGTTATTAGCCACAACACAAAAAGCTGCTATAAATATTTTTGTAGTCTTTTTTTCAGATGAGAGCAATTTTATATAGGTTTGGGGAAAGCAACTTGATACGACCAGATGGCAACAAGAGGCCATTAGGGAGCCAAAGGGGAAAAAAATAAAGATCAATTAATGAATAAATATTTATTAAGTGATCAATGTGCCAGGTACTAAATTTATAAATAAAAAGAATGAAACATTCACTGTTCTCAAAAGACTTACATTCTTTTTTATTTTTATTTATTTTATTCTTTTTCATTTTTTTATTTATTATATTAAATTTATTTATTTTATTTTTATATATTATTTTATTATTATATATTAAATTTATTTATTTTATTCTTAATTTATGGAATAATACAAGCATTTCAATAACACAGTATAATAAAAGGATGATTACATATGAAACAGCACATCTATTTTGTACAACTTGCTATTCCTTCGGACTCACATTTTAATGGAAGAAATAATGGAAGAAATAATAAGAACATGTAAAATAAATAAATATAGAGTCAATAAATTCAAATATACACAGTCATTAAATATAAGGGATTCTGGAAAGGAAGACACTAGTGGTTGAGGGAATCAGAAAAGGTTTCATGCAGAAACTTTATCTTAAAGGAAGAGAGTCACTCTATAAGGCAGAGATAAGGAAGAAATATATTCCATCATAAGGGTTGACCAATGCAAAAGCATGGAGATGGGATATGGGAATGTCACCTATAAGGAACAGAGAGAAGACCAGTTTGGCTAGATTGCAAAGTGCAGAGAAGGATTAGAGCCTAGAAAGATAGGTTGGGACCAGGATGTGTAAGTCTTTAATAGCTAACGAGAGGACTTTAAATTTTATCCTAGTGGCAATAGGAAGGCACTGGTATTGGTAGAGTAGGGGAATCACATTGTCAGATGAGTTTTTCAGACAAATTATTGCAGTAGTAGTGTGAAGAATGGCTTATAGAGGTGAGAGGTTTAAAGGACGCAGATCAATTATGAGGACATAGAAGTTACTGCATAAGAAATATTGATACTTTATAACTTTGTGTAGAGCCCCCCTAGTGTTGACATGCCACTAGAAATGGAACAGGCATAATTACTAGTAGAAGGAACACTAAAAAGAGTCAGAAGACCTGTGTTTGAATCTTGTCTTTGTCTCTGAAATGGGATGCATCGTGAAGCATAGTGATGATGCCTGTTCCCAAAACTCTGAGTTATGTAATATATGCAAAAGGATTTCAATTTGGTTTCTTCTCTTTTTCCTAGGGATGCTTAACATTTGTTTGGTCTTTGCCCTAATGTATTCTTATTACCAAAACAGACCCAACACAGGAATCATTGTGAACTGATTTCTGAGAACCTTTCCTAAGGTATAACTGAAATATCAGAGTCTTTCTTCTTACTTATGGTTACCTAATGAGTTAGTGAGTTGCCATATCAAAACATAACTACAACTTTTCAGGCACTTTCAAAGCTTTATAAGATTCTCCTGTTGACTGCTGGCTTGACATTTCCACATCTCAGAGTATCATGTCATCAGCAGGTATAGAGATTACTCTGTGTCCTTCATTTTCTATGTCCTTTATGAAAACATTACATGAGATCAATTATTATATAACTAAAAGTGGGGTTGACAAGAAATAGCATATTGATTAAATCTCCAAGTCTGGGAGGCCTCTCAACATAACATAAGTTTCTTCCTCCACCCTTAAAGAAGATGGTGAGATGTATTTGCTAAAAGATTTTATTTGAAGAAACACCTGGATATGATTTGTTGCTTGGGAGAAGTAGGACAAAGTTGCCCAAACTCATCTTCTATGATCTTTCTATACATTGTCATCTGCAGAGTAGAATACAGTGGAGAGAGTTTGAAAGTAGTTTGTTAATCACAGTTTCATTCAGTTGCTTATTTGTTTGAAGGAGAGCCCTGGCAATACTTGCTACAGTTTGGAGATGTGATCAAGAACCAAAAACTAAATCGAGTTTCTGACCATAAATAATGTGAAAGTAAAATTGAGAGAGAGAGAAATTGAGAGAAAATTTTAGTGGACAGTCAGTTAAAGAGATATGTAATCTTATCTGGACATGTTATCTTTTGTGTAGCCTAGTTAAGGGTAAATGCTTTCTAGCCAATGTTTAGAAGAGCTGTAGCCTTCCCCAAAAGGGGCAAAGCTTACTAAGATCAAGGCACCAAGTAGATATTGGACAGAGTAACCTATGGCCCTGAAAATAAGACATGGGCTGAAGACTATAGCTGAGGCCCAATATAAGGTTGATAGAGCTGTCAGACAGAGCTGGGACTCTCCTTTGTAGGAGGTCGAATTACTAACCATAGAATTCCCCAATAGATGGTGGACAGGGTATTCATTGACATGAAAGATAGTTGAATATGAAGCAGAGAGAAGCACTTAGGTAAGAACAGCAGAGAGCAAGGCCTCATGGGGAACAGGCCCAGAAAACAACAACAGCAGGTGATAATGACATTTCCAACTGTATTAGGAGTATTGTAGCATTGAAAAGTGTAGGTGCTGTTCCCTAAAGTTTATTCCCTAGTTATTTTCTCTAAGTGTGTAACCATTTACATGAGTACCCTAGTCATGCTTATTCCCCAAATGTGTATACAACACCCATGGTTCTTATGCATGTTTGCATTTTTTCTAGATACATATATTCCAAGAAAGCCTATCCATTGACATGAATGTCCTGGTTGTGTATATTCCCCTTTCACGCTTTGTGTTTAACCCCTCATGAAAATTTTCTCCCTCCCCAAGTTGTTTCTCCTAATCTGGACTTCATTTTCATCCTTTGGAAAATAATACGGTTGGAATGGATGATCTCAAAGGTTCTTCCAGTTCTATGTACCACAAGAGAACATCAGGACATGGACATGGTGGGTAGGCACACAAGGAAAAAGGTAGGAGGGAGAGAAGGTAGGAATAAAACACTCAGGAAAAAGTATTTGAAACTCATACTGTTCTTCAAACAAGAGATTTAGGGGTAGATATCCAAATGTATGGAAAGCTAGGAAGGAATAGACATGGATTTGGACTGAATGATAGTTCTTCATTCTTGATTTCTCAACTAGGTGCACATTTTTGCCACATAGTAGGTGCTTAATATTGTTTATTGACTAATTATGCTTATCCTCAGACTCACATCAGGTTTTGGTCTTCAAACTTGCCATTGTCAACAATTTGAGGGTCAATAGCCCCCAATATCTATCTTATCTCAAAATAACAAATAACAGGAATTTAATTTGAAACAATCTCAAAATGAAGGATTTAACTGGCACTTCTTCATTTTCCCAAACTGTAAACAGGGGTGAGTCGTTTCCCCTCCTTTCTTTCTTTTCTTTTATAAATGATAAACTTGGGCCTGGAACATCACATTGGGCATATTCTATAGAAAAGAGTCATTTTCTTCTGATGTCTAATACAAAGCAGCATTGGTAAACCCCAAATTTTGTTTCCCTTTTTGTGCAGCTTGTCATTTTTGTTGAACAAGAAACTGATTGAGTCTTGATTAAAAGAGCAAACTAAGCTGGGGAAGAATTTTCTTGGAAAAGGAGTGACTCCAACTGAGTGCCAGGAAATAAGGGGTTGAGTGATTATGTCTGGATTTAAATGATAGTCACCCTCTATTGCTTCACTGCTTGGCTCAGGTGGAGTTATTCCCAGCTTGCTTCACTCTTTGGAACTTCATGGCCTCTGCTTCAGTTAATCTGATTATTTGAAGGGACAAGACAGTGGGATATAGTGAGAAGAGCCCTAGGTTTGGAATTGAAGAATCAGGTTTGAATCCCATCTTTCCTATATAACTTTACTTAATGATTCAATCTCTCTGAGACTCAGTTTCCTTATCTGTAAAATGAGGCCATTAGACCAGTGATCTCTCAAGTCCCAGAATCTCAGTATTGGAAGGGACCTCAGAAGCCCTACAACTCTCCATGTCCCCAAATACGAATCCTCTTCCTAACATCCCTAACAAATGGTTTTACAGTATTCCTTTCCATCTCTAAATTCTATAATCCTTTAATTCATCTTTGCACTGGTTACTAAAAAAAAACAGTGATTCCCTGAGTTATAAGTATTTAGCTACCCTAACTAATTCTGACCAGCTAATTCTGACCAGAAGCTGGGTGAGAAAAAGAAAATAGCTCAAGTTTCTATCATACATTGTGGTTTACAGTATTCTTTCCTCATTATATCCCCATAAGGAAGGTAGGGCAAGTATTATTATGCCCATTTTTAATTTTTTTTTTGCCTTTTTGGAGGGCAATTGGGGTCAAGTAACTTGCCCAAGGTTACATGGCTAGTTTTGTGTGTGTGTGTGTGTGTGTGTGTGTGTGTGTGTGTGTGTGTGTGTGTGTGTGTGTTCGTTCAGTGTCTGAGGCTGGATCCAAACTCAGGTCCTCCTGACTCTGGGGACCGCACTTTACTCACTGTGCCACCTAGCTGCCCCTATTATGCCCATTTTTAGATGAATAAACTGAGCTCCAAAGAAGTGCAGGTTTTTCCCCAGAAAGCCAAAATATGTTAGAATGAGGACTTGAACTCAGGCCTTTTAACTTCATGTCCAATGGTTTTTCCCTAACTTCTCTTTCTTGTTTGGATCAGAGAAATCCTAGTCCCTTGAATCTAAACATTGAAGAATAGGCAAAAGAGACTAAACTTATGTTTTATGAAGAATTGCCATGAATCCAAGCTGGTGAAATGATAGTTCACAAGTAACCCCCAAATACTAGGTATATGTTGAGTGGTGTTGTTATTGAATACAAAAATTCATGAAGCCATTGCACACTGTCTGATAGGTTCATAGGGTGAACTACAGTCACAGCTGCTCTTCCTGCGACCCATCTCCACAGGTGATGGGATTGGCCAAACCTAAAGTGTTTGGTCACTTTCTATTAAATTCAGTGAATCTGGAAGAAGTCTAGCCAAAACAAATCTCCCTTTAATAGTCAGGCAGGGACCTTGAAGAATTCCCAAAGATTCTAACCTCACCAAAAGTTAGAAAAGCCATTACGCTCATAAAGCCCAGAAAGTTTCCAGCCTTGAGAAAGATTCTCTGTCTTCTAGTTAGTGTGGGGCTTCCTGAACCTTCTTTGTGTCCTGGATAATTTTTCGTAGACCTGTAAAGCCAATGAGCCCCTTCTCAGAATAATATTTTTTAAACATTCATAATTATAGGAAATACTGAATTTCATTTAGAGTTCAGAGAAAAAAAGTGTATATGTGTATATGCGTGTATATATATATATAAACACATATATATGCATGTTGTAATGGAAATGCAAATTTAAAGATCTTCCCTGCCCCTAGCTTAAGTGCACCTGGAGCTTGTGGTGGGAGGCTTGTTTTTCAGGAAAGCCCACACCTTGATACTTTGTGATTGGGCAGTGGATCAAGGAGGTTGTTACAATCTTTGAGCCAGGAGAAGGCTATATAAACTCTGATGAGAGGCTTTGCTTTGGGGCTCACTTTAAGAAGTGTTGTGTGATTTGACCAGATGAGACAATGGGAAGCCGTTGGTGAGAGCCCCCCGGCTTTGAAAATCCAGATGTTGATGCTTCCCTCTCTGGTAACTGTGATTTTGGTATTGATAATGGTTGGAGAGTTTGGAAGCCTGTCTGTTTGATCTGTAAATTCTGTAACTCTGAAGTTCAGGGTGCTGACCTTTTTCCCCTGAAATAGGTAATGTGTGTTTGAATAAAGTAAGCTTGTTAACCCATTTTGAGTTGCTTTCCTTTTGAAAAGCAGATCTAAGAACCTGTATTGGCAGCTATCCTGGGGATATTGGGGTGCTTGCTGCTACACATGTGTGTGTATTCACATACATATATGTGTACATGTATGAATACATCGACACACATGTGTCATTCATATATACTTGTATTGTTATGTTCATATATGTGCACATTTGTGTGGATATATGTGTATACTCCACATACATTTATATTATGCAAAGACATATGTGCACATGTGTATATGTATGTGTTGTTTTTCATTTACCAGTAAATGAAATTTTTTTACTTAGACTTCTATCTCTATATTCTTTTTTTTACATTCTTTTTTAAAATTAAACAAATGCTTTATTAACTTCTGATTTACATCATTCATTTCCACCATATTATGAGTTACATTTTTCCCCCATTTTTTCCCTACCCACCACCCCAGAATAGCAGTCCCACTAAATATCCCCTCATCCAATCTGCTCTCTCCCATATCTTCTCCCATACCCCCTTCGACTTTGCCATAGGGCAAGGTGAATCTCTGGGCCCCAATGCCTGGACATCTTATGAAGCATTTAATTTTAAAACTTCGATGTTCAGATACATTCCCTTCCTCCCTTGTCACCCACTTCCTCGGAGAAGATAAGCAATTCAGTATGTGTTGTACATGTATAGCTATGCAAAACATTTCCATAGTAGATATATTGTAAAAGGCTGCTTATATTTCCCTTCCACCCATCTCACCTCCCACCTGGTCCATTCCCTACTTTGATCCTGTCCCTCTTTGATAGTGGGTACTTCCAATCTCCCCTCCCCCCAGAATGCCCTCCCCTCCAGCATCCCCCCTCTCATCCTCCTTTCCCCTACTCAGGAGAGTGAGTGAGGGTAAGATATCCCATTTAGTATGTATGTGATTCTCTCCTTGAGCCAACTTCAATGAGAATATGCTTTTGCCTTTTTGCCTTCCTGTTTTTGCCCTGCCCTGCAACTACTCCCCCTTGCCTCTTCTACATGAGATAGTTTACCCTACCCTGTCTCTCTCCATCTCCCCTTGCTACTTTCCTCTCTCACCTCTTGACTTCACCCCTTAAGAATCATCCCTTCCTTGGGGCAGCTAGCTGGCTCAGCGAGCAGAGCACTGGGCCTGGAGTCAGAAGGACCCAAGCTCGGACCCGGCCCTAGACACCCAACACACAAACAAAAACCCAGCTGTGTGACGCTGGGCAATTCACCCAACCCCAATTGCCCTTCAAAATAAAAAAAAAGAATCATCCGTTCCCATCAAATTCAACCTGTGCCCTCTATCCATGTATACCTGTGAACATATACCATGTACCCTTCTTCAATTATTTTCATAATGAGAGAGGTTTCATCAAACACAGTTATGGTTTTTCCATGTAGGAATGTAAATAGTCCAACTTTGATAAGTTCCTTTTGATTTCTTTTCCTTGATTACCTTCTCAAGCATCTCTTGCTTCTTGTGTCTGAAAGTCAAATTTTCTATTCAACTCTGGTTTTTTCCTCAAGAATGCTTGAAAGTCCTCTATTCCACTGAATGACCATATTTTCCCTTGAAACAAAAGACTCAGTTTTGCTGGGTAGGTGACCCTTGGGTTCATTCCCAGTTCTTTTGCCCTCTGGAATATCATATTCCATGCTCTTCGATCCCTCAGTTTAGAAGCTGCCAGGTCCTGGGCTATTCTGATTGTGTTTCCACAATATTGACATTGTTTCTTCCTGGCTGCTTGTAGTATTTTCTCCTTGATCTGGGGATTCTGGAACCTGGCTATAATATTCCTGGGAGTTTTCTTTTTGGGATCATTTTCAGGAGGTGATCTGTGGATTCTTTCAACCTCTATTTTGCCCTCTGGATCTAAAACATCAGGGCAATTTTCCATGAGAATTTCTTGAAGGATGATTTCTAGGTTCTTTCTTTGATCATGGCTTTCAGGTAGTCCAATAATTTTTAAATTATCTCTCCTGGATCTATTTTCCAGGTCAGTGGTTTTTCCCATGAGATATTTCACATTGCCTTCTATTCTTTCATTTGTTTGGATGTGCTTAACAGCATCTTGATTTCTCATAAAGTCACTAGCTTCCATTTGCTCCAGTCTAACTCTGAAGGAATGAATCTCCTCAGTGAGCTTTTGAGATTCTTTTTCCATCTGGCAAATTTGACTTTTTAAGGCATTCTTCTCCTCATTGCCTTTCTGAGCCTCTTTTGGCATTTGAGTTAGTCTATTTTTAAGGTGTTATTTTCCTCAGTCAGGCTGTTGACTTTCATTTGATACTTTTCTTGCATCTTTTTCATTTCTCTTCCCAAATTTCCCCCCACTTCTCTTATCTGCTTCTTAAGGTCCTCTATGGCCTGTAGCCAGCTTGTATTTTCATTTGGGGCTTTTGGTGCAGGAGTTCTTACCTCACAGTCCTCCTTCATGCTTTGAGCTTCTTTGCCCCTAAAATAGGAGTTCAATGTTGAACTTTTCTGTTTATTTTGTTTCATTTGCCTAGGCATGTTGCCACTTAATTACTTGATTTTTTGGGCTTGTTGCCACAGTAGGACTCTGCCACCAGACAGGGAAGCTTCCACCCAAACATGGGGTCTTCACAACTTCCGCCAGTTGGGTGGCCTCTGTAAAGCCTCCACCCACTCTGGCAAGTTGGATACCCACCCCAAACTTCCCCCCAAGACCACAGTCCAGATGCAGGCAGTTTAAAGCAAGAGCGATTAACCCCCAGATTGATTGCTGGATCTCCCTACAGTTCGCAGACCAGGAGCTAGAGCCACTACTGAAGCTGCAAAATGGCTTCTGTGCAGCTGTTTCTTCAGCAGCTTTTCGCCCCCAGGGGAGGAAGCCACGCCTTCCCCAAATACTGGTCACAAAGTCCACAGGGCAGTAACCTCTCACTTTGTCCTAGGCATATCTGTGCTGATAATTCTGGAATCGCCACAATTGCTGGTGTTCTGGGGTCCCTCCAGCTGGCTGAAGGTCTGGCTGCCCCGGGGCTAAAACCTCGGACCTGGGATCGGCTCTGCCCACTGTGCTGTTGGTTCCCAGCGCACTGTGCTGCCTGCTCTCAGAGCACTGCGCTGGCCACTCCCTGCAGGGCTGCTGGGCTGTCCTCAGCAGGAGGTTAGCTTCTCTGTGCCGTTTTGTGGGTGCTGTGGCTCCAGAAGTTGTTTGGAGTCCCCTTTCACATTATTTGAAATTTGCGTGGGGCAGAGCACATTGGCAATGCTGTTTCTACTCTGCCATCTTGGCTCAGCCCCCCCAGTAAATGAAATTTATTATGCACTTCAACATATATGTATTTGTATATATATATATACATATATATACACACACACATATATATATATACATACATACAAGCTATATGTGTGCATACATATATACATACACACACATATATATACGTGTGTGTATATATATATCGATTCCCATACAAGTTCACAGATCTCCTGAAATCTGCCCATACGTCTCATTTACTCATTTAAGAAATTCTAGTCTAGTGAATGAAGGCAGAGAGGAGAAGGCCGAATCCATAGATTAGAACTGGAAAGTATTTTCAAGTTCCTCTGGGATAACTTCTCTGTTTTACAGATGAATAAAATGGAGGTACAAAGAGGCCAAGGGACTTTCCCAAAGTCAACCTGCAGTAAGTTGAAAAAGGTAGAATATGAATCAAGGTCTTCTTGCCCCAAATATAGCATCCTTTACACTGAACCCTGCTGGTTTTCCTAATCATAAAGTCTTTATGTGGAAGGTGGGAGGTCACTGGGCAAAAGTTCAGTTGTATTTTTTTTTTTTTACCAGCTGCCAGGCCAATATTCTCCTTGACCAAAAACTGCATCAGTGAACTCAGTTAGGAAAACAATCCTGATTACACCATGCTTTTTTTTTTCTTTTTGAGGAAAAGTCAAATAAACTTAACCTGGGGTTTCTCAGGGGATATTTTACATTCTTGTTGCCACAAAGAATATTCTGCCAGCAACAACATGGACGGGACACAAGTGTCCTAATACAAGCATACCTTTTTATTAGACCATGGGGAGAAAAAGTAGGAAGGGTGCTTGAGAGACATCACAAGTCCTCTTCCTGTGCTTTCTGGAGGCAGGAAGAGAAAACCACAGCTTGTTTATCCCAACATTTCTAATCTTGTTAGCATCATGAGCTTATGGGCCTGGCCTGGCATTCCCCTGCTCCTTTGCTGAAAGGAGTGGAGCCTTTAAGGAACTGAAGGAGTTGTCATATGGTTGAAGAAAAAGATGAATTTAATTCCATCCCTTTCTGGTTATTGAGAGCCCAGCCATGTTGGATAATGGGGAGAAGTGGGTAGGGAAAATGATTGGGACTTCTTTTGAACTGAAATTCACTTCAAGATGATCTCTGGAAAGCCTTTATCCTCAAAACTAGAAAATATTCCAGAAAGGAAATTGGCTTAGAGGAGGCAATGATTTATTTCAGGAGGAAAATGGCAGCAATAGTAGGGAATGAGACTAAGGGGAGGTTGGGAGAAAGGAGTTATACTCTTTAAGGTCAGGGCTATTGACCTCTACAATGTCCTAGCAATGGTTCTCAAGTGACAGGACCAAGGAGTGACTTTTTCTTTCTGATCCTTGATTTCCTCAGCAGTAAAATAAAGTGCTTAAACTAGATGGTCTCTAAGGCCCTTCCCAGTTTTAAGCCCTAGGATCACAGGATATATGAATCATTATAAGAGAAGAACTTTGTTTTGCAAAGGTAGAGCAGTGGGATGGGGAGGGCAGCAAAGGGTTTCTTCCCAAGTGATAGCTCTTTGGGATTTTTTTTTTCTTTTTAAGACGCAATTGGGGTTGAGTGACCTGTCCAATGTCATACAGCTAGTAGGTGTATGAGACTGGATTTGAACTCAAGTCCTCCTGAATCCAGAGCTGGTATTCTATCCACTATGCCACCTAGCTGCCGCCCCCCTTTTTGGAATCTTTATTTTTGAGAGGCAGTTGGGATTAGGTGACTTGGCCAGGTTCACACAGATAGTAAGTATCTAAGGCTGGATTTGAACTTATGTCATCTTGATTCCAGGTCCAGTGCCCTATTCACTGCAGTGCCTAAGCTACTCCCCATTCAGGAATTCTTAACCTTTTTTTCTGTGTCATGGACAGTCTGCTGAAGCCTATGGACCCTTTCTCAGAATAACTTTTAAAATTCATAATTGATAGAAATGCTAAATATCAGTCAGAAGTTAGAGAAGATAAAATGTTTCCCATTTAAGTTCAGAGACCCCCAACCCCTTGGGGGTTCATGGACCCTAAGTTAAGAATACTTTGTATAGAGTCTCACAAAATGAGCTTTAACTGGTAAACCACCTCAGACTAATGGAAGGAAAGCAGGGCTGAATCTGTGAAATGTCTGAGTTATAGGATCCTTTGAAAGAAAGGCAATTTTTCTTTCCCCTTAGTACATATAAAAAGTAGAAGTAGGCTAACTAAAGTTTTCTCACATTAATGAAATGTTTTTAAATGCTATGTAATTAGTACAGAAAAAAGCAAAGGTGGGGTCTACTTAAATTGTTTTTAGCATAGAAAGATAAAAAAGATAAAAGTTACTATAATATCTATATCTATATTTCTATCAATCTACATGTTTATGTGCATATGCACACACAAACTTGCATACTGAAACCTTCTGTAATAACATAGAAAAGCCTGAAGGGAGAGAATTTACTTACCTGGTTTCTCCACTACCACCTATCAATAGTACAATAGGCAGCTAGGTGCTACAGTGAGTAGAGCTTCGGCCCTGGAGTCAGAAGGACCTGAGTTCTGATCCGGCCTCAGACACTTAATGCACACACAAACAAAAACCTAGCCTTGTGACCTTGGGCAAGTTACTTAACCCCAATTGCCCTCCAAAAGGCAAAAAAAAAAGTACAATAGGCTCTTTGCTCTTTGTGAAAACCAATTTTGTAGCCACCAGCATCTAGTAGAGTGCCCTGTGCATTGCATGCATTCAAGAAATGTTTGGTATTCAGTCATCCACACACACATTCTTTTTTTTTTTTAAAGCAATTGGGGTTAAGTAACTTGCTCAAGGTTACATGG
Source organism: Gymnobelideus leadbeateri (assembly GCA_011680675.1). NCBI lineage: Eukaryota > Metazoa > Chordata > Mammalia > Diprotodontia > Petauridae > Gymnobelideus > Gymnobelideus leadbeateri. Next base: position 35,590 of record WOXC01005100.1, on the reverse strand, counting down.
CTAGTCATTATCTATGTGTGGGTGCTCATTTTCTGAGGCCAGATTCGATCCCGGGTCATCCCAACTGCGAGGCCAGCACTCTTACTCACTGCGCCACCTAGCCGCCCCTCACACACACATTCTAAGTGAGAAAGGCTAAATGAAGGAAGTTTCTCCATATTTCACTCATCTGACTGTATTGAGATAATACATTTGTAGGCTTTATGCACATCCCAGCTTTGTTTTGTTTTGTTTTGTTTTTTCATGAGTCTCTATAGTCAAAATGGTCATCATCTGGAGCAACTATTGGGCAACTACTCCAAATTTAGCCCAGCTTATCTTCAGATAGTACGCATAAATGAGGATGTATTGAAAGCCCTCTACTTCATCTCATTTATTTATTTATCTCCTTTAAATGACATACGGCAGAGTCTGTCACTTAGTAGGTGTTATGTATATGATATTTATTTCTTTATTCATTTAGCTATCTATCCATTCATTCGTTTATTTATCTATTTACTTATCTGCGTCTGGTTATCTATCTATCCATCTATCTATCTATCTGTTTGGCTATTTATTTGTTTGCTTATTCATTTATTCATTTACTCATTTGTTTTTATCTTTGTTATGCCTTCCTTGTCAGACATTATGGGTTATTGGCTTAACTTTCATGAATACAGGGTCAAGGCATTATGGGAAGGTGATAGAGTAGGTCAGAAATTGCCAGGCTTTCCAAATTTCTTCAATAAACAGAAAAAAAATCACCACAAAATGAATGTAGAGCAGTGAAAAATAAAGGGGGTAAACTAGTTGTCTTCCTAATTTGAAAGGACCTCAGCAACTTAGATTTTGTCTGAGTGAAGTACCTCAAAGTCAACTCCATGGAATCAACAAACATCAGTCTCTGTCCAGAGGGAAATTTTCACCTCACTCCCAGCCTCAAGAAATTTCACATATTCACAGTTTAAATTTAAATTTCTGTCTCTTGGAAACCTTCCTGGCCTCCCCAACTGAACTGTCTCTCTAAACTCCTGTTGTACCTTTCCAACTGAGAATACAAAACAATCACAACAGAGGTCAATGTGCACTTGTTTAAAATATTTTTTCTTCGTATCTTCTATTTTTATATCACCTATACTTCTCAGCATATCCTTTCTTCTCCTCAGACAAAGAGGCATCTCTTATAACAAAGGGTAGGGACAGAAGACTATGTCTCTGGTTTGTTACTATTTTACTTAAATTTTTGCTATAACTTCTCTGGAAATATTTGGTCATAAAACCTAAAGGAAAAAATGGATAGAAAAACAAAAAAGAGAATTCAGCAAAATTAACAAACATCAAGAAAGTTTAATGGCCTAAAGCATACGCTTTTTTTGGTAACGTCTATTCTCTCCTTCCAGCTGGATCACAATTCCCAAGAAAGCAGAGATTGTGTCAGAATTATCTTTGCATCACTGGTGCTTTTTTCCCCTTTTTTGGAGGAGGGAGGACAAGGCACTTGGGGTTAAACTTGCCCAATGTCACATGGCTAGTAAGTGTTCCATGTCTGAGGCTGGATTTGAACTCAGGTCCTCCTGACTCTAGGGCTGATGCTCTATTCACTGAGCCACCTAGCTGCCCCTACAGCATTGGTGCTTTACACAGGGTTGTACAATAAAGTTTTAGGTAGGTAATAATGCAATGGAAAGAACGATGAGCCTGACAGCAAAGCCTAAGCACTTGAGTACTGATTTCTTAAACTAAAAGAGAGAACTTGAGAGATTCACTTAAAAGAGATTATGTTTGACTGATTTTATTTGTTGAGAGAGTGTTTCATTTGTTTAGTTTTTACAAAACAATATTTACAGAGAAGGTGTAGCAAGGACTGGAATGAAACAGTATCTCAAACTGGGAACATGTTCTTCTCTGTGTTCCTCTCTGTAGGGAGAGTGGACTAAATTTTAATGTGGTTAATATAAAACATCCCCCCCATCCCCACAAAATTTAAATCAGATTGTGTCACTTCCTTGTTTGCAAAACCCAGCTATCAAGATGATTCACTGCTAGACTTGAGAAGGTCCCTTTTTTCAGAATCTGATACTCATCAAATTCAGCTACCGAGACTACTTCAAAACTCAATTATTGCCTATAATTTCTAGAGCTCAGATTATTCTTACAGCACTTCAGTGATCAGAAGATCGTAACCTTGTTCTATCTTTGCTACATAATTGTTGAACATCAAGAAATAAGGCACAACAGAGAGAGAAGAAACAGAAGTAACATGCTTTACTGGACATGTGGCCAGGGAAGGGGCTCCCCCTGCCCAATAGCTCTTAGCAATTTTTAGTTCAAATGTCATAACAAAAGTGAACATGAAACACAATTAAATAAGCATTTAATAATGACCTACTATATAAAAGATACTGTCAATTTCTCTTAGTCTCAGTTTCCCCACCTCTAAAAATGGGAGCACTGAATTAAACTTAACTAAGGTCCTTTTCAACTCTAAAAATACTGTGATCCTAAATGTTGAGTCAGATAAAAATTATGGAAGAACCCAAACTTAAATCAGAATTGTTAAAAATGAAAAAAAATACAATGGACTATTTGGATGAATACCTGTCTCTCTCTTAATTTGGCCCATTTAATGCCCATTTAGAGACTAAAGTTTCACACCATTCCTCATGCTGTGGAAGGAAGAAATCCTTCCAATGTCCTCTTATTTAGTGAAAAGGAGATAAACTCTCTAACATCTAGACCCTTGTCTCTCTTTAAACTCATGTCTCTCCATCCATACTTCTCCCAATCTCCAATATGGGTTTCTAAAACTCAGGCTGATAGACACTTCCATGCTCCACTTTCATGGAGGCTTCTAAAAAGGAAAGTCTAAATCTTGTCATCATCTCCCTGATGTTAAGGTCCCCTTTAAGAACTAAGGATAAAGAGGCCTATTCACTGAATGTGTATTACCTCACTCAAAATAAGAATTTGAAAAGACCTTAGCCCTTTTAGGGCCAGGGTCTCCCATTGCATTCTGAGCCATCTCCAGTCATCCTGATGACTATCTGGTCACTGGATCTTGATGACTTTGGAGAAGAAAGTGAGGCTGGTGACCTTGCACAGCCCTCACTCACTCAAATAAAAGTCAACTTCAACTTACATCATCATTTCCCTGGTGATGTGGTCCTCTTGGAGAACAAAGAACAAAACACAAGTTATGCAGAACTTTTATCTCATCCATCTACTTGGACTCTCTCCCTGTGAATAGATGGATCTTAGCATGTTGGAACTTAAAGGAACATTAGGAGATAGATTATTAGGATTAGAAGGAATGGAACACAAAACAGAAGACTGGAGAACCTAGAGAAAACAGAATGTCAGAGCAAAAAGAGACCTGAGATGTCTGCAGTGATCACCTTCTGAGAAATACTCAGAGAAGTGAAATACTTGCTCCAGGTGATACATGGTTGAGGCAGGGCTTTTAACTGAATCTTGGTCTTCTGTCTTCCAAGGAAGGCTTATTCCAATCATACCAGCCCCTCCTGTGGGTAGGTGTGAAGGATGCTGAGACATAAGGCTGCCTTTTCAATAAGTAAATACCTTTTTAAAAATATCTACTGTAGTCTAAAGACAAATGCAGTGGAGAAAAGATTACAACACATGGATGATGCAATGTCTGTTGTAGGCGATATTCTCTCAGGGAGCAGGAGAGACAGACAGTGATAGGCAGGGGAGCAATACTGCAGCTGGGATTTGCTTTAAGCTGTTGTTTTGGCTCTGTCAACACAACCACAAGTCTGTTCATGTTAGCAACAGTCTTATTGCAATTGATTTCCAGGAATCAGCCTTGGGGATGGCAGCATTGAATAGTTAAAAGGGTCTCTGAGCCCAGGCAAGGAGGTGCCACCATCAGAAGGCCTTTGGTTTTGCTACACAGCTCAATCATGAGACAGAAACTTGAGGCAAGGATATTATCCTAACATAGTTAATATTCACAAATCTCTCTCTCTCTCTCTCTCTCTCTCTCTCTCTCTCTCTTTCTCTCTCTCTCTCTCTCACACACACACACACACACACACACACACACACATACACACACACACAAATATTCAAATCTCTACAGAATTTTCAGGCTCACATAGTACTTTCCTCATGATACCCATATAAGGTAGATCTCACATGTATTATACATTATATAGATATAGAAACTAGGGCTCAGAGAAATTAATTTTTATGCATATATAACTGTATGTCTATAGGTAATATACACATGCATTTATATAAGGACCACAGTCTTGTCAAGGAAAATGTTTAGACTGAAAGACATCATGATTTGGATGGAGTAGAATGCCTGGTGTTGGTGGTAGAGGAGATTCCAGGGAAGAGACATTTGGGCCTGGCATCTGTCAGGTTTTTGAAGCTCTTTCCTCTGGGTTACAAGGAAGGTATTGAGGGAGGGGGCACTAAGGAGAGGTTTGTAGTGAGTATCAGTACCAGGACTTAAGGCTAAGTACATTGAGTCCAAGACCAGATTTGTTTTCCTATTATAACATTCTCTCTGTTGGCATGTTTATAGATAGGTGGGCTTATGTGGGCCTAGATGACTATTGTAATGAGGTTGAGTGGTAATGTCAAACTTCACAGAACACAAATTTGGAACTGAAAAGTAGTTTAGAGATCCAACCCTCTCATTTTACAGATGGAGGCATAGACTCACAGAGGTTAAGCAACTTGGTAAAGATCACAAAGGCAGGGGCGGCTAGGTGGTGCAGTGAGTAGAGCATTGGCCCTGGAGTCTGAAGGACCTGAGTTCGGATCCGGCCTCAGACACTTAACGCACACACAAACAAAAACCTAGCCGTGTGACCTTGGGCAAGTTACTTAACCCCAATTGCCCTCCAAAAAAAAAAGCAAAAAAAAAAAAAAAAGATCACAAAGGCAGTATGTGACAGAGGGGGCACTTGAACTTAGGTACTCTGACTTCAGACCTAGCACTTTACTCATGGAATCACTCTGCCTACTAGGACCAGAACCAAATCTTCTGTCACTCTGGATACAGGTTATTCTGAGGGGTGCTTGTAACAAATAGGCAAATATGTGCAGGCCTTTACAATGGAAATCCTGAAACATATGGAATAGACTCAGTTGTTTTTGTCTGCATATGCATGTTTGGTGCTATTGGCAGAAACTAGGGACAGAAAAAAGCAGCACCATATGGTGGTAGAATAGTGAGATGTGACTGTTGAAATCTAAGATCACCAGAACAGCTATGAGCAAACAATGGGAGGGAAGTACAGCTGCCTATGTCCACTAATTATGCCTTTGGACTATTTAGGAACCAATGGGATGTATTCTTGATGTTGGTATTTATGAGAAGATTGCGGTAGAAACTAATCATTGGCTCTACAGGAGTTGGGGAACACTACTATAGTAGTGTTCATAAGAGAAAAGAATGAAAAAGAAAAGTTAGTCTGTTTTCAGAAAGGCTGGGTATGGGGTAAGTTGAGGAGGAGAGCTGAGATATAGAGAGAGAGGTCTGTATAAGGCAATCTGAAGTCATAATCAGTTAAATGACTGGGAGAGAGAGTGAGTGTGGGGAAGGGAGGGGAACTATTCTGTGTTCTGTGTCCTCATGCCCTCTCAAAATCTCCATTAACCAGTGCCAGTCTTGAGAAGTTGTAATGAGAAAGCCCAATCAGATTCTACACATAAATAAAATGTTTCTGAGTTCCCAGTTATGCAAAGAGTATGCCTAAGAGTTACAAGGGGATCTAGAGCATGGGCTGCCTATAGAAAGATTTGAATTCCAAGGCAAAGATTGCCTATACAAGGATTTGTATTGCAAATATAGCCTACCTACACAATGGACACACCAAGAGCATGCCTAGGTACTTCCACAGTGATAGGAAGTAAGCAGTCACTTCCTCTGACTTTTCTCCTTTCATGGCACCTCTCACACCTGTCCCCTTCTCTCTACTTACACAACTGCCCTAATTTCGTCCTTTATCATCTCTCTCCTAGACTATTGTACTAGGCTCCTGAGATAACTCCTTGCTTCTAGTGTCTCTTCTTGCAAATCCGTTCCTCCCACTCCTCCCACAAGACATTTCCCATTTCACAAGCCTGACCATATTCAACTTCCTACTCAAAATCCTTCTGTGGCTCTCTGCTTTTGATTGATATTAACCTAAAACAAGCTCCAGACTACATTTCTAGTGTTTTTTCACATTAATAATCCCTTTAATTCCAGACAAAGTGAATAATTTAAGTATTCCCCAAACTTGGTATTCCGTCTTCTATCTTCACGTATTTGAGCAGGCCATCCCCAGTGACTATAATGTACTCTTGGAATGGACTCCCTGTGCATTCTGTCTTTCAAAATCCTTCTTTTCCTTCCTCATTATGCTCCTTCCTCTGTGAGATCTATCCTCATCTCCCAGCATGAAATGTTCTTACTCTGCTCAAATTTTCATTTAGCTCTTTGTATCTTTCTCTCTCTCCCTCCCTCCCTCTCTTTGTCCATGTGTGTATGTCTATCTACCTCTCTCTGTGTCTATTTCTGTCTTTCTCTGTCTCTGTCTGTCTGTCTGTCTCTGTGTCTGTGTCTATGTCTGTCTGTCTGCATCTGTTTCTCTCTCTCTCTCTCCAAACAAATTCCATGCTATTTTTTTCTGAGTACCTGTCATAGAAGGCAGAGAACATGACATATATGACATTTGTCATCTACATATGCACAGTGCCTAGAAGAATGCAATGCATGTAGTAGACACTTAATTAAATAAATGCCTTTGCCCCAATACTGTTGGAAAATGTTTCATTTATCGTGGGTCCAGTTCTTGACTAGAATTCAGAAAGTTCACTTTATCACCTTGTTTTAATGGCAGCTCTCACAAATGACTGGTACTGAGCAGGGAGTTGTAGGCCCTAAGCCAGAATCACCGTCAAAGTCGGCTGAAGTGCATAAGTATTGACAATTAAAGAGATTCATTTATTATTCATTCATTCATTCATTCGACAAACATTTATTAAGCAAGTGTGCAGAGCACTGTGTTGAGTATTGGAGGAAAGACAAATCTTACATTAGAAAAGGCCTCATAGGAAGAAGACTGGAACTGGGTTTGCAAGACTTTAGGTCAAATCTTGGCTCTGCTGCCTGTTCCTTGTGAAATCTTGGGCAAGTCACTTCCAGCTTTCAAAGCCCTCAGTTTCCTCATATAAAAAATGAGGGGATTGAATTAGATGGCTTCTGTGGTCCCTTTTATCCCTAAATCCGTGTTCTTTATAGAATCAGTAGGTCCAAAAGGCAAGAGGAAAAATTTATGTAATTTCACAAAGCCTTTCTAAGTCATAATTTTACCAAAATTGAGAAATATTTATTTTATCAAGCATACCTGGTTAATATAGCTTACAAAATCATAATGTGTTTTCCTCCCTGTCTACACTTATTTTAAATTTCTTTGGCTTCTCTGGATACATTTGTTCTGAATTTCTTTGACTTCACCACCATCCCCCCACATTGGGTAGCTTTTCACCCTTTTTTTTCAGGTTTCTTCTACATGTTGTCTTCTCTCATTATATTATAACTACCTTGGGGGGGCTATGTGGCGCAGTGAGTAGAGCATCGGCCCTGGAGTCAAAAGGACCTGAGTTCGGATCTGGCCTCAGACACTTGCACACACAAACGAACAAAAAAACAAACAAACAAACAAAACCCTAGCCATGTGACCTTGGGCAAGTTATTTAACCCTAATTGCCCTCCAAAAAAAAAAAAGCAAAAAAAAAAAAGATTATAACCACCTTGAGGACACAGACTGAGTTTTTTCATATTTGTATCCTTATCACTTTGCACAATGCTGGGCACAGAGAAGGCAATTAATAAATGTTTATTGACTACTTAACCCAATTTACTGGTCTATTGTATCCTAATGAAGGAATGATTTTATGTACTCCCTGTTCTTTTCTTTCTGATTTGTTCCTCTCACTCTTTTGTCAGATTGTTCTAGTTAGTATATAAGTGTACAATTCTTCTGGTCCTTGGAAAAGAAATATTGTTCTGTTGAGATTTTACAGTTTCATTTAATTATGATCACATTGCCTCAAATTCCTTTGGTTTTATATTTGTTGTTTCATTGAATTTACAACAATTAAAATAATCTATTTACTAAATCCAGTTTCTCTTTCACAGCTTGACAAGCCCTTGTTAGATCTCACAAATCTACACTGTATAGCGGTCACAAGGGAAATCAAAAATGAAAATATCACATGAAAAAATTATAAAATACTATTAAAATAATACTAAAACACTATTAAATACTAGGGAGTTCATCCAAGAAGTTCCTTGATCAACCTCAATGATCCTTGCATTTGTATGATGAGTTTTTGGGACTCTTGATGATATATTCTTTTGAAGACCATGGATATGCCCCTTGGTGTCTTATGGAAGATGAGTCTCAAGTCATTTGGGATGAATTGGTGGCTTAAAACTTTTTTTTTTTTTTTGCTTTTTGGAGGGCAATTGGGGTTAAGTAACTTGCCCAAGGTCACATGGCTAGGTTTTTGTTTGTGTGTGCATTAAGTGTCTGAGGCCGGATCTGAACTCAGGTCCTTCTGACTCCAGGGCCGACGCTCTACTCACTGCGCAACCTAGCCACCTGGCTTAAAACTTTTGAGAGAGGAACACTCCTTTCTGAAGACTTGGAGGAGAAATAAAAAGAGTATGGAATTTGGCATCAGAGGCATCTGAATTTGAATCACAGAACTACCAATCACTAGCTCTGTGATACTAACAAATCACGATGTTCTGCTCCTCTGTTTCTTCAATTATAAAATGAATAGGTTAAACTAGATGACCTCCAAACCTTAAATCAATAATCATATAAAAAAGGAATCTTAGATCAAACTCAATATTTTCCCATTTTTGAAGGATACACCAGAGTATAGCAGAACTTAGAGTAGACCAGGATCCTGGAATATGGTAAGCAATCCTCTCTTCCCAAACCCCTTTAACTATGAATGGCAGAAACAAATTGAGGAGAACTGTGCCCTCAACCACACTGGCCAAGAGGAGGGTTTCTGGACACCCAGCTCCTGGTCGCAGCAGAACCCTCCTTTTCTGACAATGTATTTGAGCTATATGAAGGAAGAAGTTGATCTACTGTTGAGAGGGGTGAGCTCTTGGGGGTAGTAAGAAGTTTTCTTTGTTCAAAGGACTGATGTTAACTAAATCACCTGCAGTGATCTGTGTACAACTGTTAAAGGCTAGATGGCAGCTGGAGATGAACATAGAAGAGAGTCATACAATGGTGTATTTCCCTGTGCTACCTACTGGGAGCTGTAGGGTGACTCAGATGTGTTCAGTCAACATCTACTGAGAACCTTACTTTATATGTGATTATAGATGACTTTATAGGTTTCTGGAGAAACCTTGTTCATCGACAGGTATTATATATACATATATATATATATATATATATATATATATATGTAATGTGTATATTATGTCTAAAAGTCATTATCTCACAAAATTGCATGTGTATATATATGTATATATGTGTATATATGTATATATATATATATACATATATGTCTGCGCGCGCACGTGCACACACACACAATATAATGACTTTCAATTGTTCTTTGAGTTTCATGGATTCTGTCTGCGGGATGGGGGTAGAAGGATAATAGATGACAACAAACTGGGACCAGTCAAGAATGAATGAATGAGTAAAAGAATAAGTGAATGAAAAAAAATATTATAGTCTTACTATGTGTCTAACACTGTGCCAAGCACTGAGGATACAAATATAAATGTGAAGATTGTCTCTGCTTCAAAGAATTTTGATTATAATTGGGGAAGACAATGTGGACAGGGAAAGGTATTTTGATTTGACTGGTAAGTGGAGTCATAGAGGAAGAAGGCCACGTGGAGAATATTTTGTGGCAGCAAGAGGGTTTATGAAGAGATAGCTGGGGAATAAACTGAAGAATGGAGGAAGTCATCATGACTCGGTATATTGATCCATGTTAGGCACTCACCAATTAGGACAGTGGGACTATAGTAACAAAGTTCTGAAGATGAGAGATTAAATAAAGACATCAGATTTTAGACAATTAGCCAGAAAGATGAACAATTCCATAAAGTGTCCCTGACCCATTTTATATCATGTAAAAACTTGTGATACAAAGGTTACATGGAATTATATCATTTTTCCCCTCTTGGGCCTGTTTCATCATCTGTGAAACAGAGGTAACAATGTTTGTGTTTATCTCCCTCCTTCACAGGGTAGGAGTCAGTAAATTGTTTTGTAAATGTTAAATTACTACGGAAAAGCAAATTGTTTGGGGGAAAGTCAGTCACACATTGAAAATACTCTCAGAGTATGGGAATAAAAGCACTCACTCCTCCCAAAAAAAACACAAGAGGAATCAGAGGTTTGAGTTTTCAAAATTCACCTGAGATTTCTAGATGTGAGGATGCATTTCCTATATCCCTTTAGTCTCTTTCTCAAAACCCATCTCAACCATACAGAAGATAGAATTATGGGAATAATAATATTTCATTCATAGGAAAGTAAAAAGTACCAGAAATAGGAAATTTTTCCTTTAATTTGATGGGAATTAAAGAATCTAGAATCATCTTTGGAGGAAGAGGACAGGCTATTTGGGAAAGGAAAAAGGTGAAAGGAGATTGATAAGCTTAGCCAAGGTCCCTGCCCTCTCCAATGTCCTTCCTCTGCACAGACTGCTATGGAGGAAGGAAGTGGGCAATTAAGAAGTGTGTGTCCTTCCCTGACAAATGAAGACAGTTCCACTCAGCCCTCATTCTGGGGTATTTGGCTCAGTTTTTGGAAGTTCAGTGTCGCTTGTGATTTGGAAAGTACTAGACTGGATATGACCATAGGCCAGTGTTCTCTCGCTATGGATTCAGCTTCAGCTGAGAAATGAGATAGACAGGAAGCAGCACTCAGTGTCTAAAGTGACCCCAGCAATCTCACACTGACTCTGCATGGAGCTCTCTCTTTTCCTGACTGATTTTCACTTTACAGTATGTATCTAGGACCAAACTCTTAATGAATATATTAACCACATATTGGATAGCTTCTACCCACTAAGCCCCACTTCCCTCTCACTCACTCTGCTCCAACTAAGGGAATAGGCTTTAATTCCAATTTTCTTCAAAACATATGAATATAAGAAGCACCAATTAAAAATAACCATATGAAAAAGTTCACTATAATACAAAAATATATGACTACAAGAATGACATGCAATTCATCAGTATAGAGAAATGGAGCTATGGGAATATCCTCTAACTCCCTCTACCACTACAGATTGCAGCCTGTCTGGGGCTTAGAAGATGAATTCTGCAGAGTTGATGGAGGCACTTAAAGCTCACACAGCTAATGTCAGAGTAGGGAGAATTTAAAGCTAAATCTTCCTTTCTCCACTCAGTACCCTATCCATTCCCTCATGCAACTTCTATGATAAAGATTATCATTGTATAAAGTAATTATGTAAACTGTTATACAAATTGTTACGTTCCTGATTAACTATTGACCCAGATTCCTTGGATACCACCTGACTGATAGACTCCCTTCCTTCCTCCCTTCCTTCCTCCCTCCCTTCTTCCCTCCCTCCCTTCTTTCCTTCCTCCCTCCCTCCCTCCCTTCCTTCCTTCCTCCCTCCCTCCCTCCCTTCCTTCCTTTCCCCCTTTCTACCCCCCTCCCTTCCTCCCTCTCTTCCTTCTTTCTTGCCAACTTGACTATAATTTTCCTTTCTGACAATTATTGATCAGTATTGTATATATAAAGCCTGGCTACACCTGGGTATAGCTGTACCACTGTACCTGGAGCTTCTTACAGGCAATCAATAAATATTGGATCACAGATTTAGATTTGGAAGGGACTTCAGAGAAGGGACCTTACTCCAAACCCCTCATTTTACATATGAGTAAACTAAGGACTAGAGAGGCTATGTAGAAGTGGAAGCCTTTGACTACAAAGCCAGGACTCTTCCACTGCAGAGACATACTGCATCTCCCTAGTTAAACACTTGATTATAAAGTGCAAGATTCATGGTAGAATAGTATTTCTTTGCTTATCTTTTAATTTAACATTTTATGTAGCTATGGTAACAACAATGTGGATATTTTGGGGCAGCTAGGTGGCACAGTAAATAGAGCGCCAATCCTGGAGTCAGGAGGACCTAAGTTTAAATCCGACCTCTAGCTGTGTGACCTTGGGCAAGTCACTTAACCCCAATTGCCTTGCCAAACAACAACAACAAACAAACTAATGCGGATATTTCCTGCCCAGGTGAAGATCATAGTATTTTTGTCATGTGTGTGTGTGTCACTTCCCTAAATGTTCAATAGAGCATTGACACAGTGCATTGGAGGCCTTCTTCCAACTCTTTCCCTATGTCTTGGATACCAGTGTAGTATTCAGACAATATTTGTCACCCTTTCCCTCTAGCTACAATCTTTCTTTCTAAGCTTACCAGTCCTGGGCATCTTTTATAGACTTTCTTTTGTTGTAACTGCCACCTTAAATTGAATAACAAGGGATGAATGCCTAAATGAATTTCTCAGACCACATCCTATTTCCAAAGCCAGGGCATGGTACACAGTACATGATTCTGCCTCTGAGTAAGTAGCACAAGCTGTTGGTTTCCCTGTCTGGGATGCTCTCCCTCCTCCTCCTAGCTTCATAGCATCCATAGCTCCCTTCAAGGTATAGCAGCTGATGTCACTTCTCATGTGAAACTTTTTATGATCTCCCCCATCCCACCCCTCTATAGCCCTTTCTCTATCTCAGAATAACTTTGCATTCATTTACCTGTGTACCTGTTGCAGTCCCCTAGGGAAATGAAAGCTTTGTGGGCTGTTTGTCTTTTATTACAGCCTAGCACTACCTTGCATTTAATCCATCCTCCAGACAGCTGCCAGTGATTTTCTAATGCACAGATACGACCATGTCATTGTCCCCAACAAACACCAATAGCTCCCTGTTAACTCTAGCATCAGATATAAACTCTTCTGTTTCTCATTTAAAGCCCTTCAAGACATGGTTCCTACCTACCTTTTCATCTACATTACACATTACTCTTCTTCACATTCCTTATATCAGTCAAACTGCCCTTATTATTGTTCTTTATACACAAGGCTTCACTTCCCATCTCCATACTTTTGTAATGACTATTCTCAGTTCTTATGATACACTTCTACCTCATAAAATCCCCTGTTTTCTTTATTACTCAGCTCAATTGCCACCCTCATCATGAAACTTTTTTAATACCCCTAGTGGTTAGATCTCTTGCAAAGAAAATAACTTTCTTATCCCTTTTACATACATGTATACACTTGTGTGTATTTTGTTGTTGGTCAGTCTCATTTCAGTCATGTCTGATTCTTTATGATTACATTTGGGGTATTCTTGGCCAAGAGACTGGAATGGTTTGCCATTTCCTTCTCTGGCTTCTGTTATAGATAAGGAAAATGAGGCAAATAAAGCTAGATGACTTGGCCAGGGTCATAGCTAGTAAATGTCTGAGGCCACATTTGAACTAAGGAAGATGAGTCTTCCTGACTTCAGGTCTGGTGCTTCTCTCCACTATGGTGGCACCTAGCTGCCCCTTGTGTGTGTATACATGGACATATGCATTCACATATATATTTATATACACACAAATATGTTCTCCCCTGGTAGACTGTAACCTTCTTGAAGGCAAGGGACTATTCCACTTTTGCCTTTGTATCCCCATCTTCCATCACAGTGAGTGACACATAGTGTTTAATAAATGAATGTTGATTAATTAATAAATGATAAATAAAATAAATTAATTGAATTCAATAGCTATCACCCAAGGTATTTGTGATTCATCTCCCATGACACAAATTATTTCATTTGTGCACACCATCATTGGTCATATCCCAAAGTCTATTTATATCCACAATACCACTTTTTTTCATTAATCTTTGATAATGGAAATCACCACCGTGATTCTTCTGAGACTGTGGCATTCTATGAGTCACTAAACTGTAGCATCCCAGGAAAAAGATTGGTGTTATAAAACACGCTTTTGCAGTTGATGAGCAACCTGGCATCACTGAAAACATGGAACATATTCCAAATGTGATCTGATCCCTTCTGTTCTCCACTGGCAATCAGTCTAGTGCCATAGAAAGAATACTGAACTTGGAGTCCCAGAACCTGAATTCTAATCCCAACTCTACCCTTGACTATCCATTTGACTTTGAAAAGTCATTTTAAATTCCTTGGACTCAGTTTGCTCATCTGTTAAATAAAGGGATATAATTTTGGTGGGCCTCCAGGGTCCCTTTTGGCTCTATGTCTATGATTTATATTATTTCATTCATTTAGGTAATAACTGGCAAAAATAGAGACTTTTGCCTTACTCTGTATAGCTCCTAATGCTAGGTTCTAAAATTGTATGGATTGTGTCTATTACACCTGGAGAGGCTATGTTTTTTTTTTAGTTTAATGATTGCCTTTATTTTCTCTTCATTTATTGTAAATTGTACTTTTTTCATTTTTTAAATAAATTCATTTATTTATGGTTAGTTTTCAACATTCACTTCCACAAATTGAGTTACAAATTTTCTCCCTGTCTCTCCTCTACTCCCCACCCCAATATAGCAAGCATACTGAACACCCCTTCCCCCAATCTGTTTTTTCTTTCTTTTTTTCTTATTAAACAAATGCTTTATTAACTTCTTGTTTACATAATTCATTTCCACCAAATTTTTAGTTACAATTTTCCCCCCATTTTTTCCCTACCCACCACTCCAGAATAGCAGTCCCACTAGATATCCCCTCATCCAATCTGCTCTCTCCCATATCTTCTCCCATACCCCCTTCGACTTTGCCATTAGGACAAGGTGAATCTCTGAGCCCCAATGTCTGGACGACTTATGAAACATTTAATTTTAAAACTTCGATTTTCAGATCCATTCCCTTCCTCCCTTGTCACCCACTCCCTCTGAGAAGATAAGCAATTCAGTATGTGTTGTACATGTATAGCTATGCAAAACATTACCATAGTAGATATATTGTAAAAGACTGCTTATATTTCCCTCCCACCCATCTCACGTCCCACCTGGTCCATTCTCTACTTTAATCCTGTCCTCTTTGATAGTGGGTACTTCCAATCTCCCCTCCCCCCAAAATTCCCTCCCCTCCATCATCCCCCTTTCCCCTACTCTCCTGCAGGGTGAGATATCCCGTTTAGTATGTATGTAATTCTGTCCTTGAGCCAACTTCAATGAGAATATGGTTTTGCCTTTTTGCCTTCCTGTTCTTCCCCTCCCCTGCAACTACTTCCCCTTGCCTCTTCTACATGAAATACTTTACCCTACCTTGTCTCTCCCCATCTCTTTTTGCCACTTTCCTCTCTCACCTCTTGACTTCACCCCTTAAGAATCATCCCTTCACATCAAATTCAACCTCTGATCTCGATCCGTTTATACCTGTAAACATGCACATATACCCTTCTGCCATTATTTTCATAGTGAGAAAGATTTCTTCAGTCAAAGTTATTGTTTTTCCATATAGGAATGTAAATAGTTCAACTTTGATAAGTTCCTTTTGATTTCTTTTCCTTGATTACCTTCTCAAGCATCTCTTGCTTCTTGTGTCTGAATGTCAAAATTTTTATTCAACTCTGGTTTTTTCCTCAGGAATGCTTGAAAGTCCTCTGTTCCACTGAATGACCATATTTTCCCCTGAAACAAGATACTCAGTTTTGCTAGGTAGGTGACCCTTGGCTTCAATCCTAGCTCTTTTGCCCTCTGGAATATCATATTCCATGCCCTTCGATCCCTCAGTGTAGAAGCTGCCAGGTCCTGGGCTATTCTGATTGTGTTTCCACAGTATTGAAATTGTTTATTCCTTGCTGCATGTAGTATTTTCTCCTTGATCTGGGAATTCTGGAACTTGGCTATAATATTGCTGGAGTTTTCTTTTTGGGATCTTTTTCAGGAGGCAATCTGAGGATTCTTTCAACCTCTATTTCCCCCTTTGGGTCTAATACATCAGGGCAATTTTCATCCAGAATTTCTTGAAGGATGACTTCTAGGTTCTTTCTTTGATCATGACTTTCAGGTAGTCCAATAATTTTTAAATTATCTCTCCCGGATCTCTTTTCCAGGTCAGTGGTTTTTCCCATTTTTTCCCATTGCCTTCTATTCTTTCATTTGTTTGGATGTGCTTAACAGCATCTTGATTTCTCATAAAGTCACTAGCTTCCATTTGCTCCAGTCTAACTTTGAGGGAATGAATCTCCTCATTGAGCTTTTGAGATTCTTTTTCCATCTGGCAAATTTGGCTTTTTAAGTCATTCTTCTCCTCATTGCCTTTCTGAGCCTCTTTTGCCACTTCATACTTTTCTTGCATCTTTATCATTTCTCTTCCCAATTTCCCCCCACTTCTCTTATCTGCTTCTTAAGGTCCTCTATGGCCTGTAGCCAGCTTGTATTTTCATTTGGGGCTTTTGTTGCAGGAATTCTGACCTCACAGTCCTCCTCCATGCTTTGATCCTCTTCACCCCAAAAATAGGAGTCCAATGTTGAATTTTTCTGTTTATTTTGTTTCTTTTGCCTAGGCATGTTGCCACTTAATTACTTGATTTTTGGGCTTGTTGCCACAGTAGGACTCTGCCACCAGAAAGGAGAGCTTCTGTCACAAACTTGGGGTCTTCACAACTTCTGCAGGTTGGGTGGCCTCTGTAAAGCCTCCACCCACTCTGGAAAATTGGATACCCACCCCAAATTTCCCCCCCAGACCACAATCCAGATCCAGGCAGTTTAAAGCAAGAGCGATTAACACCCAGACTGATTGTTGGATCTCCCTACAGTTTGCAGACCAGGAGCTAGAGCCACCACTGACTCTGCAAAATGGCTTCTGTGCCTTTGTTTCTTCAGCAGCTTTTCGCCCCCAGGGGAGGAAGCTGAGGCATTCCCCAAATACTGGTCCCAAAGTCCATAGGGCACTAACCTCTCACTTTGTCCTAGGCATATCTGTGCTGATAATTCTGGAATCACCACAGCTGCTGGTGTCCTGGGGTTCCTCCAGCCAGCTGCTGGCCCAGCCGCCCTAGGGCTAAAACCGCGGCTCATGCGGGCCTGGGCTCTGCTCCCAGAGCATTGCGCTGTCAGTTCCCAGCACTCTGTGCTGGCTGCTCTCAGAGCGCTGTGCTCACCACTCCCTCCAGGGCTGCTGGGTTCTCCTCAGCGGGAGGTTAGTTTCTCTGTGTAGTTCTGTGGGTGCTGGGGCTCCAATCTGTTTTTTCTTATGTCCTTCCCCAATACCCCCTTAATTTATTGTAGGGTAAGATGGATTTCTATACCAAATTACCTGTATATCTTATTTCCTGGCTGCATGTAAAGAACAATTTTTAATATTTGTTTTTAAAACTTTGATATCCAAATTTCTTCTCTTCTTTCCTTCTTCCTTCTTCACCCACCCCTCACTGGGAAGATAAGCAATTCAATATAGGTTGTACATTTGTAGTTACACAAAACATTTCTGGTAGAAACAGCTCATCCAAGCCACTCTGCCCCCAGATTTCCTCAAAACTATGTAAAAGGGGACTCTGAACAACTTCTGGAGCCCCAGCACCCACAGAACGACACAGAGAAGATAACCTCCTGCTGAGCACAGCCCAGCAGCCCTGCAGGAAGGACCAGCGCAGCTCTCTGGGATCTGGCAGCATGCAGTGTGCAGAGTGTGGGGAGCCGAGCCGAGCTGAGCCCAGGTCCCCGTGAGCTGAGGTTTTAGCCCCAGGGCAGCAGGGCCAGCAGCCGGCTGGAGAGACCCCAGAACACCAGCAGCTGTGGGGATTCCAGAATTATCAACATAGACATGCCTAGGACAAAGTGAGAGGTCAGTGCCCTATGGACTTTGGGACCAGTATTTGGGGAATGCATCAGCTCGCTCCCCTGGGGGCTAGAAGCCGCTGAGGAGACAAGCCATTTTGTAGTTTTCAGAGGCAGCTCCAGCTCCTAGCCTGCGAACTGTAGCGAGATCCAGCAATCAGTCTTGGGGGGTAATCGCTCTTGCTTTAACCTCCCTGGATCTGGATTGTGATCTGGGGTGGAAGTCATGGGTGGGTTTACAGCTTCCAGAAACGGAAGTTGTCCCCCACACGTTCAGGACAAAAATTCCCATCTGGCAGCAGAGCCATAGTGTGGCAACAAGCCCAAAAGTCAAGTAATTAAGTGGCAACATGCCAAGGCAAAGGAAACAGAAAAATGCAACCCTAGACTCCTATTTGGGGGGCATAGAGCGGGAAAAGGACTGTGAGGTCAGAAGTCCTGCTTGAAAAGCCCCAGGGAAAAACATGAGCAGGTTGCAGGCCATACAGGACCTTAACAAGGACTTTAAAAATCAAATAAGAGAAGTGGAGGAAAAATTGGAAAGAGAAATGAGAAGGATGCAGGAAAAGTATGAAATGAGGGTCAACAGCCTGACTGAGGAAAACAACACCTTAAAAAATAGACTAACTCAAATGGCAAAGGAGGCCCAAAAGGGCAATGAGGAGAAGAATGCCTTAAAAAACCCAATTTGCCAGATGGAAAAAGAATCACAAAACATTTCCATAGTAATTTTATTGTGAAAGACTAACGGTGTTTCACTCTAGCCTATCCCATCCCACACTTATTCTATTTTCTACTTTGACCCTGTTCCTTTTCAAAAGTGTTTGCTTCTAACTACCCTCTCCCCCAATCTGCCCTCCCTTCTATCATCCCTCTGCTTTTCCCTTTCTGACCTACTTTCTTATAGGGTAAAATACCCAGTTGAGTGTGTTATTCCCTCCTTAAGCCAAATCCAGTGAGAGTAAGAATGATTCATTCCCTTTTGCCTTTCTGTTCTTACACTCCATTATATAAGTTTTCCCTTGCCTCTTTTATGTGAGATACTTTACCCTATTCTATTCTCTCTCTTTATCCTTCTCCCAATACATTCCTCTCTCACCTCTTAATTTTATTTTTCAGATATCATCCCTTCATATTCAACTCATCCTATGCCCTCTGTATACATCTATACATGTACACACATATACATGTACATATATATATATATAAACACACAATATATCCTCCTATACATACATATATACATATATATTCCTTTCAACTATCCTCATACTAAGAAAAGTCTCACAAGTCACAATTGTCATTTTTCATGTAGGGATGTCAATAGTTCATCTTTAATAAATTCCTTATGATTTCTTTTTCCTGTTAACCTTCTCATGCTTCTCTTGCTTCCTGTATTTGAAAGTCAAATTTTCTGTTCAGCTCTGGTCTTTTCATCAAGAATGGTTGAAAGTCCTCTATTTAATTGAATGCCCATATTTTCCTCAGTTTTGTTGGGTAGCTGATTCTTGGTTTTAATCCTAGCTCCTTTGCCTTCTGGAATACCATATTCCAAGCCCTTTGATCCCTTAATGTAGAAGCAGGTAGATGGTGTGTTATCCTGATTGTGTTTCCACAGTATTCGAATTGTTTCTTCCTGAATGCTTGCAATATTTTCTCCTTGACATGGGAACTCTAATATTCCTAGAAGTTTTCTTTTGGGGATCTTTTTTCAAGAGGTGATTGGTGAATTCTTTCAATTTCTATTTTTCCCTCTGGTTCTAGAATATCGGGGCAATTTTCCTTGAGAATGTCTAGGAGGATGATTTCTAGGTTTTTTTTTTATCATGGTTTTCAAGTAGTCCAATAATTTTTAAATTATCCCTCCTGGATCTATTTTCCATGTCAGTGGTTTTTCCAATGAGATATTTCACATTGCCCTCTATTTTTTTTTATTTGTTTGGATCTGTTTTGTAGCATCTTGATTTCTCATAAAGTCATTAGCTTCCTTCCATTTGGTCCAATATAATTTTGAAGGAGTTATTCTCTTCAGTGAGTTTTTGAAATTCCTTTTCCATCTAACCAATTTTGCTTTGTAAAGCATTCTTCTCCTCATTGGCTTTTTGAGCCTCTTTTGCCATTTGAGTTAGTCTATTTTTTAAGGTATTATTTTCTCCAGTCAGGCTGTTGACTCATTTTTCATGATTTTCTTGCATCATTCTCTTTTCTTTTCCCAATATTTCCTCTACTTGTCTTACTAGATTTTTCAAAATCCTTCTTGAACTCCTCCATGGCCTGCAACCAATTCATATTTTTCTTGTAGGCTTGTGATGCAGGAGTTTTGACTTTGTTGTCTTCTTCTGGTTCTATGGTCCTCTTTGTTTCCCCAAAAGGATTCTATAGTCTGATTGTGCTTCCTCTATCTGCTCATCTTGCCAACCAATTGCTTGACTTTTGAGATCTTTGCCAAAGTAGAACTCTGCTTCCAGAGTGGAGAGTGCTATGTCCCAAATTGCTGGGGTTTTGTGCACCTGTTGTCAGAGTTTTTTCATGGCACCTACTTCAGAGCTGTGAGTATAACTTTCTCTCCTCAACAAACAAAAGCCTCAAAAAACTGCCAAACCAGTGCTCCTCACCCCAGGGCCACCACCCAAGACTGTGACCCAGATCCAAGCAGGGCAAAGCAGGAGAATCCTGCCTCAGCACCAGCAGAGAGATTCCTGCAAATGCCCTTTGGATAGTCACTTGGTCCCGCTGTGATCTGTAGACCAGGAGCTGGAAGCAGCAGCAGCAGCACTTGCAGCTGCCCCAGCTGCAGGGGCTGGACCATGCTCTTCTCTCACCCTGGATCAACAGGGTTCCCCACTGACCTTTTACTTTCTATTTGGTGTTTATGGTTTGAGAATTCTGCTAATTGCCACAGCTGCCAGTGATTCACTCTTGTGAAGTCTGCTCTGGCTGGTCTTTGTTGCTGGTTGGGGCCAGCATGGTTCTGGACCCATATGGCTCACATGGCACTTAGCTCCCAGCTTGGTTATTTCTTTCTCTTTGTCACTCTGTAGCTCTAAAATTTGTTTAGCATCATAATTTACAGGTATTGGAGGTGGTTGGAGAGGGAACTCAAGCAAGTTCCTGCTTTTATTCCACCATCTTGACTCCATCCCCTGAGAGGTTATTTTTAATACTGCAGGATGGAATACTTTAGGAAATACCATGGGCCAGAGGAGGGCTATACTACTGGTCTTATGGAAACATAAGGTTACCCAAACCTAGGGAGATGGACACCAGGAAATCACAATTTCAGAAAAAGAGATAGGTAGGGGCCAAAGACTAATTTGATCTTTTTTTTTTTAATCTAAAATTCTGCCCTGTTACTAGAAAATGGAGAGAAAACAATGTGTTTTCTCCCTCTTCTACCTCCTTGTCCACTAACTCTCCTCCTTTCTGTGCCTGGAGCCCCTTATCCTGTTCTCACAGCTGCAGTTCTTATTTATTGTGTCTTAAATTGACCTTTTAGAGACTAGAACACCCTAGGGATGGGGACCACCATTCCTAACAATAAATGCCAAACAGATTTTAACATAAATGTGCTATCATTTTACCATCTCCTTCAGAAATGTATTGGTGACACGGTTAGTTAGGTCAAGTCACCAAGTATTTGCTTAGTGCTTACTATGTGCCTCAGAGGCCCATCCTCATGGACATTGCCTCATAAGCCTCCAGCCCACACTATTCTCTTACTTCCCACTGCCTGATGTTACTGTCTGTGGGGGCACACACCAATCACCATGTTTACATTCCTTTTCAGTCAGAGGCTATTGCTATGCCATGTTTATGTTGAGTGAGCTGATTTCCATATCTTAGCTTCCCTTTCTTCATGTCACTTGCAAATAAATAAAATAGACAGTTACACATTTTGTGTGAATCATGCTTATATATGTAATGTAAACCTCATTTTTCATATCATGTCAGAAATTTCCTTTCCTGGAATGCTTTTCAATCTTTGTAGGAGTTGTTGCTGGGGCTTGGGGTGGGGAATGTTTGGTTTCATCTATACTCTCTCCTAAAGCTTTCCTCTGATGCCTTATCCTGGTGTGGCATGACCTTGAGTTCTGAGGACCATGCCATGCACTATCTGCTGTTCTAGGACTTACCTACCAAGTTAAAAAGCCTTCAAGTTGGGGTCCCACAATAGATTATGCATTGGTCATTCAAGAAGTAGAACTAGAACTGAACTAGAAACTTAGTAGCTCCTCATTGGGTGACTATGGTGATCATGTTTTTAGCTATCATAACTCAGGTAAGCCAAGGCATAGAATATAAGGCACAAAATGGTGCACTCTGTCTTAGTGGAGAGGAGAATCCCACCAAGGAAATAAAATATCACTGAAATCTAAAGCCTACACGAATATGCCAAATAAAAACATATAAGAAACTAAACTTGTAATTGAAAGCTAGGAATAACTTTTGGGGGAAACAATCAGGTAATTTACACTAAAAGGTTACTAAAAAAGTAATCATATATTTTTGTTTGTTTTTGGAGGGGGAAAGGCGAGGCAATTGGGGTTCAGTGACTTGACCAAGGTCACACAGCTAGTAAATGTGTCAAGTGTCTGAGGCCAGATTTGAACTCAGGTTCTCCTGACTCCAGAGCTGGTGCTCTAGTCACTGCACTACATAATCATATATTTTGACACAATAGTTCTCTTGTTGGGGATGTGCCTCGAAAGTGTTATTTTTTTCAGAGAGGGGTTGTATCTGTTTAAAGGTTTGTACACTACCTTCACATGATGCTGAGAAGTAGCATCATGGAGTTTAAAGAGTCAGCCTTAGAGTCAGGAAAATCTGGGTTCTAGGTCCTGGCACTGAAACATGTTAGCTGTACAACCATGGCTAAGTCACCACCTTTCTGTGCAACCTGGTGACTCTCTATGCCATGGAAGGTGGAATGGTGTAAGGAAAGAATGCTGACTCTGGGGCAGAAGAACTGTGTTCAGATCCTGCCTCCATCACTCACCACTGGATTCACCTCAAGCAAGCTACTTAATGTCTCTCAGACCAAATTTCTTCATCCATAAAATGAGGGAGATGAACTCTTACATCCCTTCCTGCTATAAATCTAGGGTATTGTACACTATACATTATAGAAGAATGGAGAATTTACATTGATGGAAAGAATTTCTATGCTGGGAATTTCCTACATGATGAATCACAGTATTTACCACATATCGCCTCCCCTCTCCCCCAACATACACATACTCCTATGCATGTGCACACATGTGTGCACACACATACATACACACACACACAAGCACACACTCATATGCATATGTACACATCATTCATAATCGCAAAAACCTAAAAGTAACCTAAATGCCCAATGGTAAGGAGATGACTAGATAAGTCATGATACATTAATGTAATGGAATACCATAATACAATTAAGATTGACAAGTATAAGGAATATAAAGATATCTAGAAAGACTTTTATGAAATAATGCCAATAGGGCAAACAAGCAGAACCGAAGGAATAAAGCGTGCACTAAATTGAACCATTTGAAAGAATATACCAATGGACTAGCAAAGCAACTAGGTGGAGACTTAGAATAACTAAAACTTTATGTTGATGTTCATTTATTTAGATATAAATGTTTACCAAGAAAGTTCAATCAATTGTACTGATGCTTAATACTAAATTTATAATAAATTATTTAAAACATAAAAAGTTCTTTTCACTTATGAAGCTATAGTAATTTTAACTTCATATAGAGATAAAGCACTTCTTGAATGGTGGTAACACTGTCAACATCATTTCTTCTCCCTTAGTTTTTTCCCCAGACTTCAATATCAAAAGTTTAGCAATTTCCAATGTGCAAGTCTTCTTTTCTCCATTCAAAGTCTTGATTCTTTCATATCTTATTTAGGGGATAGTTCTCCCGAGTCACAGGGGCCCCCAAACCAAATCAAACAAAACACAGATTTCCTGGTGGCCAGCCTTTGGTGATGAGCCTTGCCACAGTTCCCTAGATTAGTCCAGACTGTACTTGAAACTTTTCCAACTTACTAGGAATTACTAGTTGAGGTTCTTAACTAGGGGCCCCTGAATATTTTTTACATATTTTGACAACTATTTCAACATTTCCTTTGTAACCCTATGTATTTTGTTTTATTCCTTTAAAAATATGATTCTGAGAAGTGATACATAAGCATCAGTAGATTTGCCAAAGAGATCTAAGACACACAAAAAAAGGTTAAGACTCCCTGGGCTAGATCCCCTAAGGCTCAGATGTAGCTACCTTTGAGAACTTAAGGTATCAATTTGATAAAGTGATATGCCAAGAACCAGAGATGAGCTTCAGATAGAGGCATTCCCAGATTCAGAGCTTGCACAGGGGCAAATGGAATTTTGCCCAAAGGTGCTGATGTAGACGGGGTGGGGGTATGGTATACATGATTCTTTCAAGATAGGGCACACTTTTAACCATATGCTTCACCTCATGGTCTTCTGCCAGTGCAGTAATCATTTTGTGTAGCTGTCACCAGACCTATCATTCTCCCAGTGCATTCCTCTTTCTCACTCATCCCTTCTTCTTTTGAGATCATCCCAATATAATAGACTTAAACCTATGCTTTCTCTATACATTCCCTCTTTCTATGGAGACTTCTAACTGTCCTATTGAAGAAAATGTCATTTTCCCGCATATAAAGGTAATGTATCATTTTCCCATATAGGAACATGAACAATTTAACCTAAGTTATGATTTCTCACTGATGTTTACATTTTTATGCTTCTCTTGAGTCTTATATTTGCATGTAAATTTTTCTACTCATCTTTGTTCTTTTCATCAACAGTGCTCAAAAGTCCTCTATTTCATTAAATATTTTTTCCACTCTCTCATAGTTGGTCAGTAGTCCCACACTCAGAGCCTTTCCAGAAATACTTGAGTTCCACTGGAGTAGTCTTTTAGACACAACTTGATGAGGCATTAGAGTGGAAATCTAATGGAATGAAAGGCTTCTGTTTTCTTATTTCACAAATCAGGAAACATATTTAAAGAGGTAAAGTCATTTATTTGCTCAGGTTTTCATACCCAGTAAGTTACTATTTGAGAGCTTGGAATTGGATGAATGTTTAAAGATCACCTAATTCAACCTCCTCATTTCACAGCCTTGAGAGAGGGTGTGATTTGCCCAAGTTCACAGAGATAATAAATAGCAGAGGCAAAATTTGAATCTAAGTCCTCTGATTCTTCCATTCCAGTACTCTTTCCATTCACTCTAAAGGACAAAACTGAGACTCAGAGTGAGGAAACCAGTATTTGAGTCCAGTGCATTGTGTGTGTTTGTGTGTGTGTGTGTGTGTGTGTGTGTGTGTGTGTGTGTGTGTGTGTGTGTCTATGTATGCTGGAATGGAACCTGGGAAAAAGTTGGATAGCTTTTTTAACTGATTACATTTGAATTTTCATTTCCATTTTATTAAAAGATCCTGAGATTTTTGTTCTTGTTATTCATTAAGTGTCCAGGACACTTTTTGTTTTGTTACTAAAACTGTTGTTGATCTGGAAGCTCCAAAACAAGCAGCATACCTTCAGAACTTGACAATCCAATCCCATGCAGATTCATTCTAAGATTCAAGGGAATGGATACATAGTCTAGATCTAATTCATTTGTAAGTTACTTGTAAAATTGCAAATTTGTGAAAACAGTTGCCACTTGGAACAAAAGTTAAGGAATTTGCTCAACAAAGGAAATCCTTTTATAAAGTATAGACATCCTGGGATCTATGGTCAACTTTGGACTGCCTACAATTCAGTCTCACTTGAGCAAAGAAGTGGTTCATCTAGGAGCTTAAGCATGGTGTGTAGATGGGGAAATGAATTCATTCAGAAATCACACATTGGTTGATGACAAAATCAGAATTTGAAACCCAAAGTATACCTATTTGTCTATATTCCTATATTAAATTTTAAGCTACATGAAGACAAAAACTGTCATTTTGTTGATCTTTGTATTTCCTCAATCATCAAGCACAGTAAGCCATATTTCTACAAAATTTCAAACAATCCATGGTTTTAACTATAGCCCCTGCTTAATTCAGTTAAATTTATCAATTGCTTACCAAGTTCCTATTATATACCAAGGGATATCAAGGCAAAAAATTTGAAAAAATTATTGCATCCTACTGAGGGCAAATAACAAGTACAGGGATAAATTAAAATGTTCAGTCATTTCAGACTCTTTGTGATCTTATTGTGGGCTCTTTTTTTAAAGATACTGGAATGGTTTGCCATTTCCTTCTCCAGCTCATTTTACAGATGAAGAAACTGAGGCAAATAGGGTTAAATGACTTGTCCAGGGTCACACAGCTGGTAAGTGTCTGAGGCCAGATTTGAACTCACAAAGATGAGTTTTCCTCATTCCAGGTCTAGCATTCAATCCACCATGCCACCCAACTGCCTTAAATAAATACTAAATTAATTCAAAGTAATTTTAACCCGGTGTGGAAATCACTAACTCTTCAGGGGATGAGTAGAGGTTACAGTATCTCTATGCTTTAGGCATAATTTTCTATAGCCAAAAAAAAGTCACCACATAATTTTCTGTGGATGAGGCATTACCTACAGATTTTTCACTGAATTGAATTATATCAACGTAGCATTAAAGTTGTCTAGAAATAAAAAAAAAAGAAAGCTCGTTTGGCAAATTGATAAGTCAAATAGTATAACAAATTCCATTTTCTTTCTTCATTCTCTTTCTCGGTGACAAAGGTTAAAGGAAACTGAGTTGATTGGTCTTTCCTCCGCTAATAATCAAGTTCATCCCTGGATCACAGGTTTTCCTTTTGTAAGAGTTTTTCAAAGGAGAGAGGATTAAAACATCCATTTATCTCCTCTGGGTCTACTAGGTTGAGAGACAAGAAGAAGGGAGAGGAGGAATTGCAAGCCCCTCATGCCTTCTATGGGGCCTTCTGCAGCCAAGATCATTTAGAAAGAGATTAGAAAGACTCCCCTGCCCCTTGTAGTTGCTCTGTCTTCCTGGCTTCAAAGATATCTAAAATTGCCACCCTAAGTTTTACTTCTGAAATATCAATCCGTAATCTGTTTTATCAACAGGGTCCTAAGGGGCTGCACAGGACTGACTAGTATTGATGGAGAATCAGTACAGAATGGGGATAAGGAGCATGGGCTACTGTTCAAACTTGTGTGGAAATTTTCTAGGGCCAGGGAAGAGATAGTCAAAAGGTGGCATTTGGGCCCCAAGAAGAAAGAGGGGAAACAAGCCTCTATTAAGCACCTGCTATATCACTATATCAAGCACTTTTTAAATATCTTATTTGATCCTTATAATAATTTTCAGAAGTAGATAATATTATTATCTCAATTTTTATATACAAGGAAACTGACACAGGAGGTTAAGTGATTTGTCCAGGGTCATACAACTATCAAGTGTCTGGGTCTCTATTTGAACTCAGGTCTTTTCGACTTCGGGCCCAGCATACAGGGTGTTCCTAAAGTCTGGACGTATAGGAAATCTCATTAACTATGCATATTTTCAAGAAATGAAATGAATGAAATTTTCAAATTTTATTTAATTAGCATAAATGAGATTTCATAGGAGACACATAAGAAATCCCATTAGTTAATTTAATTAATTAAATTAAATTAATCTCATTAATATGGAAAATAGTCCCCCAGAAAAGCTAATGAAAACTTTTATTTCATATGAAATTGACATGGTGAAAATTTGTGCTAATTAAATATAATGTTGAAAATTTCGTTCATTTTATTTCTTGAAAATATTCATAGTTAATAAGATTTCCTATGTGTCCAGACTTTAGAAACACCCAGTACTATTCATAGCAACCACCTAGTTGTCACCAGGCAACAGGGGAATAATGGGACTGAAGGTCAAAGGTGCAAGGAAGGAGTCTAAGACCAATGTATCCAATTTCACAAATTTTCCTAGGGTCACTCTTCCACATTTAGTTACCAAATTACCAGTTCAAAGATATGTGTTACCATCCTCTTGAAATCAAAGTAATTGATTTTCTTTAAAATAATTTTTTGCATCCAGTCAGGCATATGTGAAAACAGCCTCTACCATTCATGGTGAAAAAATCTGCTCTAACCTTTGGAGCTATGTTGACTTTTGGTATCTGGGGGAACCTATGTAATACAGAATTCTCTTTCTAATATAGACCTTACATTTTCCTCTAGATCTCATCATTCTCCTTATGGCTGTCCTGGAGATTCTAGTATTTTAAATCCCACACCTGATGCTTATAGCAGCGTAACCCTAAACAAATCATTTAACCCCAATAAGTTCTAGTCCCCCCACCTGTAAAATGAGGATTTTAATACCTATAATGTAGTACCTACCTCCCAAGTTTGTTTTAAGGATTAAGCAATATAATGTTTTTAAAGCACTTTGCAAAGTTTTAAACTCCACATAATTATAAAAATAAGTATTTTAAAAAGCAATTGAACAGCAGATAATCTAGTAGAAACAACCCCCTTCTTGCTCTTTTTCTCTCCCCCCACCTCAACCACTGCCCCTATGGATACACACCTGAAAGAGACCCGAAGGCTGTGTCAGGCTGCTATGGGGTGTGATGTAACAGGGTCAGGGGTCTATGGGGAGACTGTCATTAGGAGGCAGAAGTTAGCAAGAAGGAGTGATAATGATGTATGAAGTTTAATTGCTCATTTAATGATCAAATTAGTCACTTTAAATTTTATGTTAAGGTTTTTTAATTCATTGCCGCAGTTCAGATTGGAGGTGGCTTGCTGAAACCAGCCATAATGCCAGCCTGGTTTTCATGGATAGACAGACATAGAGATATGATTCCAGGTCTTAAAACCATAAAGGTCTCAGCTCTAGGAATAATGCTGGTCTCTGTTCTGCATTAATACTCTCAAATATGAAAACCATATTAAAACACTTAGAAATACTTAATGATTGGCATGCAACAGGTTCCACAAAATG
The DNA here is from genome assembly GCA_011680675.1 of Gymnobelideus leadbeateri. NCBI lineage: Eukaryota > Metazoa > Chordata > Mammalia > Diprotodontia > Petauridae > Gymnobelideus > Gymnobelideus leadbeateri. The sequence goes on along the minus strand of WOXC01005100.1, from coordinate 6,774 downwards.
CTGGGGCTCCTTACTTTGAACAATGTGAAAGTAATGTGGAGAAAGTGCTTAGGAAGAGTCCTGGGTCACTGCGTTATGCAAAGGATATCCTGAGCTAGGGGTTGGGGGGAGGCTGGGACTATCTCTTCTCTGGAAAACTGTCAACTTAGAGTAGGAATTTATTTTTTTCTTAAACTGACAGTTTGGGTAGGGTTTTCATTAATGTTAAGGTTCAGCTGGACAGCTATCTTCACATATCCCATGTCACTGGGAACTAAATATTGGGTACAAAAGCATGGATTCAAAATCAGAGGCTGCTGGTGTATTGACCATATTACTTAGGAAATGGCTGTGTTCAAGAGGCAGGACCCAGAAGTGGGATCCACAGCCAGAATCAGAGCCTGTCTTATGTGGAGATGACTGCCCTCTGGGGGATATGGACAAGACCTTCTTTTCAATCATTCAATCAATAAGCCTTTATTGAATGCCTTACTATGTGCCAGCCACTGTGCTAAGCACTAGGGATACAAAAAGAGACAAAAAGCAATTCCTGCCCTCAAGAAGCTTACAATCTAATGGTTTAACATGTCAACTCTTTCTAGCTGTGTAATCTTCAGCAAGATATTTAACTTTTCTGGGCCTCAGTTTCCTTACCTGAAAAATGAGAGGTTTTGGACAGGTTATTTGCTAAGGTCACTTCTTCTAGGATTCCTTGAAGAGCCGAAGGTAGTTTAGATTCAAAATACTGTGTAGCACAAGAATGCCTGAGGTGAAAGTTTTTATCTTGTAGTGTGACACTGCATATATTATTTTTCTTCTCTGAATGTCAGTATTCTCCTCTGGAAAATAAGTACTTTTTCCCTTTAGTAGTCTATGTTTAAAATCCCTTCCCTTTTCTGGGCCTCAGTCATAAAGCAAGGGTTTGAGATGGATACTTCCTGCTTCCATAGAAGTGGGTAATTTAGTGGATAAAGCATTAAACTTAAAGTCAAAGGGGCCTGAGTTCAAATCCTTACTCAGAGACTCGTCAGCTACCTGGCCCTAGCAAGTCACTTAATCTCTATTGGCTCAGTTTCCTGATATATAAAATAAGGACAGTAATGGGATTTAACTCACAGAATTATACTGAGATTTAAATTAAGGTAAAACATGTACAGTGCTTTACAAATGGACAGTTAGGTGGCAAAGCAGATAGGGTGCTTAGGCTGAAGTCAGGAAGACATCTTCCTGAGTTCAAATCTGACCTCTGACACCTATTAGCTGTGTGACCTTGCCTAAGTTCCTCATGTATAAAATGAGTTGGAGAAGGAAATGGCAAACCACTCCATATTTTTGCCAAGAAAACCTAAAATAGGTTCAAAAAGAGTTGGACATTACTTAACTCAACAACAACAAAGCTTTACAAATATATAATTCTGTCTACTTCTCTATGTATTATTCTATTGTATGAATGAATCTCAGCCCTGGACCTAGGTCTCAGGGGTGGGGAACTTGCAGCCTGTAGGTCACATGTGGCCCCCTAGATGCTCAAGTGAGACTCTTTGACTGAATCCAAACTGCACGGAACAAATCCCCTTAATAAAAGTATTTGTTCTGTAAAACTTGGACTCAGTGAAAAGGTCACACCCGAGGACCTAGAAGGCCACATGACCTAGAGGCCTCAGATTCACTGCCCCTGACTAGGTAATAACCAAAAACGTGTCTGGGACTTACAGGAAACAGAGAGTAAAACAGGTAGGATCATTTTTTCCTTTCCTGTGCCTTCATTCTGGAGCCAAATGACTACTGAACCAAAGGCCTTTAGCACTATTATGACAATGGTATGGGACGCATACCTAAGATCAGACATAGTTCCTTCCTTCAAGGAGTTTATGGTCTAACAAGGTTAAAAAAGACAGCACAGACCATAGAATCGACACATATTGAGTTAGAAAGTGGCAGATGTATGTTGAGGGGGGAAAGACTGTGGAATGGGCCTTCTTAAGGAGGCGGGGACTCCACCAGAATGATTTAAAGGGAGAGGGTTGTGGTATGGTGATCAGGAAATTCTTGTGGTGTTCTCTCTGTATCTCTGCTCCCTCCTGTCTCCCCGGTCTCCTCAATATCCTTTCTCCCACCCCCAGAAAGCCCCTGTGGGTGATTTTTGCAACTGTTGCCAGGGCATTCCTGCTCTGGGACCTCAGAAAACCAGACAGCTCAGGAGTTTGCTCACTTAAGCTCTTTCTTAGCAGTCTCTGGGGCCATCTGTTTGGACTGGGGGAGAGGTATGAGAGACAAAATCTTTAGTGACCGGAACCTAGCTTCCATTTTAGAGTAAGGGGTTTCTCAGGCCTCTGGAGAAGCCTCAGCCAAGGGTCAATGTGTGACTGGAAAGGCTGGTGAGGAGAATGCTGAGAAAAGGTATGTCCTTCCTCCCTCTTCCTTCCATCTCACTCCAAATGAATGTCAGCTCCCAGGGTAAACTTTCCCATCTGTGTTATTCTATTAACTGAAAAGGAAGGAATTAGCACGTGGTCTTGTCACATCTTGTGACCTGCTGCACACTGAGACTGGAGGTAACAGCAAAACAAACAGCATTCTTTCTCTGGGGCTTCTCTCCAGCTAGCTCTGGGGTTCCAGGTCCCCTCCCCGCCCACCTCCCAAAGCCTCTCTGTCACTTGCTCTGGGGGGCTCCAGTATTTTGAGAAATAAAGAAAGTCTAGCAACATGAAGCACACAAATACCTTTCCTAAAATCAGTCCTGAGATCTCATGGCGTCTCCACATTGCACCTTATAGAGAGCTGAGAGAGGCAGAAAAGGGGATAGGGGAGGGAAAGGGGGGAATGAAAAAAACCCTCAAAGGAAAGTTCCCCTCCCTGCCAAGCTCCAGATGGAAGACCTTCCCACGGAAATACTGACAGGAGACAGAGCGCTGACAGAGAACCCTGCCAAGAAAAAAAGGCCTGCTTGTCCTACTGCTTAGACCCCAGCCTAGAGGATGGGACTATAATACTGACAGGAGACCATGTTCAGCTGGTCTGTAAGGCGAGGCCTTGGGCACCCCTGTCACTGCACTGAGACAGAGAGGGCAACAGGGAAAGACATTCAGACAGATTCAGAAAGAGATTCTCTTCATAAAGAGAACATGAGAGAGAAAGAAAGAGGGGAGGGGGGAGGGAGAGCCAGAAACAGACAGACAGACAGGCTTTCAGACAGATATAAAGGGAAAATGAGAGTTGGAGAGAGAAAGAGGGAGAGAGAGAGAAAGAGAGAGAGAGAGAGAGAGAGAGAGAGAGAGAGAGAGAGAGAGAGAGAGAGAGAGAGGTAGGAGACATAACAGACACAGCAAAGAGAGGAATAGTTGGCAGCTTTCCTTTCTTTTCCCGTGCTCTCTGAATGTAACATGACAACATTCTGGAAGCTCCTTTGATCCCTCTTTTCCTTTTTACAAGGCTTTTACAAGGATCCAGGCTGGACAGAGTGTTGGATACAGACACTGGTGGAGAATTCATGTGGATATAAATGTTGGAGTGGATTAGGCATCAACAAAATCTTTCCCTGATGGCTCTACTCTATGCCAGTTTGCCTTGGCACCAGCTGTGTTTGAAAGACAGAAAGAATTGAAGAGAAATAGGATTTTTTTTCCTTCCCATTAGGTTGTTGGTCTCCAGTTCCCTTTTAAATCCAGCAGTTCTGCCCGGCCTGGACTAGCTCCCAGGATGGAAGAAGCACACAGTGTTCCGTAGGGCAGGCCTGGCCTAGGCCTCAGGACTTCAGTATGGAGAAGTAGAAAGAGGGTTGATCTGGGAGTCAGAGGAGACTGGGTTCAAATCTCAGCCCTGCAGCTTATTACCTGGAAGGTCACCTGGGACAATTTATTAAATCTCTCTGGCTCTCCATTTCCTCATCTAAAAAATGGGGGAAGGAGGAGAGGGGGTAGATCACAAAGCTTCTAAAGCTTCCAGCTCTAAATCTATGATCCTATGAAGAGAGAAGGGTAGGTTCATAGGGAGCCATTTGAACAGATCCCTGAGCTTCAGGAGGGCTTTCATGGCAATGAGAGAGCATGTGCTCCTAAAAGGACATTGCCCAGGTACTCCTTCTCCTAACCTCCCCAGAAGGTAAAGGTATTAAAATAAATAAATAAATTTAACTATAGTCTTGTACTTAAGAAATTACTTCTATAAGACAAAAGACATTAAGAAAACATTTAAGATAGAAAGATAAAGGCAGGTAGCCAAGGAAAGACAGTAAGAAAGATAGGAAAAGGAAATAAGGAAGAAAGAAAGAAAGGAAAGAAGGAAGGAAGGAAGGAAGGAAGGAAGGAAGGAAGGAAGGAAGGAAGGAAGAAAGGAAGGAAGGAAGGAAGGAAGGAAGGGAGACCCACAGGTCAAAAACAGCTTTGGCTGCTTTTTCCTCCCATCTCCCAAAGCTGTGTGTGATGTAAAGGGGCTAGGGAATGGTCATTGCCTAAATAGTCTCTATCAGCCTTAGAAGCTTAATAGTACAGTGCTAAAAGTCGCAGGAGACTAATCTAAGATGAGATTGTAATTTAAATCCAACTTATGAATTCAGGGTTCTGTTTATTCAAATAGAAGTAGTCACTAAGAATCCATAGGATCATTGGTAGCAGTGAGAGGACTAACTTCTCTGATTGACAGTTACCTGCCCCCAGGATTCTTAATTTTAATGGGTTCCAGGGGGAAAATGGCATTATAAATAATATAGCAAATATAATTTTAAATGCTTTTATTTAAATACACCTACATTCTTTTCTAGAATAATTGGATAAGTATAATATAATGTGATTGGAGCAAATGTGAGGAGTGTTAGATTACTCAGTTGGAACTGGGGAAATAAATATATCATAGTTAAGGTAGCACCTGAACTAGGCCTTATAGAAAGAGGAAGATTTTAGGCGGAGCCAAGATGGCGGAAAGGAAGCAGTAACCTCGCTGAGCTCCTCGGTCACTAAGTCTCAAAGGGTGAATCTGAGCGGATTCCGGAGTGACAGAGCCCACTGGAAGACAGAGCGTGGCAGAATCCAGCCCAGGAGGTTGCCCAGTGTGTCCGGACAGGTCGAGCGCAGAGCGCGTGGGGTCTGCACAGCTCAGACCTAAGAGCAGACAAGCAGACTACACCAGAGAGAGAAAAAGCCCCAGCCTGCAGACTTACCAAGGACGAATGCAGTCATCTCGCAGAGGGAACGGATCATTGGAGCCAGGTAGGAGAGTCTGGCCCCCAGTGGAGAGAGTGGCTTCTCAGGCTGCATTCAGCCCCCAGCCTGGAAATTTAGAAACTGCCTGTCTGTATAATACAGGGGCTGGAATGGCAAAGTAAATTCTAGCTGCTCTGATCCTCCCATCCCTCCTTCATGAAGCAGAAAACCCAAAGATAAGTCTCCCACCCAGATTGAAATCCCAAGTTAATGGAAATAGCCTCAGGGCTTGAGAATCTCCAAGAACGGGTGTAACTGAGACAGCCAGGAATCTGAAGAGAAGAGAGGGAGGGGACCCAACAAGCCCCACCTCACCTCACCAACAAAAGCCTACTTATAGCCCAGGGGTATAGAGGCAGAAATCTGAAGTGGTCAGACTCATCCCCACCTACACATCTACATTCCTCACTGACTTCCCTGACTTAGCCATAAACTAGCCACCCAGAGGTATTCAAAGTCAAGGATCAGGCCCCAAACTCATAGCCTGAGAAACTAAGAAACAGGAAGTCACAATGGGAAGGAAGGAAGCTGAAAAGGAGAAGGGGAAGGCAAGAAAGTCTATTCGAGCATACTATGCAGGGCAAGAACAACAAAACACACAGGACAATATAGACTCTCTGCCCACACCAGAGACCACAGAAGGAAACATGATCTGGTCTCAAGCCCAAATAGCATTCCTGGAGGAGCTTAAGAAAAATTTTAAAGACCAAATCAGGGAGGCAGTGACCAACTTGGAAAAAGAAAATACCTCCCTAAAAAAGGAACTTCAAAAACTAACTGAAGACCATAATTCACTAAAAATTAGAAACAATCAAACTGAAACTCAGAACTCTATGATGCAGCAGGAGTCAATCAAAAAAACCAAAACGATCAAAAAATTGAAAGAAAATGTAAAATATCTCACTGGAAAAATAACTGACCTAGAGAACAGATCCAGGAGAGACAACTTAAGAATTATTGGTCTACCAGAAAGTCATGATGAAAAAAGCAGTCTAGACAACATCCTCCAAGAGATTGTCAAAGAAAACTGTCCTGAGGTCCTGGAATCAGAAGATAAAATAGCTATCGATAGAATTCACCAGACTCCCCCTGAAAGAGATCCCAAACTGAAAACTCCAAGAAATATAGTAGCCAAATTCCAAAATTACAAGATTAAAGAAAAAATTCTACAAGCAGCCAAAAAGAAACAATTCAAATATTGAGGAACTACAGTTAGGATCACACAGGACCTAGCAGCTTCTACATTAAAAGAGCAGAGGGACTGGAATTTGATATTTCGTAGGGCAAGAGAGCTAGGACTACAACCAAGGATTAACCACCCAGCAAAACTGAGCATAATCTTTCAGGCAAGGAGATGGACATTTAATGAAGTAAGGGACTTCCAGACTTTCCTAATGAAAAAGCCAGAGCTCAACGGAAAATTTGATCTCCAATTACAAGACTCCAGAAAGACATAAAAAGTTAAACAAGGGTAACATAGACTCACACATGCAGAAGTGCACACACCCACACCCACAAACACATGCTCATTACTTGGGATGCAACAAGAGCAAAATGTTCACATTCCTATATGTGGAGCTGATAACTTTCAATATTT